>CM062806.1:828887847-829131958 GCA_031772625.1 Pinus tabuliformis
AACCCAACAAAAAACGCACCACATTAATATATGCCCCCCATTTAATACAACGACCCAATCAATGTTGCAGAGGTTATGGGGGCAGGCCACCCAATCCAGACCTGACCCCCAGTGCGCCCAAGCATGGAGGAACCAGGAGCGCGCACAGAAATCGAGAAAAAATATTTTTCAATTGTTTTGCAGGTGGAACCATGATCCTATAAAACGGCAAGCTGAACCATGATCCTATAAAAGGGCAGGTGAAATTCAAACATGAAGTTTTTTTGAAGACATGCAACAGTTATCCCTTTGATTGAGGAAGTTATCCCTTAATTAAGGAGATAAGGATGAGTTGTATTTGAGTTGTAATTAGTTAGCTCAGTTAACTGAGTTAAGTCTAATTAAATTAGTTCCAAATAGTTTTTGGAACTAATTGTGAGTTCAGTCAGTTAATGCATGTATGCATGCAACTAGTGTTCTCCAAATAACTGATTATTATCTCATAAATAACTCATGCATGTCAGTTCAGACAAAGACCCGATTGAGATTAAAGGCAGGGACAGTGTAATATCAGTTGCTAGAATATTCCTATGAGAAGATCTCTTGCATATAGAAGGAATTCATTCCTTGAGGATTGCACAGTTACTATAGAGGTCAGAGCAGTGTGTGAGGTGAGAATCACACAGGTGGCAGCTGGAGGACCCAGGAGAAACTGCGTAAGGAAATAGGAGGCTTGGAGGACTGAAGGAAGGCATATGTGTTTTCTATTCTGTCTATGAGCAGCAGTGAGGGATTGTACTGAGAGCTGGATAGCTTGAGAGCTAAAACTTTGTTTAATCCTGAGATATTTCCACTTGTATGATAATACAAATAGCGGGGTTTTTAGTTGAGGCTTTCCCCAGAGTATTCTTCTGTGTTTCATGTGTGATTGAATCTTCTTCTCTGTTATATGTGTTCTGTTTGATCTTGCTCAAAATCGATTAAGTTTTCACAAGTTTGATTGTAGAAGTAGATTAAGTATTTTTATTTAGTACATTGCATAATCAGTTTAATCCACAGTGAGAATTTCTACATAAACTTTCATAGTTTTGGTCTTGGGGTCGAACCGATGGAAAGACCAACACACAAGTTCTTTGAAATCAAATACCTCAAGAACACACCCAACATTAGCAAGGCTTGTAATCCAAATTATATTATATATAATCTCCTCCGAAATTAAATTAAAATACCATTGATACGTTTTTTACCAATGGAAGTTATGATCTTGTTGAGTGAGTGAATTAGTTGTATCCCCGCAAAAAGACTCCTTATTCCCTTTACTCATCAGGTTGCTTTACTCTTCCAATGTGCCTTGACTTGCGTGACAAGTCAATTTTGGTTTTATAGATCTCTTAGATGTTTAAAAGCTCATTTTGTGGGAATATTTAGTAATACATCTCATCTGCATATACCATCTTCATTAGGACGTCTTAGCACCATAGCAGCGATTTAATGACCTATGGTACATCTTAATGGAGTAATGTAATATTTGATTTGCATAATGCCATATCACAACCTTTCCACCTTGAATATTTGGATTTCTTTAATAAGCTTTCAATTATCCTTAAAAGGATAAAAGTGATATACTTTCATGATTTTTTATTAAGTATGGGTTATAAGTGGAGAGATCACATTCATAGAATATGTGATATCCTTTGTATAGATGTTCATGCTTATGTGGAGAAATAAAAGTTTGGAGGAAAGTGTTGTATGGAAGGTTGGGTGTGAGGAAGAGTGGGATGTGTGAAAGATTGGTTGTGCGGAGAGTTGGATGTGTGGAGTGTTTCACACCCTTGCGAAAACACTAAATACAAAATTAGTGCAGAATAGACTATGTTCAAAGCAGAAAGTGTGTGAAGTGAAAGACTATTTGTTAGGGTAAAAAGTTACACACAAAATTTTTGGAGTTATGACTAAGTGAGGTATTTGATAAGGGAATGAAAAGTGTAGGTGACAACTAATGATGATGGAGATTTAGATCTAGTCAAATATACATGAAAATGGGTCATCACCTTAATTGGAAAGACATAATTAACTCTCTCTATGATCTAGGTGGCTCCAAAGACACACACATGACAGAGGGGTTATGAAAGCTCAAAAATCAAAGTGATCAGAATGCTTTCAAACTAGGACCAGAACGTATATCTTGTTGTCTTAATCGCAGTGGTGCGAACAGTTCATCAATCCAAGCTCATATGAGGGAGAACGAGCCAGTCAAAGTTTTGGTCAAAGTTGGAGCATGGGCCAGGTTTAAGTGTCCTACAATTTGACCAACCACGAGGCATGAAACCTAGCTCCCAAAATTGGGCAAATTTGTTGGATCTTTAATTTGTCTAATATCCCCTATATTAGACAAATTTTAAAAATATGGTTTATAAAAGAAAATAAAATATATATATATATATATATATATATATATATATATATATAAATTAAAATAAAAAATAAAAAATTATAAATGAGGTGGCGGGCCACCACCCCCACCACCCCCAAACTACATTACAAAAAAAATTAATTATTAAAAGGCCGACGGGCCATGACCCCCGTTGGCCCAACCACACACCACACAATTTAAATGTTGGGTTGGTGGTCATGACCCCGCCAAACCCTCCTCCAACTATGTGTTAACCATAATGTTACATGGGGTGGGCGGGCCACCTCCGGTGGACCCGACCCACACCCCCAAACCCTTAACCATATGCCATGTGTTTAATGCGGGGTCGGCAGGGATTGAACCTACCTGGCCCATGTGAGCCAACCACCACCAAGCGGCCCCATGAACCACCAAACCCAACAAACAACGCACCACATTAATATATGCCCCCCATTTAATACAACGACCCAATAAATGTTGCAGAGGTTATGGGGGCAGGCCACCCAATGCAGACCCGACCCCCAAAACAAAATAAATACAATTTAAAAAAAAATATGGGTAAATATGGAGGGGTCGGGGTTTGACCACCTGACCTCCTCATTTAAATTCGGGATTTTTAACCACAATGCCAAACGACATTTTTGAAAAATCTCGCCCATAAAATCTTATATAAACCCAACATTTGCCTAGTGCACCCAAGCATGGAGGAACCAGGAGCGTGCACAGAAATCGAGAAAAAATATTTTTTAATTGTTTTGCAGGTGGAACCATGACCCTGTAAAAGGGCAGGCGGAACCATGATTGAGCAAAATTCTGAGGGTGGAATTTTTGCAGTGTCCAAATTGGAAAAACTTTATGTCAATCCTACACCTCTCGGTGACACGAACCTGATGGCGCAGTCAATTTCTTGATATGAGTAGCCAATTTGCAGAGGACCCGGAGGAGGAAATCTTTGAGGAATCTAGGGGGAATCTAAAAGACTCCTTAAGCCCCAGATTTTCACTTTCTCAGAATTCAGAAATTTGACAGTCGATTTTGCACTATTCAACGCCAAAAATATAATGGTGCATTCAGATTTCCCATTTGATCATTCTATTTTTTGGCAACTTTCCAAAGTGAAGTGCAGGTGTCCGCGTTCATGTGCGAGCAGTCCTTCCATGAGATTCGATGTCGCGAGATTGATGGTATGGACAGCTTCAATAGTTTGACATCCTCTTCTTCAGATGGCCCTTGGATGTGAGGTATATGCAGTGTGTTCATGTACTTCTTTTTGCTATGCATTGTGTTGCACAGATCTCTGTTTGATGTTTGATGTGGGATCTTGTTTTCTTACTTGTTTCATGATTCCTGCTTGATATGACGCAGAATCATCCGTGAGATGTACTTGTTGTCATTATTCATCATGTTTTGTCTGAGATCCCTTTGTTGTTATGTTGATGGGATACTCATGTTGTCACCATGTATTTTTGCATTGAGATCCCTTTTATGCCATGTTGGTTGGATGCTCATCATCATCATGCATGAGGTTAGGTCATATTGATAGGAGTCATTTTTTGAATGAGAGTTCCTATAGCGGAACGTCTCTTGCAGCCACTCCTCCGTGAGGGCATTTTCCTTGTATGATAGAGACATCACCTCTTATGTACATCATCACTATTGACAACACTTGATGTAGCAGCCTACGCCATCTTAACACCGGGGCCCGGAGACGTAGTCCCTCCTGGACGAACTACGTTATCAACATCTTGTTATTTTATTTGCTAATGATTTTCATGTTCCTTCTTCTTTAATCACATCACGAAAGTAAAAGATCTTGGTTAAATCCGAGAGTTGAGTCAACTCGAATCACTCTACCTTTGGATTTGATTAAAAAGCATTCACTAGGTCCTTTCCCTTGTCTCAAAATATTTCTTCTCATTCCCTATTTATGGCTCTCATTCTTCCGCCTTCATCCCTTCTAGGGGAATTAAACAAGGAAAATCTCTCTCATTTTTTTTGTTCCTAATGGCTAAGGCTCTAGGGTGTGCTATGAAATATGCTTTGGCCACTAACAAAATCCAAGGCATTGAAACTCATGGAAATGATTTGACATCCTTACATCAATAATTTTTTAATGACACCCTTTAGTAAAAAAAATTACAAATTTCAAGAAAATTCTTGAATCTTTCATGGCTACTTCTGGAACTTCCATTAATCTATAAAATTCATAGTTCTTCTTCTTTGTGTAACACCCTCCTCCCACACTTACCCAAGCTTATCGGTCCACAAGGGTAAATTTGTGATGAAGAGTTTCTATGATATGACTCAACTCCTTAAGTATATTTAAGGAAGTGTAATTGAGAAACCAAAACTTTACTGACCACCCTCAGGAACTACAGGACCGACAAGAGCTAACCAACCACTCCAGGTGCCTGACCCCTAAGTTAACTTGACTTTTTAATGATCTAGACTACTAGTCACTCTCATGATAAGGCAATCCAATGACTGTAAGCCTCCAGCCGCTCCCATGAGCATGCTTCCCAACAACTATAGACTAAATTGCTCTATTTTGTGCTAGCGACCTCGAGATCTGAGCCATTTTTTCAAGGCTAGGACCCAAGCCTCTGTCCAGAACTTAATGAAACTCTCAACAATGATAAATAACAGAAAAACAAAGCCTTTGTTATGGAACCAGCTCACAAAAAGATAGAAAAGAGAGATAAATGCCTTATAATTCAGCCTCTTCAAGGGGGAAACCTCCTTTACATTACACAAATGAACAATTCTTGGATGATACAAATGACAAGACCTCCTTTCTATATATAGGAGTCTAAGGGGTAATAATATAATCAGAGCCGAGATAACAATAATAATGTAAGGGCACAATAATAACAATAGTGGGATTCTATGGGGCACAATAATAACAATATGGGGACTACATGGGCACAACAATATAATAAGGGGGTTGTACTAATAACAATAAGGGGTTACACTAGTAGTATAGGGACCTAACATGCCCCTCTCCTTCAAAAATTGTTGTCCTCAATGCTTGAGTAGTTATTAATGCTTTTGTGTAAAATTACCATCCTTCCCTATGGAATCTTCAGCGGGTAAGTTCTTCCACTTGATGAGATACTTTGAAATTGATCGATTTTATAGCTGTCTACTTCTCAGTTCTATGAATGCTTCAGGTTCCAATATGATTTTTCCTTCCTTGTCAAGTTTTGGCAATATTGTTGGAACTAGGATCTTTGGAAACTTTTGAATTAGTTCCCACCCTGCTTCACCATTATTCCATTCATCCCTTGCTTAGTTTATCAAATTCGGTTGGATAATTATACCAACCTCTACCATTTCTACAACCATATGTTCAATTTCACTCCTTTGGGCATATGGATATCTATAAGACCTGATGTTTGGAGGAACACTTCCTAGAATCAAATAAATAGCATGATCATGATCACGAATATGTGGGAGACCTTTAGGAGTCTCAAATACCTTGGAATGATTGTCCAAGACTTTCTGGCGATCTGGATAAATAGATGATTTCGATGTGGGAACCATTAGCGAACATAATTGTGCAATTACGCCTCGTTGTTCTTTCTTTAGAAGCTTTGCCATTCCGTTAGAGCTGATTATCTTTCTTGGTTTCCCTGTGATGCCCCTTAATTCAACTTCCTTTCCTTGCAAAGAAAATTTCATGAAAAGTTCTTGAAAATTAAAATCTGTTGTACCCAAGGATTGTAGCCATTGGACTCCTAGTACAACATCAGTACCACCCATTGGAATGGAAAGCATTGGGCTATTCAATACATATTCTCCCATGGATAGCTTGATATTATGTCACTTTCCAATTTATGGTTCCTCCACTTACAACCGTCACTTGACACTCTGGTGTTGGATATAGGAAGAAATTCAATTCCTTGGCTATCTTATAATGAATAAAATTATGGGTTCTACCTGAATCAATCAACACTATTCCCTTTCTCTTCTTGATATGTCCTTCTATCTTTATAGTTTGAGGAGTGGTAATTCCGACCAATGCATTACAAGATATGGTTGGATTCATTTCTCTTTTTCTGGGGTTGGTTCTTGGTGAGTATCCTTTACTTTTGATGTTTCTTGATACTTTTCTTCCTGATATTTCACTGCTTGAACCTTATTCTTCTTGATATGTCCTTCTATATTAAGAGTTTGAGGAGTGGTAATTCCTGCCATTGCAATACAAGATATGGTCGGATTCATTTGTTCTATATGTAGTGTTGGTTCCTAGTGTATATGCTCTTCTTTTGATGTTTCTTGATCCTTTTCGTTATTAGGAGGCCTTTCTTGTATCAGCTTTGTCCCCCCATCCTTCAGACCTTCCATTTCTTTCTTCAAATCTTCCGTGCCTTTCTTCCAATATGCTTTCATACCATTGATATCAGTTTCCATGGCATAGATAAAACTATTTATCTTTTGCTTCTCTAGAATATCATTTACCCTTATATTCAATTTTTGAAAGTCCTCAATGTGCTCTACCATTGAACCCTTTTATTTGAGATTTATCAATTGGCTAAAGAAGGTGTTGCTCTTGGTATCCTCATAATGTGCTATGATTTCCTCCGTGAAAATCGACCACATGTCAAGTCGTTTACGAGAATAAAGTTCTTTATACAATAAAAATTGATTTGGTTCTAAATAATTTGATGCAATACATACCTTTTGTAACAATGGCACACCATGTAGATCAAATTATTTCTCCATCTGTAGTATCCAATTTACTGAATACTTGCCATCAAACTTCCTCATCTCACTTTTTCTTGATTTTAGGAGCTCTACCTTGAAACAACTGTAACTCTGTAATTTCGGATCTTTAAGTTCTAAAATTTCGGCTTGTAATAGACCTTTGAGTCCTCTCTCTAACTCTGTAAGTCTGATCTCAATTGGATTCCCGAAGAAATATTTATTCCCAATCTCCCGCGATGACCTAATTATAAACTAGTTCAGTAGAGTGAAATTGTATGACTTTCCGAGTGTCACTGTTTCCACATTAGGTGCTAAAAATTACACTCAAACAAAATACAGTCTGTCCTCTATTTTACCTTCTTACGAAATTTCAATCTGATGCTCAAAGAGAAAGTTATGACGATTTTCCCAAGGTCACCTGTTTAGGATGTAATTTGGGAGTCTGCAAAAACCCTAAGTTCCTCAGATCATATATCCGAAAATATAGCGAGAAAAGATCTCAAATTCGGACGTGAGGTTCAGACTGATTTCATCTCAAATGGTTTTTTTTCTTCTGAAACTTCGTAGCAAACAGTTATAGCGAAAATGCCACGGTGACCTGTTTGGAGCAGCGAAACCCTAGAATCCACAACTTTGATACCAAATGTTATGGAACCAGCTCACAAAAAGATAGAAAAGAGAGATAAACGTCTTAGAATTCAGCCTCTTCGAGGGGGCAACCTCCTTTACATTACACAAATGAACAATTCTTGGATGATACAAATGACAAGACCTCCTTTCTATATATAGGAGTCTAAGGGGTCATAATATAATCAGAGCTGACATAACAATAATAATGTAAGGGCACAATAATAACAACATGGAGACAACATGGGCACAACAATATAATAAGGGGGTTGTACTAATAACAATAAGGGGTTACACTAGTAGTATAGGGACCTAACAGCCTTTAATTCAAATATTGATCAAGGAATTAACCTAAACCATCCTAACCATGACCTAAATTTCCTCAAACACATAATGAACATGTAGTCTACAGGCCATGACTACATAATTGAACATTGGGGTCTCATACTTATCTAAGAATCACGAGGAAGGTTTTATGCTTTCTCTCAATAGTTGCATTATCATCTATTAGGTCATGCACTCATTAACCATAATTTACTAATCAAAGCATGATGAGAGCCATACGTAAATTCTATCATAAAGCCATGCTTATAACAAGCATGTAACCATAATAATAACAATGATAGAACAACCATCAAAGCCACATAATAACAAGTGTAAATACTCATGAAATACAAGAGGAAAAGAGCTCTTATTAACATATGAAAAATCCAACCAAGTTAGGGACTTCCACATACCACCCAACCATAGATTGGGCTAAGCCAAATATTTATTTCATCCAATCACCCCCATGCCATATTCCAAGCTTGAATGTGGGACTCACAAAAAAAACCTAAGATTCCTCGAGCTTTATCGTGTATCCCTCCATTATCAGTCAAGGAATTTCTAGGCTTG
This sequence comes from Pinus tabuliformis, assembly GCA_031772625.1. Taxonomy (NCBI): domain Eukaryota; kingdom Viridiplantae; phylum Streptophyta; class Pinopsida; order Pinales; family Pinaceae; genus Pinus; species Pinus tabuliformis. The sequence goes on from CM062806.1 coordinate 828,896,468, forward strand.
AAACCCTCATCTATACAACTAGGATTTATCATGTATCCTGCCATTATCGATCAAGGGATTCCTAGGCCCAAACAAATAAATATACACTACCAGCAGGATTTACTACAATCCCACCAAAATTGGTCAAGGGATCATTAAGCCTAAACAAGCATGGATGCCTTTGGATTTCTTCACCATTACCTTGAGGAATTTCCTCATCTCCACCCTTAGGCTTTACCATGTATCCCGCCATTACTAGTCAAGGGATTCCTAGGCCCTTGGGACTTTTCCTGAGACCATGTCACCCAATTCCAAAACCATCTGGCAATCCAGCTTCACAAATGAAAGAACCTCATCACATCATGGTTATCCAGAAATGGCAAGGTAAGGTTGAAACCACTGTCACACCTAGAAAAACACATGTCAATTATAGAAAGAGAACCAAATAAACACATGCATGTACCATGCATTCCAAACTAGCAAGGAAATCATACATGCAACTCGATACCTGCAAGTAACCCCGTTGTAGTTGTTTGATCCTAAACTTCCTTGCTTGATCTTTGCTTCCCTTTGTTTCCTTTTCCTTCCTTTTCCTTCCTTTCTCCAATGCTAGAGTGCTCCAAGAATTCTCTAAGTGTGCAAGAGAATGAAAGAATAGAGAGAATAGAGAAAGAGCTTTAAAACTGAATTGACAAAAGCTATGAACTTATCCTCATAAGATTTTTTATTTATGAGGTCTCTATTTTCTTCAATTTCCATTATTTTCTTTCAATTTCCTCCTCACATGCAACCTGTGACCTTTCACCTTCCTTTTCTCCTATTTTCCATTACTTTCATAAATAAAATGCCAATTATTGTCTCTTTTCCTTTTCAAAGCCTTTTCCATTGTCTTTGCCCATTTCCCTTAACCATAATAAACCAAATGAGAACCCACTAGGATGTTTTTCCCAACATTCAGCTTGGAATATGTGTCCCATGACCTTGGTCTTATTTTTCCTTTAATAACTTTATTACATCAACTTTTAACCCGAGGTTGTTACACCTTACCACCCAAAAATATGGCAAGATTCACATAACTAGATAATTGGGAGTTCATAGGAGTTATGTTTTGTCCAAATATTTAGGAGCTCATTTGGTGGAAACTTGCTCTTTGACATGTTCAAGAGGAATTCTTATTGAAATTTGAGGCACTTAGAGGAATTGAGGAGGGATTTTGTAGCACCTATAATAGGGAGTTATTTGGATGCATATCCCCAAGGTCTTACCTTAATAAAAAAGAAAATTGTATTTCCTAAGGGGGCTTAATATGTCGGTTTAATTAGAGTTGATTTTTAAAGGCTTAGCTCGGGGTCATGAACCAAGTGTTATTTTATTGGTGTGAGTGGGGTGCATGTGTGGTGTGATCAATTGGAATTAAAACATAAACAATACTTCACAAATAAATATCTAAGTAACAAGCAAGTAGACAAAGAAGAGGAATTGAAATGAAGAGATTTGTTCCTATTCTAAATGACTTTTAATATTCAAGAAGGCTTGTTACATAATAAATCAAATCATGAAAGGTAGTCTACTCTAATATAGAAGTTTCAAGAAATCTACGAGGTCCAAAAAAAAGGTTAATTTGGTGAGTAAAACACTTCAAAAATGAGGTAAATATTTTATTTTGCTTGTAAGCTTTATCTTTATGGAATAAAAAACTTCCTATTACAACAAATACACACGGTCTTGGGCTAAAAAAAGAATCAAAATGAGGCTAGAAAATCTAAAAATAAAGGGTTTTTCAAAGCATATTGATTGGTGGATGAATATTAGACATTCATAAGGATCCTTTCTTTATCCAAGTCCTAAATGTAAGAGGTATAACTTTTAAATTAATTAAATCCTACAAATTTCTCCTAAAGTTGATAGTAGTAAACAAACAACAAACATTTGTAAAGGATATACAATTTAAAAAGTCCCAAAAACCCCTTGGGATCTAAAATAGTAAGGGACTAAGGGACTAAGTCTACTAAGGCTTTATTTTAAGAGAGACTAATGACACTAAACAACACACCCACTTCTGAGAAAAAAAAAAGACAAAAAAAAACAAACAAACAAACAAACAAAAACAAAACAAAAAAACATTTGACCATGTAAATATATGTTTGGAATTATGTGTTGACGATGTAGCTTCCCCTATTTTTATGCTAACCCAATGCACTTTTCCTCACAGAATTTGAGTTAACCTGATACATTTTTAATTAACAAGACTTGTATTGGCTAAAATAGAGATTTGCAGTTGTTGAACTTTATCTCAAATCTATCTTGTAGGTTTCCCATAACCTACAATATATAGATAACATGGAAAGGGTGAAAAGAACCCAAAAGTTAAAAAATTGAAATCAACAATTGTTGAGATGGATAAGACCCCTACTCATAAGCCCATAGCTAAGGATATGAATATTGGGCCAGATCCCACTGGGGCCGCCATTCTTTTACAAGCTTTCTAAAACAAAGGTTAGTAGAAAGTACTACTATAATGGTTTTGGCCAGAGTATAGAAAAATAAAATGGATTATGAATACCTAGGTTGCTTATTTTTTAATATTTGAGATGTGGGGTGTCATGATCCCAACATCTTGGGTGATTGCCTAACCCGACCCATTGACAAATTGTGTGGCACTGACTAACTTTTTTGTTTCAACACTACTTAAGTTTTCAGACTATGCCTCTCTACAATACTTAGTAAATTTTTCGTTAAGTGTTCACTTCTTTAATTATGTAGCAAGATTCAATTTACTTTCATTCATATTCAATCATTCAATTCTGTGATATTCAACATTGTACGATATCGTAAACAACAGTCATAAATAATAATATATATGGGAGGGGGAAACTCCCCAAAGTGGTTCACCCCAACTGTTATTATCAAACTTCTACAATATAATACAAGTAGAATTTACAAGTTACAAAGGTGTGGTAGTTGTCTAGCCCAAACCAGGAACTAATACACCATGTTTACAAAATCATGCAACTCTTGTCTACACTGTCCTACCCAATTCTGCTACACATTTTGCCTACGCGTTCTGCCAAGTCTTCCTAAATGTCGACCTGCCCAGAAAACCACAAAATTTGGCCCAGAACAAAGACCAACAAACTCTTCCCAAATGTATTGGTTCGTAGGGCAAGCCCCACCTTGTATGCGCCCTCTTACTACGTCCTTTTTCCCTTGAATGAACTTTTTCTTTTTTGGAATATTGCATACTTCACATTTTGTGATATCGCAACTCTGTCTAGCCTGTGATATCGCAACTCAACCTACTCTGCGACATACTTTGTAGGCTTTCTTCCCCTCCTTGGGCTAAAATCTTCACTTTTACTTATATGCGTTCAACCATCATCCTTGTCATGGGCTGACGCCCCTTCAACATTTGAGCTAACCCATACTTTGTTGTTGGACGCCCTTCCATGGTTGGGTGCACCCCAAGCCGACCTTCCCACGGGAAAGTGGGAACCCCTTGCCGGGGAGGCGTGCCCCTGCCTGGGCACTCGACTTCCTTATCACTCACGTTGGTCGCTCCCTTAAGTCACATGCTACTTCATCATACTTCATTTGTTTTTCATCCACTCCACGTCGTTACCGCTTGTTCCACCTGTCAAACCTGCTCGTCGCGTCGCACACATTCTGCTCACTATGCCTTGCCTCCACGTCGCACTTCCTTAGCGCCCGGGCACTTCTTCGTGTGGGCACGCCCATGGGCACTGGTCCACAATTCAGTCGCTTTAAGCTTGTGACGCATGCTTCTTTCCTGAGTTGTGTGGATGCCCTCCACTATAACATGTCTGCACCTCTCAACTCACCGTCCAATGTACACACTCTTTTCCAAGTCACCACAAAGTCACCCTCACCGCATAGGTAGGCACCTTACCTTTGTGCAGGTGCGCTCGCCATGCACTTTTGCCCAACCCCATCCAACTTCAATTTTTCAACTTTCCTAAGTGAGTGTGGCCCGTCATGGGCGCCCATTAGTCTTGGTGCCAAATCAAGGCCTTGACATCCTCCCCCACTCTAAAAAGGTTGTCGCCCTCGACAACACCATCGCAAAAAACTCCATCGCCAAGACTAAATGTCACAAAGTGCTACCAACTCCAACATCATTTGTCCCTACTGCATGAACTCCTTGCCTTCATCACATGAACCTCCATCAAGGCTCATGACTTTATGTGGGTAAGACTCCTCAATTCACGGTCATCAACCACAACTCGTCACAATCCTCCATGTTGCCTCAACTCATGGAAGGTTTCTCCCTCCAACTCGGCTGCATGGTATCGCTACAACAATCGCACCAATCCACCATATTTCATCATCATGTGAATTGTTGTTGCCATACTCCAACTCAAATCCAACATATCTTGGCACATTGATGTCCCCCATGTCTTCAACTAGTCGAGTGATCAGGCCAACCATCACGTTAAAACCATGAGACTGCACCTCCTCATGCATTCATCGGTCGTTTCTACAACATTTTGTCACATCTTCAACTCGATCAAGAACTCTCCCCATCTCTAAGAATCAATCTTTCAATCAATGTTCATCATGCCATATCTAGGTCCATGAAGAAAACTCCATCTCATCTATGATATGCTACACATCAATGTTGTCAAAAGGGGCCAATCTCCACCTGCCTCATTGCCTCATCCATGTGTCGCCCATGGTCATAGACCAATAACCTCCATGTTAATAAAAATGGCTAAGTCTCATCAACTCAACCCATGCCTAAGTGCTCCCACCAAGGTGCCTCCATCGCTGCAACCATCATCCAACTCCAAGGTGTCTCGCCTCTATCACATCTATCAAGTCACCCATCATGAACACATCCCACATTGTGCCCAAGGTATCGGTTCCATACCGCATCAAATTCAAGTGAAAACTAAACTCAACTCCTCAACAAACTATATACTCAAAGACCATTATAGCATGAAGTCTTCATCGACTGCAATTTCTTCAAGTCGTCATAAGCTCCCATGAACCGTCTTCATCTAATACATAAGGTAGGCACACTTGTCTTGGTCATAATTGTCATCGCAAGTTGCCTCTTCCTTCTTCGTCGCATGAATTATCTCATAGGTTTCCCATGACTTCCTTCAAAAATGACCATGGCCTTACTGTTCAAATGTGCCCAACATCCCCATCGATCCATATGCCAAATATCGTCATGTTGCATCGGCAAGTCCATCCTACTCAACATCCTTTCTTTGGAACTTTTCATTGATGCCAACATACGACATCTCTACAAGTGCTCTCGTTTGATGCCTCTGCACCAAGTCTACCATGCACCCTTCTTCTTCAACTTGATTCCCATGACTTTGGTTTCCCAAATCGTCCACTTTAGCAAACCCAATGCAACTTCAATCATCACATCCTTCCTTTCATTAAGGTTCACGCCCTCGGTAACTCTACCCTCATATCATTATCACAGGTTCCTTCCTTCATCATTGTCTCCCCCACTAAAGGTTTACCCAAGACTGCCTCTTGGCCTCAACGAAACTACAATGAAGAAGTCCACCCAAGTATGTTTCCTTCACTTCAGTTTAGTGTGCCCTTCCTTCGTTCTATCCATGATTCATGTCGGGCACTTAGCCAATTCTTCGTTCCACTAAGCATGACTCGCCCATCGCAAAGTTCATTACATTCCACCCTTCCTTCACTTCAATTTAGTGTGCCCTTCCTTCGTTCTATCCATGATTCGTGTCGGGCACTTAGCCAATTCTTTGTTCCACTAAGCATGACTCACCCATCGCAAATTTCATTACATTCCATCCTTGTCACAGGCGTTTTCGCCTTCCGCCCTAAGGTAGCAAACTGCCCCAACAAGTCCTGTAATAACCAATGTTCCTTGTTTCCCAACTGCACAAGGACTCATTGCAAACTTCCAAGGAAAGTTTGCCCATCTTATCGGAAAACACATACTCCCTTTGCCCATTTTTGCATATGGCCCATCTTCACAAGTTACAACAATACTTACGGATATATGAGGTCTCTCCATGTGAGTGCCTCCTTCCTTCAATGTCTGCATTGTGCACGAATCTAGTTCAACTTGGGCAAGCTTCATCGCACCAAGTTGCTCCTCTTTCACTGAGATACTTGCAACACATTCTTCTTCACATATCACAACTTCTTCTTCCTCGTCACAATCAACAACTTCAACCTACTCAACTGTCCATCCAAGTTGAAGAAGCTCTCCTTTAACTTCATCCTCCAAGACTTTAAGTTAAGCCTGAATCCTTGGTTTATATTCCTTCAAACATTTCAACCTATAGAAGGTTTACAAAATGTTTTCACGACGCTCTTGCCATTCTTCCATCATTTATCATCTAACTCAGCCCTTGACCCCAAGTCTATGCCACTATAAAACTATCACAAAACATGTTGCATTGCGACCACAATCAACCCTTACACTTTGTCATGTTCACCCAACTTCTCATGGTAGTTGTGCCTTCAAGTACTCAATTCGTTCAGCGCTGCCCTGACCTTGACGTGCCTCTGCCACTGCTAAACTTCAACACTTCGAATTAGCTCAGTCTTACTCGAACCAAGCTCTAACACCATCTGTCATGACCCCAACATCTTGGGCAACTGCCCAACCCGACCCATCGATGACTTGTGCGACACCGACTAACTTTTTCGTTTCAACACTACTTAAGCTTTCAGACTACACCTCTCTAAAACACTAGTCAATTTTTCATTAAGTGTTCACTTCTTTAATTCTGCAATGAAATCCAATTTATTTTACTTCATTTATATTCAATCATTCAATTCTGTGATATTCAATAATGTGCAATATCGTAAACAACAATCATAAACAACAATATATATGGGAGGGGGGAACTCCCCAAAGTAGTTCACCCCAACTGTTATTATCAAACTTCTGCAATATAATACAAGTATAGTTTACAAGTTACAAAGGCATGGCAATCGGCTTGACCAAACCAGCAACTCGTCTACCCTGTTTACAAAATCGTGAAACTCATGTTCGCATTGTCCTTCCCAAGTCTGTTGCACGTTCTACTTGTGCATTCTGCCAAGTTTGCCTGCACATCGACCTGCCCAGAAACCCCAAAAATTTTGGCCCAGAACAAAGACCAACAAACTCTGCCCAGACATACTGCTTCGCAGGGCAAGCCCCACCTTTCCTAGGCCCTCTTGTTGCGTCCTTTTTCCCTTGAACGAACTTTTGCTTTTTTGCGATATTATAGACTTCATGTTCTGCGATACCGCAACTTTTCCCAATCTGTGATATCGTAACCCGACCTATTTTGCGATATACTTTGTCGACTTTCTTCCTCTGCTTTGGTCGAATTCTTCACATCTACTTATATGCGTTCAACCATTATCTGTTTCATGGGATGACGCCCCCATCAACATTTGAGTCGACCCATATTTTGCTGTTAGACACCCTTCCATGGTTGGGTGCACCCCGAGCTGACTGGCCCATGGGCGAGTGGGCGCCCCTTGTCGGGCGGGGGCGCCCTGCCTGGGCACTTGCCTTCCTTGTTGGTCACATCACCTATGTTGGTCACTCCCTCAAGTCGCACGCTACCTCCTCGCCCGTCGTTTGCTTGTTGTCCACTCCACGTCGTTACCACTCGTTCCACCTGTCGCACTCACTCGTCGCGTCGCACACATTTTTCCCCTTACTCCTTACCATCGTGTTGCACTGCCTTAGCACCCAGGGGAGCCCGTGGGCATGGGTCCATAAGTCGGTCGCTATAAGTTTGCGGCGCGCACTCCTTGCCCGAGTTGTGTGGGCGCCCTCCAATATAACATGTTTGCACCTCTCAACTCGCCCTCCAACGCATGTGCTCTTTGCTAAGTCGCCCTCATCGCATAGGTGGGCACCCTACTTTTGTGCGAGTGCGCTCATCGTGCGCTTTTGCCCAACTCGGTCCAACTTCGGTTTTTCGACTCTCCTAAGTGAGCCCAACCCATCATGGGCGCTCGCTGGCCTTGGTGCCAACTCGAGGCCCTGACACAAAACATGTTGTGTCAATTTTTGCAACATATTCACTTGTTACAAAATTTGATCAAATGGCCAAAATTTGGCAATTTTTTTACAAAAAAATTGGCAGGAGAAATGCTTAAATCATGTTTTTGATGATAGAAATGGATTCAATGCCATCAAAAACCCTAAGAACACCCAAAATCTTGAAACTTAACCACTGCAACCTAGATTTATAAAAATTCTCGTCATGTTAAATCCCTTTGAAAATTTCACTTTCTATACTAAGGTGTGGCATCATTAAACAAGGTTTTTCATTATAATTATCAGTACGTAATGGAATTTAACGCGCAAATCTCCGGTCACAAATGATTAAATATCAGTGAAAGACTGGGCAATCTTTTTAAAAAATTTGGAAATGGGTAAAGGGAATTTGTCCAAATCGTCGAATTCCTACATGGTCGTTGATTTCATCATTTTATGAGTCTTCCGTCACAGTGGTTAACAATAAATGAAGCTACACATCACCATGTCTGTATTAAATGAAGCGTCACTATGTTGACAGCCAGGAGCGTACAGAACATTTCAAAGTTAAATTAGAAAATGTAAATGAACGACAGGGATCCGTGGCGCAATGGTAGCGCGTCTGACTCCAGATCAGAAGGTTGCGTGTTCGATTCACGTCGGGTTCATTTTTACTCGAAATTGCAGAGTTTTGGATATGGGCTAGATTCTTTGGGTCAACTTTTGGACAGGAATGATTTAATTGCATGTTTTAGACAAATACCTGCATGATCAGGAATTGTGCTCTTGGACAGGAATGATTTAATTGTACTTTTGGACAAATACCTGCATGATCAGGAATTGTGCTCTTGGACAGGAATGATTTAATTGTGCTCTTGTGCTTTTGGACAAATACCTGCAGGATCAGGAATTGTAATTTTGGACAGGAATGATTTAATTGTACTTTTGGACAAATACCTGCATGATCAGGAATTGTTGAATACGGTCGGTTGGATCCGAAGGTGGATGCGCTGGAAGGTCGGGAACGGGATATAGGTAAGACTAGGAACTTTCCCTTTAATTGCACAGTCCCCCCAGTCAGCTCTATGTCTTCTTAACTTGTCTACCAGCTCCATATGTGTGGAATCTTCTGCTTGAATTGGAACCATAACCATTCTAGCAGATGGAAAAATATTTTCGGTCCGGTCTGTTTTCCCTAATGGATCATTTTTGCACATGTTGGCTTCTTTGATGGTGCATATCACGCTGGGTCTGTGGAGGTGGTGTAAACATCTTCCTTCGGGATAACACCTTTTTTTATATCTGTTTAAACACTAGAGTAGGTTCAAATACTAAGGTTGAAGTGACAGCTGCTTGGGCCTTTCTTTTTGTGGCGGCTTCCTTGATAATTTCCTCAATCCACATCTATGGGGATTCTAAATGTGTGGTGTGGTGGATTGGTTGTCGAGAAAGGGTCGTTTTCTCTTCTTAACTTATTGGTTGAATCACATCCTTCATCTAAAAGGTCTCTTTCAATCTTTGACTTTTCATCACATCCTAAGAGAATGGAATAGCCAAACTGACTTGCTATCCAAAAAAGCTTTGTAAGAGGAGAAAGGAAAAATCATCTTTAAGGGGCAAAAGGGCCTCCAGTTGATTAGGAAAGGTTCCTTCCACATTCCAAATGACATGTAGTTGATTCAGTGGACTATATGTCTTAAATCTTCTATTGAACAATATTGATTATGGTTATAAGTTGGTTGGGCAATGTTTTTCTAAAATCTTGTTCCTAGCTCTGCTTGTAGGGAGGTCAATAAGTGTATGATAAGTGTATCCTAGTCTCGTTTTTATTTCCTATTGTCTCTGTATATTTTCTATTTCAATTTTTTTTTGTGGTGATTAGTCTACCTCATGTGTCTTTCTTGAGGTTTTTCTAATGTATGGATCATTTCTATTATCTCTGTTTGGATACATCAAGCATTGTAATTACACTTTTTGTACTTTGTCTTTTAATAGAATGAACAATGTTTCCAATTTGGAAAATTATTTTGCGAAATATATATATATATATATATACACACACTAGCATACCTCCTAATCATGGGAAGAGGGGAAGAGAACACCAGTAGAGGTTAAATTTTTATTATATGTAAACATTATGAATGTAAAATTGATAATTTATTTAAAATAAGTGTTGTAGGGCAAGTTAGGGTCTATAATTCAATTTAGAATTATACTCTAAAAAAATGCATAAAATATTATACTTTGCATTGGTCAATGTTAAATTAATAGTGGCTAATATGTAAATCAAATCTTATCGTCTTGCTTTGAGAAGAACTTCTCCTAACGATGAACCACACTTGTTGGTTCAAAACGCATAGACAAATGAATGATGATGTGATTTTCGCCGAAACCTCTCTCAAGAACTAATAAATTGATATGTGGATTGGATAAATTAATTGTTTTCCCAAGCACACGATTCTGGTAGGTATTAACCACTAGTAAGTGTTCACATTTACAATCTTACTTTCGCATTAAAGGCTCAAAAAATATAAGTAATAGTAGTAAGTAATTCTTGATAAATATATTTATTTGCATATTTTTTTTATGCAAAACCTTACTTAAATTATATTGCGAAATAACTATACTAAATTATAAATTATTTTTAAAGTTTTTAATTTTAAATGGTTTTCTTAAAAAACTTAAAAATAAAAAAATTACCAAGCAAATATTTAAAAATTATACATAAATATCAGAACCATATTCAAAAATTCTAATATAAAATCTAAAAATTATAAAATAAAATATATGTAATCATCTGCATGACATTATATTTTTCCCCTTTATATGGTTGCCTAACTCCGCTCCAACTTTAAACAAAAATACTAATCAAACTATGCTATAGTGGTTAACAAAATTGAACTTTTTTTTTATGAAAAAACAATGGTCGAGGACGATGAAACATTATGTTTTCTCGTGATTAAACATCTAAAATTTCCCAATGTGAAAATAAAATAAAATACAATACAATAATTCAGATCAAGTTGCAAAAGTTAATTTTAAAAAAAAATGAAAATCTTGTATAAGTGTGAGATTTTTTGCAAATCAATTCCAATCAGAGGCCGAGTGAGATTCTTTGTAAAACCATTTTAAACACCAAAATTCTAGAGGTTAAAATTGGTAATAAGATTTGCTATATTGCTTATATCTTCCTACACTACAACACTACAGAGTATAAATGACACCTCTAAAAATGTAAACACGTGTGAAAAGAAAAATTGAAATTTACTTTAAAAAATTCCTAAAAGTAGAGAATCCTACATTGGTCCTAATTCTCTTTATTAGGCGGCCTGGGAGAACTAAATATGCAATATCAAAGAAGTCAAACCATGGTCGTGGTCCTATATCTCAGCCTTAGCTGGAGTTGCAGCAGCGCTATAAAATAATATAAACCATCCGGTTTTTATATTTCACATGTGTTTTTAATATCCCATGAAATTTATTAACATAAATTAATGTGTTTGTACTTAGCAATGTGGGAAAGGGCAGCTCAGATATTTAGCCCTGGTTGTTGGAGAGGGGCCTGCAATGTAAACATTTCAACTATCAGAAAGTCATATAGGATGATTTCAGCATTGCAAAACGAAATGGAATTAGGCGAAAAAAACACTACTGAGAATCATGTTGTCACACATCAGATCCTTATGTCTGAACCTAATGTTTTCTTTATTTCTTGCCTACCTAAATTGTGTATATTCTTGGTTAGGGTTGAAATTTGGATTTTTTCTACCTCTCATACAATTATTTAAGTTTTTATATTTTCCCTAATGGTGATTTTTTTGGTTAATAAATTAATTTTTTATCAATAAAAATTTGATAAAAATATTATGCATAGAAACTTTTAGGTACTAATATTTGTAGGTGGGTTAATTTTCCATGATTTTTTCAAAAAAATGATTTGTCAATTTTCATTTTTTTTATAAAAATGGTTTGTCTATTTTTTACAATATAAAATTATTTTATCTTAAAAATTGCCAATATTATATAGAGGGTATATATAATCGTTATATATTTGAATCATTTTGCAAATACATCAATAAACATTTTATAGTTTTCATATTAGGGGCTAGTGAGATTCACCAATATTTTTAAATTTAAAGATAATTTTCCATCCTTCAAATTTTCCATACAATTATGTCAAAAAATTTCACATATTTATCACAAGGAAAAAATAAAATGACCATAACACACAAATGAAGAAATTACATAAAACACTCAAAATAAAATCTTACAGACAAAAATCAATAAATATTATACCATCAATTCTAAATATTATAACAAATTTTCTCCCTTACAAAATAACTTTTATTCACCAACATATTCCTAATAAAATTTAATTTTAAGGTAAATCATATTTTGAATAAAATTTAATTTTAAGATAAATTCAGAAATACTTTCATCTAAAAGAAATATATTATTACAAATGTAGCTATTTTACTACATGAATCTTTTTAATATTAAAATATATTATTACAAATGTAGCTATTTTACTACATGAATCTTTTTAATATTAAAAGTTTTAGATTACTTTTAATACAGTATATAATAAAATGTTTTTCATTAAAACTAAAATGGGAAAAAACTGATAATTATAAGTAAATGGTTAATAACTTCAAAATACTTAATAACTATAATTTTAAAATGTATTAATGAGTGCAAATGTTTACTATTTAAACAAATATCTATAAAAAATAAAAAATAATATTCATAATTAGTTATTCAATATTATATCTCCTAATTCTGAAAAATATTTACAATAATTTTCCTTTGTGGTCATGAATTAATAAGAACCATTTTGATAATGATGATTATGTTTCATTCTTTGCCAAAAAATTCCAAGGGGGTGTTTTTCAAAATGAGCGTTTTTCAAAATGAGCTGAAATGTAATTGAAAATAATTACAAAAAGGGAATTATAATTATTTCTTCAATAAATGAGATTTTTTATTTCTTGAATAAAGAAATATCTTTATATAATAATTTTACAGTTAAAATTTATAAAGATATATATATTTTAAAATTATTCTCTAGAAATTATACATATAAAAAATTAATTTAAATTAAAAAATTATAATTATATTAAAAGTATATCTATTTTTTTTATAACTCAAAATATTATATTAGAATTAAAACAAATATAAATTAAAAAAAAAAAAAAAAATCTATTTTGAAGATTTATAATAGTTGTCTATAGGGTTTTGGATAGATGGTGATCGGGTATTTTGTTAAGGCAATTTTTGATGTGAAGTCACCGATTCAATTTCTGGACATGATGAAGATGTAGTCCTACCAAACTTACAAATTTAATGTGAAGTCACTGGTTCAATTCATGGTTTAATAATTCATTTAACTCGTGATGAAGATGTAGTCTTACCAAACTTACAAATTTGATGTGAAATCACTGGTTCAATTCCTAGTTTAATAATTCATTTAAATCTAAATAAATATGTTTAAAATACTTTTAAATCTTAAAAATAAAAAGTATAATTTGAATTTATTAAAATATAATTTGAATTTATTAATATATAATTGTGAAAGAAGAACTATAATTACAGGGATTTAGATGAGCTCCTTAAGTTTTGTAAATGCCATGGTATCTGTACCAAAGGCCATTGTATATTATGGGAAGGCATTAACATTATGCAACAATGGGTCAAAAAATTGAATCAATATGACCTACGTGTATTGTTCCAAAAACACATCTCTGATCCGCTTTCAAGGTATCATGATAAATTCTAGCATTACAACGTAAACAATGAGATGTTTCATGGATGATTCTACCAAGCTAGATTAAGCAAGGATATCTGGTCATATATGTTCAAAATGGCTCACCAACTTAACCCATCTACAACTTTGTTTGTTAATGGCTACAATGTAGAAGATGGCTTGAATGACAGATCCAAAGAAGTATATTAATCATATCATGGATCAAGGTGCACCAGTTGTGGGGATAGGGATATAGGGCCATATTACTTACCCTTTTGGTTCCATTATACACACTGCTTTGAACGCAATGTCTATTTTAGGGCTACCCATCTAGTTTACAGAGATGGATGTTTACTCAAATAATGAATTTGTGAGAGCGGACTACTTGGAGGTTATGCTTCGTGAAGCATTTGCGCACCCAAAAGTTGAAGGTATTATGTTGTGGGTTTTTTTAGAACTCATGTCCAAGGAGCAGGGACACCTTCACCTTGTTGATTGGGAAAGAAAGAACATATAACAAATGTAAAGGGTCATACAAATCATCAAAGCCAATTTAAATTTAGAGGCTTTCATGGAACCTATGAAGTGGAAGTCTCAATACATTCCAAAGATATAAAACATAATTTCATTGTTGACAAGGATGATTCTCCTATTGCAGTAAATATGTTTATAATCATTTTTTTTGTCTGCCTCCTTATTATGGAAAATCATGTAAGTCATAAGTTTGCAGTGTTTCTGTATTTCTTATGATTCTTTTTCTCAACTATATATACAATAAAAAATGATTAAACATGTTCTGTCAATAGGGTCATTGACAATAGATGACATTGGTTTATAAAATTGTTATGTAAGGGGGAATTGGCTCACTTATCCTTGTATCTATATTCATTGTCATAAATATAGCTTTTTGTGTTTCAAAAGGTGTTTCAAAATTATAATTACTCGTTATTTTCTTGAAACCAAGTATTTAGATGGTCCGTGGATTTAAATTTTCATTTTGAATTAATGGTATGGTTGGTCTATCATAAACCTCAAAAAGAAATTAAATGCTAAAAATATAAAGAAAATGAGATGAATAGTAAAATTAAACACACATAAATCTATTGCATAAATTCCTTTAATATTTGTACACTTATAACTGTGAAATAATTTATATTAATTATAAACAATTATCTTAAATAGGATTTATATTAGACACCATTATAAAATATCATAATGATCAAAATAGAAAACACTCTTGTTGACTTTGGTGGAGTTGCCCCCTTGATGGAGTTATTGGTGGCCTTATTAATAGAATCTTTGGTATACTCAATAAATAACCTCATCAATAGACTTGTCATCCCCACAACTTGTTAGAGTCGATGGTCATATAAGTGGAGTTCCCCAATATCCTAATGGGATCTAGTTTTAGATTTGATATGTTTTTAAACATCAGTTAACCACTATTTATTAAAAAAACTCTAAAATTCTTTGAAGACTCGAAATTATTTTTGTTTCTTAGTAACTTGAACTACCCCACAATACCACATATCAAATTCCATAATTTGTTGTTCCTTTCAAATGTTGGAAAACTATTTTGACTGTCACCTGAAATTGTGCAATTATGTTCCAAATTGTCATACCAGCGAGTCTACAATGTCACATAAGTCATAGCACAAACTACATTTTTTCTTTATATTTTGGTTAAATGACACTTTATTATAAGTGTATTTTGCCCAAAAATTGTATTTGGTATTTTATGATAAAATTTGGTTTCCAGTATTGCGTGGTTTTTAAGTTGAAGTTTTCAAAAAAATAATTTTGAGAAGAAACAATCATATTAATGTTAAAAAAAATCAAATTAAGTCAGTTCAAACAAAAATACTAATGCAAGAATATTTAAACATCCTTGGAAAGGAAGGAACTAAACACAATTTAGAATAATAAAAAGACAAATAACAAAATCAACACCTTGTAATTCTTGAATATCTTTCTTATTCTCTTTTCTTTTCTTTTGATTTTTACATTCTCCTCTCCATCATTTTGACAATGTCATCCGCGACATTCATAACCTTTCCATTTAATTTTGTAGAAAAAGAATGTTTGAGCGGTGTCACCATGCCAATACGAAAGAAAGGAGATATGGTGAGCTAGCAACAAGTACAAAGAGTTGGTGGGATATAAAGTGCAAGGAAATAGAAGTGGGCAAGGAGGAAATCAATCGAAGAATTCAAGAAGCAAAAAATGAAAATCGTAGACCTACCTACCCACTAGGAAAAGTAGTGATATGATAGTATAATATCTATATATGATAATAAACCATTTTTCTTGTCCAAAACAGGAAAACAAAAATTACCCTAATGTAATGGCATCCATATGAAAAAATAAAGGTGATATAAGAATGAAGTATCCTTCTGGATAGAATGTCTATTTATATAAGGGATTTTGTAAACTCTGGTATCCTCAAGTCATTCATATCATTAGAAAGGGGTACTACAACTGCCTATCAAATGCACCCTAATACAATGATAGGAGGTCTTGGTTTATGGGGGCAACCTATTAGCAAATTAGTCATCCTTCTCCCTTCATTTAATTCCCACAAAATAATTTAGGCTTTTGGCAATTGGGATTTTAGTTGTACATTTCATGTGGTTTACCCAATTTAGACTCGTTAGCATAGATAATTTGCAAACATAAGATGAAAAAAAAGAGTTATTGGAGCATCAAGCAAAGTCAAAATTTTGATGAACAGTTGGAGCATTGGCTTATCATGCTCAAGGTTTTTATATTTGCAGGCCCTATGTTTGACATTTTATCGATAATTTTTTTTTCATTTCCATGTAATGCCTCATAGAGTCGCTACCTACAATTGGCTTGCTATTGTAGGAGAATTTGATGGGGCAATCAAACCATCTGTCTACAAACAAATTGCATTTGACTAGACCTTTACAAAGTCCAAACCAGACATATTTTTAATAATAATACGGTTATATGATTGAGATGTAAAATAGCATCAAAGATTATATACATACATATGAATTGCGATATTCTAAATTTGAGCCTCTAATGAAATAGCGAGCCCTGAAATGATGGACTCGTAATGTTTGCATTGTTTTTAGAGATAAATGAATGGAATATGGAGGTTGTAATGTTTTCCATTGTTTTGTCGTGTGACTTCAAAATCACACAGAAACTAAATGCAGATGACTAAGACTCGTAGATGCAATTAAGAATGTCAAACCCATAACAATTAATTAATCAATCTATTTTAATAAATAACCTATTAATAGCATCATCATAATGTCAATAGTAATCAATCTATTTTAATGAATAACCTATTGTCCTCTGAAATCTCATCATCATAGTGTCAATAGCGTAGAACATGCACTAAACACAATTGATCAAATAATTGTAATTTTTTTTGTCAAGTAAGAATGGATCTTTCTATTAACCGAATAAGTACATTACATATGTTACAGGGTAAACTAAAATTCCTTTCGTTTACCAAATAATGGTCCACATAACCTATCAGAAGCGTTATTGGCTTTAAGCCTTTAAAACTCAGAACCATTCACTCTATCAAAAAATAAGGATTACACGGGAAATACACAAACCTGACCCGCAACCCATAAAGTCGGATTTCAAAAATAATACATCCCCGCCCATAAAAAACGGCAGGTCCGCACGACCGCACCTCCCCCGTTGATCTACCCCTCGTGGATCCAACATAAAGTCGGATTTCAAAAATAATACATCCCCACCCATAAAAAACGGCAGGTCCGCACGACCGCACCTCCCCCGTTGATCTACCCCTCGTGGATCCAACAGTCCACGCTGATTTCGGGTGGACATTTTTTTTATATAGATATTATGTAATTGTACCCCCATCCATTGGCATTAACCGATGTTTCTATCAGAAATTATACTTATAACACATAACCTGCAAATATTTAGCCTTACTCTCTTCCTACATATTTGTTGTTTGGTTGTCATGGTGTATCGAACCCGTACCTCTCGCATGCAAAGCGAGAGCTCAACCATGTCACCTACATACCCAAGGAAAATGTTATTTTCTGTTTATTTGTTCAGGTTTCTCTGCAAACGCAAAGACACGAACATATTAAAATGATTGAGAGCAGATGCCCCACGCTGCAAATATTAAGAAAATTAATTCCTTACGTTATGTTTTTAAAAGAATCAAATTTCTTGACGGCAATTTCATTTGAATCTTTCTTTCTTGAAAACATAATGCTCAATAATTAATTTGGAAAATAATTTTTAACATGTTTATATAAATAAATATATAAAAGAGGTATTTTAATTTTGGGTTTTTTTAACATCCAAAAAATCATAATTTTAAATTTAAATATATTTAACCATGTAAAGAGTTAAAGTATTATATTTTGAGATATTGGATCTTTATTTATTTTTATTTTTTTTCCCGTAGAAAAAAGTCGTAATTTTATTCATATTGATAAAATTACATTTTGTAGATGCTTGAAGCATATGCAGATGGTTGTTCCTGTGTAATGACAGGCAGCAAACAGTAAAAAACAACACAAAATAGCGGATGGTTGTTCCTGTAATGACAGGAAGGTAACAGAAATAACAGAAAGGTAATGTTGTGCCAGCAGGCCTATGTTTTCCTACCTTTTTTCTTCTCTACTTTGCGCCAGACTCCAGTGTTGGGAGTGGGAACAATTATAGCAAGTTGGTTTTCCTCTGTGTACATTGGTTGTTCTTTATCAGATTCTGATCCTTCGGAGCTATATGCTCGTTTGGCGCCGCTTATTTCCAGCGGTGATTCTTGTTGTCGTACCAAGTGATCTGGCTCCAAATTGGGCCCCTCGGTGCTCTCTTCCTGTGTTTTTTCCTGTCTCCTACGTGCGTCTGTGGGTTCTGTGTTCAGTGCCTCTTCCTCCAGTGGTTCGGTATGCTACCAACCTTTGGGTTTTTTCTGTTGTTTCTTGTTCCCTTTTGGCTCCTTGCTAGCCTGTGGACATGCATATTGAAGGTGCCCTGTCTGCAAGCAGCCGCGGCATCTGAATGTCGTGTTCTCGTAGTCAAGTTGTTGCGTCCACAGTGAATTATTAAAATTCAATGTGATGTGATCTGGGAGTCCTTGACTTAGATCCACTTCAACACATATTCTGGCATATGTGAAAATTCCTCGAATAGCTCTGTCTTCATCTGTTTTAAGATGTTTTCCTAGGGAGTTCCCAATGGCTGTTAAAGCTTTTCGGTGCCAAAAATGCAGTGGGAGGTTATGCAGCCTTACCCAAACTGGCATCGTTGAAACTACCATGGTATTGGCATCAAAATCCGGGAACCAGGGGGTGATAAAGAGGCCAGCACTACCCCAAAACCAAGGTCCCTGATTAATGATATTGTCTCGTTCCAGTTCTGTGCTAAATCTGACTATGAAAAAACCTTTAGGGCATAGATATATTTCACATTTAGGTGACCAAGATGTAAAAACCCATTGATGCAGAGCATCCGCTTTGGGCCAATAACCATTAAATCTGCATATAATAGCATTGTGGATTAAATCTGTGTATAGATCTGTTACCTCCGGCAGCGATACAATAAGCATGGGTGATTCTGGCTTTTGTTCCACTATGTAGGGGCCTGGAAGCTCTGATGTGGGTGTTGGATTGTGTTGTAATGGTTCCTTTCCTTTGACTGCATCTCGGAAGGAACCTGTGGTTTTTGAACTGGTTCCTTTGCACCCGCCTCGCAGTCTCAGATTGAGGATGATGGTTGAATCTTTAACAACTCCATAGTGCTGGAGTGTGTGCTGGTCCTGCATGCAGAGTCCTGAAAATAACAGATTTTGGTATGTCACTGGAGTTCCCAGTTTGATTTGGATCTCCTTTTTTAACTCCAAAACATTCATTCCTTCCCAGATCTGCACACAACAATGTCTGCCTTCTATTGATCTGATAAAGATCTGCTTTGGATCTTACGGATCAACCTTATCCAAGCCCCGATTTACTAGATTGATCTCCAGATCTGGCCGATCGATGGTGGATCTAGGGTTTATATGCCTTTCCGCTAAAGCCTTCAGAGCAGCTGGGGTTTTCTCAACCCCTTCAACGCCTTCGCTGAGAACCAGCGGCAGCTCGGGGACGGACACGATCCTGTGATCTCGAGCCATGACAAGGGCGGGGATCGCAGAGGTTGCTAGGGCAGAAACCACTGCATGTCTTTTCTGGTGCCATTTTCGCCAGATTTTCGTGGGAGCGAGCATCCATCCGCCACGACACATGTTGCGGAAAGCTCCCTGGCCAGCTCTGTGCGTTCTGTCTCTAGCAACACGGGGGATTCGGGAAACCGCCCGTCTCGTTCTCCATAACTCTGCGGAAGTCTGATGACCGGCCCTGATGCTGGCTTCCATCACGTCCGGAAAGGGAACGGCATCGCTGCCCCCTTCTGCACCTTCACTTTCAACATTTAGCACTGATACCTGAGGACGAGCTGCTGCAGTGGCCGCCATTGATCCGCTCACGCCCTCCACGGCTCGATCTTTATTCATATTTAATAGATAAGGATTAAATTCATAAGGATTAACATGAATTTAGATGGATTATTAGTAAAGTATATTTTTTTTTTAAGTTAATGTGATTTTAATGTTATATTCAATTATTTATGGTAGTCTATTTTATATTTGGCTGTGGTATGTATATTTCTTACAAAAGAATTGTTAAATTGGTTTTTTATATCTTTTCATCACACATTATGAAATAAGAGTATAAAGTTATAATGCTTATACCATTAATTATAGAATTGTGATTATATTTTAACTTAATGTAGTTTCTAATACTTAATTATATTAATATCGAAAGTTGTATGTTCAATTTTCAAATTCTTCATGGTTCAATATCATAATCCTCACCATTACATTGATAGGAAGTAGCTCAACACTAGCATGGTGAGTTTACTTGACTGCTTTGAGCTTCATTTAGAAGGTCTTAGGGTCAATCCCCTAGGTTGGTTTCCTTTGTTGCACGCTTCACTCAAGCTACCTATAAGGTCAATTGTCATAATCAACATCAGCAAGTTTACACTAGATAGCACCTATGAAATGGAGGAAAGGGCTCAAATGTTTCTCCATAAGATTTGGTGTAGTAAAAATAAGTAGCCCAACATGACTCAAGTAGTGGTTGAGCGCTTTAAGCTTCATGTAGGAGGTCTTGGGGTTGATCCCCCAACTCGGTTTCCTCTATTGTGTGTCTCACTTGAGATCCCTATCGAGCCAAACAACATTTGTATTAATGTTGACAAGTTTACACCAAGTATCATATGTAAAAGGCAAGCATGTGCTTAAGGTTTCCCCATAAGGTTTTCCTTGTAGAAAAAATAAAGTAGCCCAACATGACTTAAGTGTCCACCAACAAATGCTATAGAAATCACTATATATCATCCAAAACCATAATGCTTGAATCCTTCCATTTAAACCTAATTTCAATCTTCATTACACTAAAGTGGAAATATATTAAAATTGTCTAAACCCCCCACCCTAACTTTTTTACCTTTATTGGTCCTAGTACGACATCATTGATATTGACATGTATAATTTATACTAGATATGTGTCCACTATGATTAATATGGACTCTATTAAAATTAAACTATGTCCATTTTTCCACCCCCAAGTATGATAAGAATAAATGGCTAATATATTTATGTAGAATAGACATTGAACTATAAACTAGCAAGAATTATTATATGTTTGGGGTGTGTTATTGGAGCATGAATAAGTTTCAATCATGTCAAGGATTAAAGTCTTATAAGAATAGGGAAACTTTACTTGTACACTTGAATGAGTATGCAAGTTTATTCTTTTGATGTATTTATTCTTTTGGATTTATAAACAACACAAGTAATTTAATAAATCTATCTCCTAGGATTTATATTCCATTTTTTTTGTCCTCTAGTGACAACCACTAGAGTAGTAATTTCTACTAACTCTTGTTGCAGAAATCATGTAATAGAATGGTGACTCCACTGGGGATATGATCCAACATTCATATCCTTGGTTGTGGACAAATGGGTAGGAATCCTATCCCTTTCATCACTTATTGATTTCCATTTCTTGTCTTTTAGGCACTTTTCATCCTTTCCTTGCTATCTGTATGTTATATATTATAGGAAATCTACATAACAAATTTGGAGATAGGGTTCCAAAAATTGGAAATCTCTATTGTAGCCAATGCAAGTCTTGTGAAGGACGAGCGAATTAGGTCGACACAAATTATGTGAGAAAAGGTGTGTTGAGCCAATGAAGAAACAATTGGGGGAAAACTACACTACCCACAAAGCTTTCTAGGTACAATATACAAGGGCTAAAAACTGTAATTTTTCTAATTTTTTCTTGATTTTCACCATTGTTAGTGTGTTGTGTAGGGTCCTTAGTCCCTCTTATAGTATACCCTTAGTGGACTTAGTCCTTTGTTGCTTTAGATCCAAGGATTTGGACCAAAACCATCCAGGGTTTTTCATATTTTTCCAACAAGAGATCCCTTAGGGAAGCTTGTTGTTTGTTTACTACTATATGGTTTAGGAGAAATGTATAAGAGTTAATTAATCTAAAAATTATACATCTTCCACATAGGACTTAAATAAAGGAGTCTCCTTATGGGAGCCTAGTATTCATCCACAAATAATCCCTTGTTGGAAAACCCTTATATTTTAGATTTTTTAGCCCTATTTTGCCTTTTGTTTTAAGCCAAAGACCATGCCTATTTGCTATAATATGAAGCTTTTTATTCCATAAATGATAAGATTAGGAGCAAAATAAAAGATTTATCTCAATTTCTAAGTATTTTATTTGTGAAATTATCTTTTTTTGTGGACCCTAATAGATTGGTTGAAACTTTTAGGCCATAATATACTACCTTATTTGAGATTGGATTTAGAATAGGAAAGAATCTCTTCATTTAAATTCCTCTTTATCTAATTGCTCACTACTTACTTAGATCATTATTTATGAAGTATTGTTTATTCTTTAATTTCAAGTAATTTTAATCTCTATTGATCACACCACATGTTGGGCATGGAATCCCCCCAAGGCATGTTTTGGGGCTTAAAGCCCAAGTTTTGACCAAGTCCTTTGTAAAGGCTCCACGATTTGTGGGCGTGGAGCGCGAAGTCATAATAGAGTCACAGGGTTGTCGGCTTGATAAACCTACCCATGGTCCATGGACCATGGGATTGTATAAATAGAGCGAAGCTCTAAGTGTAGAAGATAGGAATGAAGGAATAGAGTAGAAGCATGATGAGTCTAAGAGATTGAGTAGAAGTGTAAAGTGTGTCTTTGGGTTGTAGAGTAGGAGAAGGCTCTGCAGTTGAGTGCGCAGAGGCCTAGTAGTCCACAGCTAAGTGCACGGACCCCTGCAGCTAAGTGCGCAGGGCAGGTCAAGTCTGTAACCATTGGAAGCATTAATAAAGAGAAGTGTTATCATATTTATGTGTATCTTTTCCTGTTTAATGTATTATTGGGTATAAATTGCAAGTGTACTGTTTATTTGCTATGCGAACTCATATGAATGTGTTGTATAAATAAATACAACGTAAGGCATCCATCTACGCGAAGATAACTAACTGTTCTAGGAAGATAAGTAAGATCTCAGGTGTGACTTAGGGAAATAGCGTAGAGCGCTGCTCCAGCAATGCAGAAGCCCCAAAACCCCTAGTTAGGGTTGCGCGAAGGCATGTATATCAAGGCAGGGAAGTGCGCAAAGTAACCTGCGTGAAGGGACCAATAGTTGGACCAAATTAACCTCTCAGACGTCTCAAGGGTGCGGAAACCTAGTTCCAGCACCCCCCCATACTACTTCAGGTGAGACCTCAGTCCGCCCTCTGCAGACTATTGCCGAAAGGGCCAGTAGCATAGGTGTCAGGCGGAAAGAGTCGATTGTGCGGACACAACCAACCTCCCTAGGAGCCTAAGACTCTCTAGTGACAAACAAGACAAACAAGAGCAATCCTTCTCTAAACATGCATTTACTATATAAGAAATCAAGTGTTTAGATCTTACCTGTAGTCCCACGCTGTTGTAGCAGTCCAGCTTCACTGATCCGGATGAGCTCCTCCTTCACTTTGAAACCTGCATCCACTAACAATCAAACGATTAAATAGCACTTGATAATCTCATAGAATAAAACATATTTAACACATAGACCAAGGAGTACATGAAACAACTCATAAATAACAAGTTATTGAGAAGAATGGACTCATTTGCATTAATAGGTAACAAAAGGAACAAATACAACCTGAGCCTTGGTGTTGTGCAAGTCCCTCCCAAGGTCCATCAAGAGTTCTCCTTTACTTTGACAAAGCTCACCCACTTCCAAATAGAACAAGCAAAGATGGCAATCTCTCCTCACAAGCTTCTAAATGGGAGTCCTAATTCCTGTAGCATCTACCCTTAGAAATGTATAGCTTCCAACCTCCTTCTCCTTCTGGCCCAATGCCTGTATTTATAGTGCTCAAGAGGAAGTTAATCAGGTCCACCATCAATGGGATCACCCCCTCTTTGGATGGGATAGCTCCCTTATTGATGGGATAAGTTCCTCTTTGATAGGGGTGCATGAACCATCTGGAGGCGCTCAATACACGTCGAACAACCTTCTAGAATGCTCTAGAAATGACCACAAGTAACTTTTTAAAGATGAAACTTGCGCATTTTAACCTTTACAGGGGGATGCACCTGCCCCTTTGCATACAGAGCGTCCAAAGATGCAACTTTTGTGAACATTGGGTGCGTACCCGCAGGTAAGGTTGAGAGAACCTGTGTACCCAGAGATAAATACATTTATAAAGACTTTCTCTTTTTTAGGAGTTTGACATGGAGAGCAGAGGCATAAGACTTGCCTAAGAGGATAGCATGACTGTTGATAGAGCCATACTAACTGTAAATAGTCATGGTGACATTTTTTAGTGTAACAGATTGCCCCCTAAAGTGCGAAGCCTGTAATAGATTAGGGTTTTGTATTATCTAGGAAGGGTGAAGCGCTTTATCATTTCAAGGATTATCTCATGGAGAGCCTGGTCAGAACCTGCAATTTTCAACACAAAATACATGTATAAGATTATATCATCACTGAGGTAGGCATTCCCATACTCAGATTTAAAACTTTAACTAACAGACTAACTACTCTGATACAGGAATGATCTTGCAGTACATCATAATCATAGACTTTTGTAGACACAGTATGGGCGCAGCCATCTGTTTATGATTAGTCTACTTAGATAATGAATACAAAACTCCTCGCAGCCTGGATGGTGGAAACAGATCTAGGGTCTTCATTTCTACTTCCCGAATTGGTACGATTCTAGCCATGCGAATAAATGAGTTGATGTCGAACATGGTAGAAACCACTTGATTACCAGTCGATGATGAAAACTGTTAACAAGCATGAGAGAGACCACCAGTAATGTCAATGGTTCTAAAAGTACCCAGTACAATCCATGAGATGTGAATGAATGAGTTGATGTCGAACATTTCACGGAATCCTTCGTTCGAAAGTCGATGATGTAAACTGACGTCAAAGGCGAGAAACCTGCCATTGATGCATGCAGACTTCAAGGTACTGACGATTTCTAAGTCATCTCTCTAGATAATGTGCTGATGTCGATAGAAAGCGACCCGTTGCAGGCAAGCCCACAACGCGAAATCATTGTTCAAGTTGAAGAAATGTTGCTGTAAGGACTGACTCAGGGATGGTCAAATGGATGACAAGTATTTTGCAAATGAAAGTTTTGCTTGCAGACCTCTTGAACACATAACGACACGACAGATGGCTTGGTGATAAACGACTCAAAGTTAATCCCCGGAACCTGGCTGAAGACTTTCAAAGTGGTTTGATCAACTGTGAGGTAAAAGATTTCCCAACCCGGGTAAATGAAAAGTGTCGTGTTAAAGAGTGGTAATAAAGTTTCTTCTGAGACAAAAGATAACAAACAGGTTCATTCTTCTCTCTTTTCCCCACCATTTCTGGCAAGTACCTCTTTATTTTTAACAAGCTTGAGGAGGATAACATATGCTTGATTATAAGCTCATCCTTTGGATGAGTCCAACCTAGTTTTGATTCGAACCCTAGGAAGGAGTGGTTCGTTCCTGTTTGTAATTGAACAGGTCCTTTACTGTGAAATGTTTAACGAGTCCAGTATAGGAGAAACTCGGCGTTTTTCAATTTTAGAGAGTCTGAAAAACTTAAGAAGACTCCAAGTTGAACTTTTTCGTAGATTTGTGTCCCTCAAGCCCGAAAAAGTATAAAATAATACCTGGGGGAACCGCTTGATCTTGCGACCAAGGAGTACTTTCATAATTAGTGCCACTGACCTGAAAAGTAAAAAGCGATCAAAGACACGTCGTTTTATTTCCGTATCGAGTTTGAAACGACAAAAACCCGGCAATCTTTTCCTGATTTTACGGTCAGAAAAGAGCTATAAGGGGACCGTCTTTTAATTCCGTTTTAACGAGTGTAAAAGAAATGCTCGACAATCTTTTCATATTTTAGGAGTCAGAAAAGGGCTTAAAAGATGACTCTGATATTTTGGTTCGTGAAAAATGACAATTTTCCCTCTAAATCCCTTTGTCCTGCACAAAAACGACACATTACTCATACCTGTTTAAGATAGGCAAAAATACATCGAAAAATATCCTTCCATGGTGAAAAATGAACAAACCTAGCATTCATTCATCCAAAAAACCTATAAAAAGACTTTTTACCATTTTACTGCTGAGGTTGAAAAAAGGGCTTTTGGCAAGAAACTTCCCGTGGTCGCTGTGAAGAATCCGACCGTCAGAATCGAACGTCGTCTCTTCCAGGTATTTCACAACATCCTCCTCTTCAATTTCATCCGATTAAAATTTTGTTTTAGGTTTTAGTTTTGATTTTTGGGGGGTTTTGGGTTTCAAAATTCGCTCTGCGGGGTACGCAGGTGCCCTTAGGGTGACCTGCGTCCCCCGACTTTTTCCTGTACAGGAAAAAGGTCGGGGGACGCAACCCACCTTCAGGCCAGCTGCGTCCCGATGCTATGTGTCCTAAACACGGGGTGCGTCCCCCGCGAAAGGCGGAATTTGAAACCCCAAACTCCACAAACAACCATTTAAAATTTCCCAAATCAATTCTAATCTTTGTTTCTTGGTGTGTAGGGCACTCACCATGTTGGATTGGAGAGAAAGAGAGCACGAAGACGTTGATTTAGCTGCAATTGAACATCAACCTTCCATTGATGCCCTAAAAGCATGCGGACTATATAAATACTGGGCCATACCTGGCATGAGGGCTCAGGTGAGATTCTTGGAGTGGCTGGTTGAGAGATGGAACATTCATGAGCAATGCTTTTACATCGGAGGGCACCAGCTCGAGATAGAGCCCTCTGACATATACTTTCTCACTGGCTTGCCAAATAGAGGCGAGCAACTCAATCTAGCCGGGACTAGGCCGGGTGGCCAATCCCTTGCTAGTCTCCGGGTAGATTGGTGCACACCCAATGCACACCATGCGAAAGGCGTAGAAATCAAACACATCTCTCTGCGTGAACTCAAGGTTATAGCTTTCACGGTTACCAGAATTTGCGGTGAAGCCACTTTACATATTGCCACCGGGTCCCAAATGCGGATGGCGATTGACTGTTTCCAAGGCACCATTTTCAACTGGTGTGATGCTGTGTCGGCTAATATGAAGAGCCAACTGACTAGGGAAAAGAACGGACAACTGAAGACCTTTGGATATGGGCCTCTAGTTGTGAGCTTTGCCTTAGAGAGAGTTTCGATGCTGATCCCTCAGCAACTCACTGTTGATATTTGGGTCCTCGGGAGCCAAAGCTGATACGATGGGTTACGGTGATGGCCCGGCATCCTGACGAGGGCACGGCGGTTGTTCGATTCTCTGATAGTTATTTTCACTGGTTAGAGGACCAGGTTTTTTCGATCCAGGACTTTCCGTATGCCGGAGTAGATTTTCGAGGTGATCCGGACATGGTTCTTCCACAGGGAGAACAATGGGACGACAGAGGTACTTTATTTTTCACAAGTTTTCAAATTATATATTTTTTTTGTTTTTTATATATATCGTCTCAAAACTGACAGTAAAAATTTTCAAAATGCAGATGTTGGTCCACAGCGCCCAGCCAACCTCCGGCCTTTTGAGAGGAGACATCCAGTTGCACCGGTACCGGCCCCACAGGACGCGGCTGCAGAGTCACTAGCTGAGTTGGAGCAGGATCTAGAGCGTCTGACGATGGATATACCTGAGACTACCATAGATGATATTCCTATCAGACTTCAGCGCTATGTAGTCGCAGTCCCTGGGCCGTTTAGGAGATTTTTGTGTAAGGTAGCCCGTGCAGTGGTGTCGTATAGGGAGCACCACCAGTGATTGGCTAGTCACTTTGTAGACACATGTGACATTTTTGACTTTTTGTACTTATCATTTTGCCGATCATAAGGTGTTTTTCAACCTATGATCGAAGACGATGTATATTTTTTGACACACTCCTATCTATATATATATCACTATTACCGGCTTATCTTGTTTAACATATGTGATGAAATGTTTTTAAATTTACTTGCATGATTATCGTAAATGTCTGTCCAACATTCGAGAAGCAATTGCATCTGCTAATGTATTTAAAGACCTTGGAATATGCTGATATTCAATGTAATCAAATTCACGTTCCAAGAGACGCACTCTCAAAAACAACCTTAATAACACAGGATTTCTAATGGCATACACTCTATTAAGCTGTAATACAACAAGTTCAGAATCTAACCTCACTATCAAACGTCGAATTCCAAATGAAATAGATTCGGATAATAATTCAACCACTGCACTGTATTCTGCAATGTTGTTCGTTGTTTGACCGAGGCTTACCCCATGCATAGAAACTAACTCGTCAGAGGGCGAATAGATAACCCAAGCTGCGGAAGAGATATTCTGTGTACTACGACAAGCACCATCAGCAAATCCAATGTATGTTTGGAGAGGCGTCGACATCTGAAATATCAAGAGTAAAACCAAGATAAGCTAGAATAACGACGAAAAACACACCTTCTAAGCAAACTAACTAAACTAAAAGACATGCTAGCTAGAAAGAAAACCTAACCTAACTAAAAATTCTCCATACCCACCATTTAAGCATAATACCTCTTTAGGTAAAGTCCATTTCTGGGTTTACCCAAAGAGTCCCCATCAAAATCTACCAGCTCATAAGCCCCTTTTGCTAGCTTTCGCTTTACAATGTAGGGTCCATGCCACATAGGAACGAATTTTCCAGCACCTAGCTTATCGTTAGCTTGATCATATAATAGCACTAGGTCTCCCTCCGAAAAACTTCGAGGGGTCACATTTCTATCATACTGAGCTTTCATTCGCTTCGCGTGAGTCTCGATTGCCAATGTAGCGTCACGTCGAGTCTCATCTAATTTAGCTAAGTACAATAAACGTTTCTCCTCTTCGGAAGTAGCTGGAAGTAATTCGACAGCCATTTGAAGTGATGGGATTTCGCATTCAATGGGTAACACAGCTTCCAAGCCATAAACTAGCTGGAAAGGAGTGAACCCTGTTGAAGTTTTCACTGAGGTTCGGTATGCCCATAGCGCTGAAAATAACATGTTGTGCCAATTCGACCGATGAATACCAATGGTTCGTCGGATCATGATAACCAGAACTTTGTTGATAGACTCAACCAAACCGTTGGCTTGCGGATAATAAGGAGTAGAGCTATCGTGGCGCAAACCAAGCTGGCTTGTAAGCTCAGTCATCATGATGTTTCGAAAATGGCTCCCATGGTCAGTAATGATTGCTTGTGGGACACCAAACCTAGTTATAATATGATTGAATACGAAAACTGCAGCTGTTTTGCCGCTTGCGTCGAATGTAGGCATCGCCTCGGCCCATTTAGTAAAATAATCAACCGCGAGGATGATATACGCATGCCCCCGGCCGAGTGAGGGTTACAAGTAATAAAATCGATACCCCATTTGGCGAATGGACCAACGACAATTATAGGGTGGAGAGGAGCAGGTGGTGCGCGCATCTTGCGATCAAACACTTGACAGTTGTGGCACTTCCGGACTGCAATGATACAATCTTTAAACATAGACGGCCAGAAATAGCCAGCGCGCAACACCTTCTGAGCTGTGGCATACCCAGACATATGACCGCCACATGCTCCAGAGTGACAATCATTCAAAACCTTCTCAGCCTCTTCGTGAGTTAAACAACGTCGAAAAACTAAGTCTGCCCCCCGGCGATAAAGTGTATCTCCAATAATTTTGTATTGCTGGGATTGAAACCGAATTTTTCGACGTTCCGCCTTTGAAGCTTCAGGCCGAAAGGTTTGGGTTTGGAGATAGATGATTATATCCCCGTACCACGGATCTACAGTACTGATAAGAAACAAAGATTCGTCCGCAATGGACTCCTCTGCCACAGTTTCTGTGTCAGCACACGGGAAATCACACATCAATTCCGCAAAAACTAAGGATTTCTTAGACTTGGACTTCTCGAACTCCAAGTCGAACTCTTGCAGGATAACGATCCATTTAGAGTACTTGCCCCCTAGCAGTTGTTTTGTCAAAATATAAATCATAGGGTTGCAATCCGAAATAACTGTAGTTTTACGGAGAAGAATGTAGTGACGAAAACGCTGGACAGCTTGAACGGCTGCCAGGGCCAATTTCTCCACATGCGAATATTTTAGCTCAGTGGGATTTAAGGTCCTACTAAGATAATATATCACATGTTCCGCTCCGAATTCATCTTCTTGAACTAACACCATTCCAATGGTGGAATGCGAAGCTGCGAGGTATAAGAAGTAGTCCTGGTTGTAGTTGGGAGGATGCAACAACGGTGCATGGGTCAACGCGTGTTTAAGTGCATCAAAAGATTGTTGGGCAATCTCGTCCCAAAAGAATTGAGCGTTCTGTTTCAACAACCGTGTAAAACCTTTAGTGACCTCGGCGTAGTTTGGGATGAATCGGCGTAAAAAGTTCGCTTTCCCTTGCAAACTTTGGAGTTGGCGCAAACTCGAAGGAGGAGGCAATTTGATGATAGCTTCGACCTTCGAGGGATCGACGCGAATGCCGGCTTTTGAAACAACAAATCCCAGCAATCGACCTGTCTCTATACAGAAAACACACTTGTGGGGATTCAACCGAATTCGATAATGCCTACACCTCATAAAGATTGCTCGTAAGTGGACAAGGTGATCAGCTCGATGTAAAGAATGAGCAGGCAAATCATCGAGATACGGTTGCACAATGTGCTTGATGTCATGAAATGCATAAGACATCGCCCGTTGAAAAGTGGCCCCGGCATTCTTAAGCCCAAAAGGTAATTTGCAATAAGCAAATGTCCCCCATGGACAAATGAATGCCGTTTTTGGTTGGTCGGCAGGTAGAATATTGATTTGATTATAGCCCGAAAAACCATCCATAAAGGAAAACATTTCACTTCCGGCACAATCATCAATAATTTGATCGATATAAGGCGTAGGATAGTTGTCTTTTGGACAAGCTCGATTGATATCCCTATAGTCGATACAGATTCTTATTGTTCCTTGTTTCTTGTTGACCGGAACAATATTCGATACCCAATCCGTTAACGGGATCGGATAAATGAAACCTGCTTTCAACAGCTTTTCGACTTCTGCTTTAATCGCAGCCGCTTTCCGAGGGTGAATCTGACGCAACCGTTGCCGGACGGGTTTAGCATCCGGGTAGGTCTTTATTTCATGAACAACAATGGCAGGATCGATTCCCGGCATTTCCTCGTAAGACCAGGCAAACACATCGCGAAATTCTTGGAATAGGGCCTTGTAAGTTTGGATTTCATCTTCTGTACATGCGGCACCTATATGAATGTTTTCCTCAATTCCGGGCTTCACTGAAATATCAATGGGAATAGTGCGAGAAATATTCCCTAAATTCAACTCTGAATCAGAATGTTTCGTTGGATCCTGAGCGTCTTTGACATATTCAGCGGTAAAGATAGATGAAAAATCATTTTCAAAAGCATCATCCTTAGGTAAAAACGAAGATCTGTGATGGAGATCTTCCCATGGTAGATCGTCTACACTTAGGATTTCGCGAAGTTGTTCGTCAGATGACACGACTTCGGGAAACGCTATCCATTCTAAGGTTGAGGTGAAAAGTGATTCTTCACTGACCACATTCATTTGGTCGATCTCGGTTGAACGCGAGTCGGTAAAAGACATGACAGCTTCATAAGCAATTTCATATGGACTCAAAGGCATAGCATCACCGAATGAGTCTATCTCAGATTCAGATGGGACAATCCAAGGATCATCATAAATAATGTTTTCTGATGTAATCATATGAATTGATGCAAATGAAGGGTCTGCGTTGATTGGAGGGAAAGGAAAAGTTCCCAGTAAACCGGAATCTTTAACTAAACCTACGCCAACGTCCCTATAAGGGATTGTCGTCTTACCGACATGCTGGATACTCTCTGAAGAGGCTGGGTCGGATGAAAAGTATGTCAGCTGATCAATAGTCACGATCTTACCGTTATATGGAAACTTAATTACTCTGAAGACCGATGAAACGACCGCTGTCATAGCATATGACCAACTTCGACCCAAAAGAAGGTTGTAGTCTAGAGGGGCATCAACCACTTCCACATCCAGACTAACGTTTTACCTTCTACCCCTATAGGAAATTCTTGTAGAATACCAAATGGACGGAACCCACGGCCATCAAAGGCCTTAAGGATGGTGGGGGATTGGTTCAACGAAGGAGAACCAAGAGATCTCCAACATTGAATCGACATAATACACGTAGAAGCTCCCTCATCAATCACAGTCCGATGAATAGGCCTGTTTTTTACTATCACTGGAATTTGGAAAGCCATTTGATGGGGTAGACGTGGTGTACTATTTTCTAGATCGAAGATTATTAGATTCGGGTCCTGAACATCAACAGCTCCGATAGCCGACAAAAGTAATTTTCGTTGTGCTGGGCATGATTGCAGCACTTCTAACGCCGACATTGCTGAGGGTGAAACAGCTAAGTCCTCAACAATGTTGTAATTCTGGGCCGCTCTCGCATGTGGATTGAAAGCAGACCTTCGAAGCCCTTGGCGGGCGGTTTAATTACTAAGTCCGGGTTAGGTTTCTCGATCTGTAGTGGATCGGAACCAGGAGCTGAGGTTGATGGGTTAGAATGAGAAGATTCTGCTTCCTTACCATCAACAGGATTCTTACTACCATAATCTTGCGATCGAGTCGCAATCCTCACATGAGACATCATCAAAATGGGTTCTTCACTGGCATTCGAGGAAGAACCTATCATCTTATTCTCCTGCTCCGGAAATGGATTTTTTAACACAGCAGGAGTGGGAGAACCTTTGACTATTTTCACAACCTCGGCCCGATGAGGGCAATCTCTCGTAAAATGATCCTCTTCACAAATAAGACAAGGATATCGAGGTTTGCGCTTTTCGTCATTGGTTTCCGACTTTTCCGTTTTCTCCTTCGGAGCCTTGTCTGCTTTAGCCTTCTTCTTTCCTTTCTTCTTTCCACCGTTTTTTGATTTGGCCGTAGATGACTCTACAGCGTGAATATCGGCGGTAAGTTCAGGAGAAGACTCTCCTGTCGAGGAATCGGGCAAAGTGATTATAGGAGTAGTTGAAGCCTTGGAAGACTTCTTCTTGCTCTTTGTATTCACGATACCAATCATACCATCAGCGGCATGAGATCCCGAAGGAGCAGCAGCGATTTGATTCGACTTTGGAAGATCCGGAATCTTCTCGTGTAACGTACCCGACTGAGTGTAAACTAAGTCAAGGTATTGCGCCTGAGCAATGACTTGCTCCTCAGTAACTACTCCGGCCTTAGCTACATCTTCAGTAATCTTCGGTAATAATGATTTAACAAACCATTCAGCTAAGATTTGGTCCGGGATAAAAACTTTCACTAGCCTTCTTCGACGTCTCCACTCATGAATGTGATCAGAAATATACGTGGACGTCGATTGTTTTAGTGAAGTTAATAACTCCGTGCCGTTATCGTATCTGACCGGCAACTGAAAGTGAGTTAAGAACGAGGTAGCTAACTGGCTGAAATTGTAAAAAGAGGCCCGTGGTAACTCAATGTACCACTTGGCCGCGAGACCAATGAGTGTACGCTGGAAAAGACGTAAGCGGATCGAATCATCCGAGATAGAATTTGAAGCACACCAGAGGTGGTAAGTCATCACATGATTGGACGGATCCTCTCCAGACTTACCTTCGAACTTGGGTATATCACTGGGCAACTTATTTGGCATTGGCGGCCAGAACTGAAGATATTGAATTGGATCGTTCGTTAGGCGCGTCAAGTCTGGTAAATCCAAAGTTGCGATAAACGGTAACTGCCGGTTAGGATCTCTAAAACTCTGGGTCACAAGACCAGTCCCAGGAGGAGGATATCCAGGATAACTAGGAACAGGAGTCGCATTTGGGATATTATATCCTCCTGGAAAACCAGGATTAACCGGACCGTACTGGGGTTGTTGAGGTTGTTGATAAGTGTACCCAGGATACGGTTGATACTGGTAAACCGGTTGTTGGACAGCTTGCCCAAGTTGGTACTGTCCCTGGTACGGTTGATGAACAAATTGAGGTTGAGTAGTGACAACCGTACTTATACCAGGCTGACCTGTAGGCATCTGGACCGTGGTTTGAATCGTAGATCCAGACAACGGTAAAGATGTCTGAGGAGTGGTTACAGAGACAGTAGAAACCGGAGCCGTCGATACTCCAGAAGTAAGTATGGTAGATGTGGCGGTAGTTGCAGCAGCCGTTTGAGATGGAGTACTAGGTGCAATTGGCGGCTGAGTAACTACCGAAGTTACAGAAGTTTGAACATTTGACTGGACAGGTTGCGGTTGCTGGGGTGGACCAGAAACTACGGGTTGTCCAGCTTGAGGTACCAACTGTATACTTGGCTGCAACACCTGTTGACCCTGTGATGGATCCCACACTAACATTCTGGGGTATTGACCCGTAACAGGTTGAGGATACTGAGATCCATAACCGGATTGAGGATAGGATTGATAATTGTAAGGTGCAGTTCCCATACTTGGAACATATGACTGACCTTGAGGCGGTTGATAACCTTGACTCGAGTATTGACCTTGAGGTTGATAACCTTGAGGTAAATACGGATACTGGGGTTGACCTTGACCTTGAGGTTGGTACCCTTGAGGTTGATACCCTTGGGGTTGATACCCTTGGGGTTGCCATCCTTGAGGTTGCCATCCTTGAGGTTGATATTGATACTGAGGTTGACCCTGGGGTACATATTGAGGCTGGGGTTGACCTTGAGGCATGTATTGCACCATAGGTGCATACTGACCTTGAGGTTGCCCCCCAGACACGATTTGTGTACCTTGAGGTTGCCCCCCAGGCGGTAATTGGCCACCTTGAGGTTGGGAAACAGGAACTGAACCTGACATCATGTAAATGTCTCCTACACCCAATGGTATATTACC
This sequence comes from Pinus tabuliformis, assembly GCA_031772625.1. NCBI lineage: Eukaryota > Viridiplantae > Streptophyta > Pinopsida > Pinales > Pinaceae > Pinus > Pinus tabuliformis. The sequence goes on from CM062806.1 coordinate 828,931,677, forward strand.
ACTGTTTCCAGCTAATAACCCATGATCAACGGGTTGAGGAGATGCCCCCGCAAAGGTACCAGAAAGTGATTGATACCCGGTGGGAACAGAAGGACCGCCGTGTAAGAAAGATTCAGGACTTTGAGTAAACACGGACGACTGACCAGACATATTTACAGGAGTATAAATACCTCCAGGTGGAAAAGGAGTACGAGGTGTAGAAAAACCTACCCCTGAGTTGTCTAAATAATTGGTTAACGAAAGGTACCAAGTAGTACTTCTAGGAGGACTGTAAAAGATGGATTCACGCTCCCTTAGATCAATAGTAAGTTGATCTTCAAGGTTAGAGACGCCTATTTCTTCCTCTGGAGCAAGTTCTTCGATAGCAATCAAACCAGTAGGAAGATTTTCGGTGATAACTCGTTCTATTCTCGGTGAATCTGGAACACTAGAAGTCGGAGTAACAAGTTCAGATATTTAAGGTTCTTCGCCTGTATCACTAGCAGACGAAAAACTACCAACAAGCTCAGAAACTGTAACAGCTTCGGGATTATAACCTGTCTCTAGACTTTGGTAATCTGGATGGACTACCAAGGAAGATTCTCCTTCTTTAGGTGAACCTACTCTACTGCCACTAGGAGGAGTTACAAGGACCTTCAACCCTTCGTACTGACCCGGAACGTCTTCAGGAGATCCACCCCACGATCTACGAAGTTTCCTCAACAAATCTGTTCCGGTAACAATCTCAGGTGACTTGCCCCGAAGTCTACGGGACTGTCTCGGTAATTCCGCCACAGCTAAAGCTTTTAACTACTACACACGAAAATAAAGTAAAATCTCAAATCAAACCACCTAAAGTCTCTAAAGAAACAAACAAATTTGAATCACACGCCTAAAGAATCTAGGGCGTCAAACCAAGCACAAACAGTAACCTTCCAGACCGAAAGCGCTAGTTGGTGATGAAGCCCAACATCGCCGGATTCAGTACAGAAGTGGCCGGTGGAACAGTTACCCCGGCAACCTGCTTAATGAATAGACCGGCACAAGTTCCTCCACTTTAACCGTCTCGAGTGAAGTGAACCCCCCGGAAAATCCAAGTGAGTCTAGCCGACGTCTGCTCCAGTACAGTGGGATCTTCCCTCCACCGTCACCTCGGTAGAATCCTAAAGATAATGGTCACTAAGGTTACCAACCGCAACAAATGCACCTGGGGGAACAGTCTACACTCCGACAGCACGCAAGGGCAGAGTATCAAGCTCAATCCCTTTGCCGGTTCCTTGAAAATAATCCAAGGTTTACCGACAAGTGACCCCTGGCTCCTCGACAATGGTTAATCCGAGGTTTACCATTTGTAATACGTGCGTGTCTGGCGTCGTTCCCAACGAGGGGGGATTGATCCCCTCACTGGTTCGGACATGAGCTCGTGCTTCTCCTTTAAGAGGAGCTTTCCCAGAGTACAAATGAGACAATTGGATTTATTCTATCACAAGATAAGCTACTTGTTTGGTTTTGTTGTCTTGGAGAGTTAATTACTCACCTACTCCAAGACACTAGCCTGATCTAAATTGGTGTTTCAGAGCCCTAGTAAATAAAAGTTACTACGTTGTTTTTACTTTAAGCGTTAATTTTATGGTTTTTCTTAAAGACAAAAGGTAGCGGAAGTGAAACCAATGGTGTGTAGACTCGACTCAAACCACTACAAAGATGCACCTAAGATGATTTACGCTATTTTTTCCTTTTTCAATGAAATTCTTAACTAAGAGAGTTGAGAGATGCAAATTTTATAGAAAACAACTTTCTTAGTAAAGACAATCAAAGAAACAATTCTCTCTATCTTTTCAAGCATACAAACATGACCACTCCTTACGTGCACGAAAAACTCTTTTTCTTTCAAAACTCTTCAAAGCTACTTGAAACAAAACTTTTCAAAGGAGATGTTTTTGTATTTTCTCTTTTTTAATAAAGCATATAAATCTATTTTAACAAAAATCAATCTGAAAAGCTATAAAATCTATGAAAACTTGACTCACAAGCAAATCAAAAAAGAAATTACTCTAAGCAAACCTAACGAGGCAAAAGCCTACAAAGATGATTCTAGGTTGTTTTACTTGACCAAAATCAAATCAAGGACCAGCTAATGCAGAATCAAAAGACTAGTCAAAACAAAACTCAAATCTTTTTGTTCTTTTTGTAAAATGGAATTCAAGACTTAATCAACAAGCACTTCGAAATTTGCCCAAAAGACCAATCAAAGGTAGGTTGCTCTCACAGGTAGATTTTATGACAGGTCTGACTTCTAAGAATGCTGACAAAACCAGAGAGATCTAAGGCTTGACAACTTCTACCGCCAAAGTCACTACAAGACCTACTCAAAAATCAAACCCTAGGGCTTAAACTTCTATGAAATCCACTAAAACACTCAATGCTATTGAAACAAGTTTAGGTGAAGATCTTTGACAAGAGACTAATGAATCTGGGCAGTAAAAACTAAGAAAAAGCAAAATCTAAGAGAAAAAATGCAAAAAATGGGATTTTCTCAAATTTTAGCAGGGGACGCAGGCAACCTGTTAAGACAGGTGCGGGCCCGCTCTGTGCACACAGCGACAGTGCGTCCAGGGACGCACTGTGCAATACTCAGAGGGTGCGTCCTACTGGAAAATTCAAGAAAAACTAAAATGAAACTAACCCTAAGCTAACCCGCCCAAAAACAAAGTCACAGAGCCAAAAACCAGAAAAATAAACCAATTTTCTCAGAGCAAAGTTCATACAAAGGAAAAGACTTTCACATCAATGGAGTCCCCAGTGGAGTCGCCAATTTGTTAGGCGGAAAGAGTCGATTGTGCGGACACAACCAACCTCCCTAGGAGCCTAAGACTCTCTAGTGACAAACAAGAGAAACAAGAGCAATCCTTCTCTAAACATGCATTTACTATATAAGAAATCAAGTGTTTAGATCTTACCTGTAGTCCCACGCTGTTGTAGCAGTCCAGCTTCGCTGATCCGGATGAGCTCCTCCTTCACTTTGAAACCTGCATCCACTAACAATCAAACGATTAAATAGCACTTGATAATCTCATAGAATAAAACATATTTAACACATAGACCAAGGAGTACATGAAACAACTCATAAATAACAAGTTATTGAGAAGAATGGACTCATTTGCATTAATAGGTAACAAAAGGAACAAATACAACCTGAGCCTTGGTGTTGTGCAAGTCCCTCCCAGGGTCCATCAAGAGTTCTCCTTTACTTTGACAAAGCTCACCCACTTCCAAATAGAACAATCAAAGATGGCAATCTCTCCTCACAAGCTTCTAAATGGGAGTCCTAATTCCTGCGGCATCTACCCTTAGAAATGTATAGCTTCCAACCTCCTTCTCCTTCTGGCCCAATGCCTGTATTTATAGTGCTCAAGAGGAAGTTAATCAGGTCCACCATCAATGGGATCACCCCCTCTTTGGATGGGATAGCTCCCTTATTGATGGGATAAGTTCCTCTTTGATAGGGGTGCATGAACCATCTGGAGGCACTCAATACACGTCGAACAACCTTATAGAATGCTCTAGAAATGACCACAAGTAACTTTTTAAAGATGAAACTTGCGCATTTTAACCTTTACAGGGGGATGCACCTGCCCCTTTACATACAGAGCGTCCAAAGACGCGGCTTTTGTGAACATTGGGTGCTTACCCGCAGGTAAGGTTGAGAGAACCTGCGTACCCAGAGATAAATACATTTATAAAGACTTTCTCTCTTTTTGGAGTTTGACATGGAGAGCAGAGGCATAAGACTTGCCTAAGAGGATAGCATGACTGTTGATAGAGCCATACTAACTGTAAATAGTCATGGTGACATTTTTTAGTGTAACAATAGGGATTTTTTGGGCTAAATTAACTCCGAACTTGGGTCAGGCCCCAACAAGCCAACAAATGGTTCCATTGCCGGGACCGGGATCTGCATAGAGATGTTTGATGTCATATCATTGGAATCCAACAAAGAAAGGAATTGAAGATTGGTTGGATAGGAAGATTCACGAGTTTGCGGTGCAGGAGAACAGGAATCCACGACTATCAAAAGAGTAGTGGTTAGATTGCTACTTACACACAGAGATCCACGAAATTTTCTTCGCATCTTTCCCTACTGAGCTATACGAGTGGATCGCAAAGCTAGCAGATAGCCAAGGAAGGTGCAAGCTCGACAAACCTATTGTGTGGACTCCAGAGTTGGTGCGCAGATTGGAAGCATCGAAGGATAAGATCACGCGCGCTGTTAATCACTGGCTCGATCGAATTATAGGAGGATTCATCACCGAATTCGCGATAGATACTTCAGTCAGCTATATCAAGGCAAAATGACACTTCCTTAAAGGACTGCGAGGTAAGTACGTTAAGTCTTTAAACACTTGGATTAAAATGCTATTGTGTGAAAAGCGGGTTATACGAATAAATTTATGTTTGGGGCTATGCGAAGTGGGAGAATCTACAGAAACGAAGGTATTACAGACTTAGAAACTAGCCCCTTGATTTCACCTCCGCAAGGGGACGAGGAAGAGCTCGCAAAGGTCTCACCAAGAAGTGAGATCAATTTGATAGGGCAAAGGATTCCACGCATACTACCCCCACCCACACCACCTCCAGTTTCACCATCTTCACCCCCATCTTCTCCCATACCACCTCCACCACTGCGAGTCAATATGGTGAGCGTGATAAAGTTGCCAGTATTCAAGGGAGTAGGGAATGAAGATCCAGACCAGTTTTGGTTCGTGATAAAAGTTGTATGGGAAGCGCAGGGAGTTACAGATGACAATATAAAGAAAGCAATGTTGGTCAGTGCTCTGCAGGATCACGCACTGACCTGGTACATTAAGCATTCCAATGACAATCTGAATGCGGGGATCGTAGATATTCAAACTATGCTAAACAAAGAATTTAGCAGGCCGAAGTCAGAGGCATAATTGATCATTGGGTTCAAGGAAATCACAATGCTACCAGGCGAGACCCCTTGGGAGTTGGATCAGAGACTGAAGTGCACAATTCACGAAGCTAACATGACGTTGACAGATGGACAACACCGCGAATGGTTTGTAGCATCGTTAACGCCACATCTAAGGAACGCGCTATCACAACAGAGGCTAACAACTCAAGCCAAGGCCTTAGAGGTCGCGATGAGATTACATGAGACCCCGATACAGGATCCCAACCTGGGAGTTCAGCAGATTCACATGCAGTTGAAAAACCTGTGCCTCGAGATGTCGAGTCTGAAGCAAGATAGGACGGCTCGCACAGAAGTGCGTGACGAGGTATGGTGCATAAAGTGCAAGGGTCAGGGACATGACAAGGATCACTGCCCAGTGTTCGCAAACTACCTCGCAAGATGAGGACCAATGCCATTAAGACCGGAGGCACAAGCAGGACCGAGCACGGTGCCTACATTATGGTGCATGATTTGTCATATATGAGGAAAGCATGCTCCAGATAACTGCCATTTATTACAGAAGTACACAAAGAATTCACAACAGTTGTTCTGTAATTTCTGTAGATCAATGGGACATGATGAACGCACCTGTAGAAGTTATGAGCTGATGATGGATCAAACTCTTACCTACAGAGTTTAGGCCAAAACGCGGCCCCTTGAGCAAAAATAAGGGATGGTGTGAACCAGATTCTAGGAGCGTAGTCAAGGTCGAGGCGGAGGAGGGCCTGGAAGAGGTCGCAGATAGCTGATATGTTACAATTGCGGAGGGCCAGGACATTATTCTTGCGATTGTACAAATCCAACGTGACCATCATGCTTGTATTGTACATTGTTTGATCATGAGACAGAAGATTGTCCCACACTAATAGCATGCATACGCGATAAAGGAGCGCTCCAACCTCCCCTGACTCAGAACCTGCAAATGATGAGGTCTGAGCCATGTGAGGAAGACCCTAATGTGAATATTGTGCTCCGAAGTGGAATTACGACAGGGGATGACAAAGGCAAGCAGCCTGAAGAAAGTACTTGGGTTCGCAAGGCTCCAACGAAGGAACCAGAGTTTGATTTGGAGCGTGCTAAGGAAACCTTCATGGAAGCCAAGAAGAGCTTCGCTGATGCCTCCACTTCAGGAAGTAAAGACAGACCGGAGCTGGAAATGGACCCATCGATGCTCACAACATTCTTGGAAACATGCATGAAGCTGCTGCACGATAACAAGGCTGTAAAGGGGCTGCAAGAACTCATAAATAGATGCGTTGGGACTGCACCAGGAGAACCGCGCATAGTCCAGAAGCTCGGAAAGCACACAACGCGAATGGGAAGGGAAATGAGATTGACTGCGTAGATTGGAGAATATGAGATGGACCAAGTAATTATGGACCTAGGATCAGACGCGAACGTTCTGCCGAAGAAAACATGGGAGCACATGGGAAGGCCTACGCTGCAATGGTCTCCTATCCAACTGCGAATGGTGAACCAGCAAAAGATCCTACCTATGGGGAGATTGCAAGGAATCACAGTGGATATCGAAGGAGCAAGTGCGCTAGTAGACTTCAAAGTAATAGAGATTGTTGATGACAGTAATCCCTACCCTGCGCTATTAGGAATAGATTGGGCCACTAACATGAATGGGGTGATAAATCTGAAGAAGTGCAAGATGATTTTTGAGAAAAAGTCTCTACGCGTAGTTGTACCTTTGGACCCTGCAAAAGGATCACGCTACACAGAGCCAGTGCGTGACTACGAAAGCAACGATAACTTGGATTGCATCTACAAGATAACTGCGTGAGAGCAAGATTGGGTAAATCCAACCGCGGATGGACGAATCTCATGGGAGCGCGAAAGCTCCTGCACCTCGGATTCTGACGAGGAGATAGAACGATGGCAGAACTAGTTACACGAGGTAACCACGTTGAACTGTAACATGATGAGGAGATCATTGTGCTGCATATCAATGGAGGTAAGGGATTTGCTTATATATGATGGGTTAAGTGAGGTGGATGACTTCCTGAACATATTTGAAAGAGAAGTGCCATAACAATAATGTTTCGAAGATTTGAAATGGGTACTACGCACTACGCCCGCGAGGTGGTGGGGTACGCACCAAAGAAGATTTCAGGATTGGCGTGAATGTAGGAGGATGATGCGCATGCGGTTTGGGGAGCCTCATATGCGATTAAATACAAGTATGACAGACGGGATGATCCGTGTGCACACATCGCCAAATGGACAAAGGTCTATGGGGAAGAGCCACAACCTGAGTGGGTGCACCTATTATGTAATACCCTAGATATTATACCCATGAACTGGTATATAGATACAGAGCTCTGCAATGGAACAAGTGAATGGGATATCTTGCACGAAAGGTTCCTGTTAACCTTCACGTTTGAGGATCGTTGATGGGATATTGTTGACGATGCACAACAAGTAGTAAAAGCAGCTATCTTTAAAATACCCCAGGAGCCATTAGAAGTGATTCAACCTGAATGGGCGACCCAGCTGAGCTACACGCTGGAGTGTTAAAATGTGAATACTAAAGAAGGCGACGAAGATCCGTGAAAAGTTAACATTCCAGAAACTGAAGGCTATCGCGAAGTTCAGGGGCCATTAATTGAAGACCCTAACATAACCACGCCGGTAAAGACAAAGCAGGTAAACATTGGTACGAAGGCCGAACCTTAGTATGGAACGCTCGGTGACTACTAGGATGACGTGATGATGGATAAGGTCGTTGAGTTACTCCGCGAGTACCAGGACTTATTCCTGATAAAGATCATGGATTTAAAGGGAATCGTTGGTGACTTAGGGATGATGAAGATCACCTTAAAACCTGATGCAAATCCAGTTAAGTAGAGGCCTTACCGCTTGAATCTAAAGTACAAGGAAAAGGTCTGCGTAGAACTAGACAAAATGCTTGCAGCTGGAATCATTGAGCCAGTGGAAGAATCCGACTAGGTAAGCCCTATGGTAGTATAGGAAAAGAAGCAGAAGGGCGAGATAAGAATATGTGTGGACCTCAGAAAATTGAATGACGCATGTGTGCATGACCCATTCCCAACTTCGCTCACAGATGAAGTCCTAGAAAATGTCGGGGGGTAGGAAGCATATTCTTTCAGTGACAGATTCTCAAGGTACCACCGGATGAAAATTGCGCCGGAATATTAGAGTAAGATGACCTTCACGACTGAATGGGGCTGCTTTCAATACACCATTATGTCGTTCAGGTTGAAGAATGCGCCGACCATCTTTTCGCGCATAGTTGTTGCAGCATTCAAAGAATATATCCACAAATTCTTGGAAGTCTATCTAGATGATTGGACTATATTTGGATTGGTTAAGCACCATGTAGCGAGCATACACTTGATGTTGGATACTTGCCGATGACACCAAATCGTGCTGAACCTAAAGAATTGTACGTTTCTTGTTCCCTTTGGAAAACTGTTGGGGCACGTGGTCTACAAATAGGGACTAATGGTAGACCCCGCGAATATTGCAGTAATTATGAATTGGAAGCACCGCAAAGTGTCAAGCAGCTACGCGCTACCCTGGGACATACGAGGTACTACAGGAAGTTCATCAAAAGCTATGCCCAGATCACCGCGCTAATGGAGAAACTGTTGAAAAGGATGTCACTTTCTGCTAGAATGATGATTGCATGAAGACCTTGGATGTACTAAAAGAGAAATTGGCCTCTGCGCTAATCTTGGTCTTCCCAGAATGGGATGTGGAGTTTCACGTCCATGTTGACGCATCGTGTATAGCACTCAGAGTGGTACTAACATAGGAGGGTGGAGAGGGCTTGGATCACCCTATCGCATTTGCAAGTCGCAGGTTGTCTAAAGCAGAAAATAACTATTCCACAACTAAACGTGAGGGGTTAGCTATGGTGTATGTGCTCCAAAAATACCGGCACTATTTGCTAGGGGGACACTTCAAGATGTATACAAACAATTCCGTGCTAAAATACTTGGTCAATAAGCCTATGTTGGGGGGGCGTATATGCAGGTGGCTCTTATTGTTCCAAGAATATGATTTTGAGATCGTTGTGAAACCTGGACGCCTGAACGCAGGACTGGATCACTTGTTCCGAATTGAGACATGAGAGGAACCTACTAATTTGGAGGAAGGACTACTTGATGCACAACTCTTTGATGTGCACATAATGGATGGACACTTTGAAGATATAATCCACTTTCTGACAACAGAGACTGCGTCGAAGGAATACTCTGTCCAAGAGAAGAAGGAACTGGTGGTGCGCGCAGCTAATTTTTATGTCATCACGGGGCACCTATATAAATTGGGCAATGATTAGATACTGTGAAGGTATGTACCTGAATTCGAATAAAGTCAAATCCTCGCAAAAGCGCATGGGGGCACTACAGGAGGACACTATGTAGGGCGAGAAACCACGCAAAAGATTCTCTGTGCAGGGTTGTGGTGGCCAACCCTTCATCAGGATTCAAAAGCACACTGTAAGGCCTATGATATATGTCAAAGAACAGGTAAACCATCGCGAAGGGACGAGATGCCTTTGAATCCACAAATGACGTTGCAGCCCTTCGAAAAATGGGAAATCGACTTTGTAGGACCTATCAAACCTCAAGGAAATACAGGTGCGAGATACATTATCACCGCAACAGAGTACCTGACTTGTTGGGAAGAAGCGTAGTCGGTCAAAGACTGCACGGCCGCCACGGCTACGAAGTTTTTGTTTGAACACGTATTGACTCGATTTGGATGTCTGAAAATCTTGATGAGTGATCGTGGTACACATTTCCTAAACAAAACAATCAGCGTGCTAAAAAAAGATTTCCAGGTGTATCATTAGAAATGCACACCATATCACCCACAAGCCAATGGGATAGTAGAAGCATTCAACAAAATACTGGAGACTACGCTAACCAAAGTATACAACACGCAGCGGAGTGATTGGGACCTACGTGTACCTGCAGTACTATGGGCTTATAGGAAAACGTCCAAGAAACTAATGAGACAAACACCTTTCTGGTTGGTTTATGGCATGGAAGCTGCCATGTCAATGGAATATATTGTGCCTAGTTTGCGCATAACAACGCTCACAGGTATGACAGACCATGAAGCCCTGGAAGAGAGGCTTGCGCAGTTGGAAGAACTTGAAGAGGAATGGTTCTTGGCTGGCTTCCATTAGCAGGTACAAAAGCAATGCGAGAAGGCCTGGCACGATCGCCATATTAAGTTGTGCACCTTCAAGGTAAATGATTTAGTGTTACTGTATGATAGTAAGTTTGATAAATTCCCGGGAAAGTTCAAAATGCATTGGCTGGGACCATACGTTGTTAAGGAGGTCACAGACGGAGGCACGGTACAACTGGTAAAGCTAAATGGAGAACCTTTCCTAGGCAAAGTAAATGGCAGTCGATTAAAGCCCTACACAGGTGGCCCAGCTATTTGACTATATGCCAGAAGCACAATCTTCGTGCTCCAAGTAGTCGGATGAGGGCACGGGACTATAAATAGAGGCAGGGGACGCAGGAACAGGTCCAGGGAAGCAGTTCCGACACCGCGGTCTCGGACCAATGGGTCCAGGAGATTTAGTAGGCAGTGGCTCAGTGTGATGCCAACCTTGCAGTGGTTCGAACAGATTTGGAGGGACTCTGCGCGAAGATCTCCACACTGACAGAGTGATTTGAGGGTGAGTCACGATGTTTGTATTGGGGGCCTGTTGGGCATGGAACCCCCCCCAAGGCATGTTTTGGGGCTTAAAGCCCAAGTTTTGACCAAGTCCTTTGTAAAGGCTCCCGATTTGTGGGGGCGGAGCGCAAAATCATAATAGAGTCACAGGGTTGCCCTCCGTTGTTTTTGTAATGTAATGGCGGCTTGATAAACCTACCCATGGTCTGCGGACCATGGGATTGTATAAATAGAGCGAGGCTCTAAGTGTAGAAGATAGGAATGAAGGAATATAGTAGAAGCATGATGAGTCTAAGAGATTGAGTCGAAGTGTAAAGTGTGTCTTTGGGTTGTATAGTAGGAGAAGGCTCTGCAGCTGAGTGCGTAGAGGCCTAGTAGTCCGCAGTTGAGTGCAGAGGGCAGGTCGGGTCTGTAACTGTTGGAAGCATTAATAAAGAGAAGTGTTATCATATTTTTGTGTATCTTTTCTTGTTTAATGTATTATTGGGTATAAATTGCAAGTCTACTATTTATTTGATGTGCAAAATCATATGAATGTGCTGTATAAATAAATACAACGTAAGGCATCCATCTACACAAAGATAACTAATTGGTGTAGGAAGATAAGTAAGATCTCAGGTGTGACTTAGGGAAATAGCGCAGAGTGATTCTCCAGCAGTGCGGAAGCCCCACAGCCCCTGGTTAGGGTTACGCAAAGGCAAGTATTTCAGGGCAGGGAAGTGCGCGAAGCAACCTGCATGAAGGGACTAACAGTTGGACCAAATCAACCTCTCAGATGTCTCGAGGGTGTGGAAACCTGGTTCCAGCACCCCCCATACTACTTCGGGTGAGACCTCAGTCCGCGCTTCGTGGACTGTTGCCGAAAGGGCCAGTAGTACAGGGATTTGTTTTGCTAAATTAACTCTGAACTTGGGTCAGGCCCCAACAAGCCAACACCACACATGCACCCAATTCACACCAATAAATAAACACTTGGGTCGTGACCCCAAGCTAAGCCTTTAAAAATCAACTCTAATCAAACCAACATATTAAGCCCATTTGAGAAATCAAAATAATTTGTTAGTTAGGTTAGGACCTGGGGGATATGTATCAAAATACTTCTTGTTGGTTGCTTTATGTTTGTAAAATAACAATTGACTTTTTAGGGAGCATTAAAGCCCGCATCATCCATTGACGAAAAAAACCAATGATAAGAAAAAACCCATGAATGGGGTAAGGCATAGACTTATGATTTACCAATTGTTTTTTAGGCTCCCAAATCTTGGTTGGGAATTTGGATTCATAGTCGACACCTAGAAGTTGAGATTCTCTTTCCTGCACTAGATGAAGGTAGCCTACTTGTTAATATTTCTAGGAAAATCACTCTATAGGTGGTGGTTATGAGAAGTAACTGCACTTGAGGAAGATTCTTACATGTCATTTAGATTTCATCACCTCTTGATTCCTAATTGTCTCTTTCATACCTTCACTCATCCATATAAGGATTTTGTCCCACTATCTTTAGGTTGATTGGAAGGCCACTTTTGAACCATATTATATGACTTGTTTTCAGAGTAGTTTATCTACTAATATAGAGTCTTTTCATTTTTACTAGACAAGGATTCATTGGAATAGGTTATTGTTATATTGATGCATATAAAACCACTTAATGCACCAACTACACATAGTGATTTCTTTGTGTGTTATCCACTACCTCATCCATTTGGCCTTATAGACTAGACTTTGCATCCTATTGTGGGTTTTATCCTAACACCATCTCCTCCTAGAAGATAGTCATGATGATTGGGAGGTATCCACCCCCAATTTCTTATTGGATGTAATATCACACTTACTCGACAAGTCAGGTTCGATATCACTAGACCACCTTCAAGCTCTAGCTCTTCATCCTCTCATTCCCCTTCACCTTCAAGGGGTTCTAGTTCTTCTAGTTCCCATTCCTCTAGTATAGCCCAAGCTCACTCTACCATGGCCAAGCACTACAAGGAAAAGACCTTCAAGTGGAGGTTTTGTGAAATCCCTTATAAAAATAGCCCAAAAATTTGTTTCTAGCGGAGGTGGGCGGGTGGATGTTTTTTTGATGGTGCGTCTACAATATACAAATGCACCGGTGCTTTACTATACATATAAGAACTGGTGCCGAATAGAACATGGTGCACTGTGGCAGATTTATTTAAAAAAAAAATGGGTACGCTAAATAATAAAGAGCACCAGTGCGTATACGATGTGATAGCACCGAAAAAGGGTTAAGTTTAAAAAAGGTTAGTCGTAAAATTAATTTTTCCTAATCCCATGCTATACTGTGATGATGACTCGGTGTTAAACCAATAATATAACAACTCGGTGCATGCACAATATACCATGCACTGGTGCTTGAATAATCGACAGCACCTGAAAAAGGTTAAATTTTAAAAATTGTCGGTGTTATATACACCCACAACATCGGTGCCCTTCTTGTAGTAAAATGCTCCGGTGCATACTTAGAAGGAGCACCACTATAGTTTTTAATTTAAAAAAAAAATGTGGTGTTATATTCCAACGAAGCACTGATGTTGTTCATGTATTAAAATGCCCCTGTGCATCTTTGAAAGAGCACGACTAGGCAATTTTTATTTTATTTTTAAAATGTAGTGCTATAGTCCAACAAAGCACCAGTGTGGTACATGTATTAGAACATCCTGGGGCATCTTAACAAAATCACAAATATAGGTTTTTTAATTTAAAAAAAATGGTGCTCTTAGATATTTGATGCATTGTTGCGTTTATAATAACACATCGGAAGAGGGTTAAATAAATAAAAAATAACCTCCCAACTGTAAATTTCATTTTTACCATCTACAGTATTATAGAGCTCTGAAGCACCAATGCCACTCTTGCCACATGCAAGTACCCTGACATTGGTGCTTTTCTTGCTCACCATCCTTCAGTAGCATCCTACTCTATGTTTCTCTCTAATTTAATTTTTTAGTGGATTAGAGCTGCAAATTAGCTTAAAAAATCTTACGTGGTGCGCTCGAAAACTTTGGCTTGCACTGATAGCAGTGCACCATGCAAATTTACAAAGTGGATAGTTGTTCAATGCGTGAACCTAACACACCATTATTTTTGTGGTGCATTATGTAAATGAAAACGCACCTACAAAAGCTATAAATTGCACTTCGGTGTGTACATTTTTAGGTTACGCCCGATGCATTTATATTTACCAAACACACTGCAAAAAGAATATTAAAAAATATAGCTCAATGCGTTCAATAACCTAAATTTTCCTTACATGTGTGAAAATGTTATACATGCACACTGGTGCATAAGTTTGAGACGCACTGCGATGAAAATTTAAATATGTGAACCAAAAGTGGTGCGTCATAGTTATGTATGCACTGTATCTAGTGTTGTTGTGTTTGATAATGCACCAGAGTTGGTGCATTACTATTTTTTGGCACATTTCATCGGCTAGTGAAGTGTCCAGGAGCAATGATTCCATGTCAGTCCTGAGGTGTGGTTTAGGCCCTCTGAGGAGGACATATATTTTATCACTGGACTATCGAGGAGAGGGGAGGCTTTTCCCTAGTTCCCCATGGGGTTGCAACAAAGAGTCAACTTGCCTACTCTCAAAGATATGTTCTGCCTCATGCAATCTGTCCAACAGATTTCCAGGTGCATGGTGGGAAACTACAAATTTATTCTTTTGTTGCACAGGAGGTTAGGTTCCTCTCATTATTAGTCACCATCATTCCACACTTTAATAGTGATGGGAAACACATTAGTTTCCCTCTTTTGTATTATGTTGATTCTTTGATTCAAGCACCATGATGTATTAAATGATCTGCAATTTTTTTAGGTAGTTTTATATGGCTTTAGATAGATGTCATAGGATGATACATGGGAGGACAAGCTTCCATTTCACTTCAAAGCTTTTTTGTTTATTTTTTGAGAGTTTTCCAGAGATGAGGCCTACATTTTACTGTTACCCTCCTACGTCGATGACTAAGGTCTAGATGCGCTTGTGGGGCTAGATGATGCGGAGTATCCAACTAGGATTTCTGCCCAAGTACTGACTCTACTAGCCAGTGAGGATGACCATTCATTTATCTTATTGTTGTTTCCATATGCAGGTATTGATTAGAGACAATGTCCCAACATCCTCTTCAAACAGGATGAGCGTGCATATGATAGAGGTAATATTAGTGTTTTCTTTAAAATAATCTAGTTTCGTTTATTGTCTTAATTAATTAGAATACAATTTATTCTAGCACGTTCTTTAACTTGATTTATTAAATTCTTTAATGAAATTTTCTAATTTTGTTGTGTACTATATATTTTGTATTCATCGACACATTCCTTGGGGACATGCATCCTCCCCCACTAGAGGGAGCAAATGACGAGATGGGTGAGGCCCAATAGGGTGAGGCACATCCTTAGGGGGGCATGGGAATCTGAGCCCGTAAGGCTGATATCATATTTAGGATGGACTATTGTGACAAATTGTCTAGAGTTTCGGTTGAGGGGGGAGTCCTCCTTGTGATGGATCTAAACATCAGCGTAGATATTAGGTTCATGGATATCTTAAGGGATAGTCTACACAAGATGATGACCCTTTTGTGTCATATTGTCGAAGCTATTAGGCTACTGGAAACAAGGAGGGATGCAGGGCATGCAATGCCAGATACGTTAGATGAGCCTTCACACAGTGCTACCCTGTTGGATCATGATGATGAGGGTGGATATCATGCTTCTGGTAGTACTACCCCATTAGATCATGGTCAAGGTGTTGATGATCCTTTTGGTAGTACACCACCTCCTCATTTGCTTGATGATCATATGCAAAAGCTAGATGATGTGCCTCATGTTTCTCTTGAGAGAGAAGACCAACCACCTCCTCCTCCACCTCAGAGTTTGACAGGCAATGAGGAAATAGTTGACCATCCATTGTCTTTTGCTGCAGACCGGGTTGGCACTACTACGTCCGTTGTATCCGATATTTGATTGCAATTATTTGACTTGCTTGTGTATATATATATATGTATATATATATATATATATATATATATATATATATATATATATATATATATATATATATATATATATATATATATATATATATATATAGATATATATATATATATATATATATAATTCCTTTTCATGTTTATGTACTTAATTTATATGTTGGTGTTGATGTGTATATTGTTAGGTCATGTTAGATATGTTCATTTAATGTGCTTGCAGATAGATGTGTATGTGATAGCAATTATTTGACATGAGATGTATATTAATTTGAGGATGTGTGTGGTGATGATGTTAGATTACAATGCTTGTGTTTTTTTAGATGCGATCGTGATGATGATGCCATGTTAGATTATTAGATTTGTGTTCATCTAATGATGCTTATATGTGCCAGAGGTGTATATAATTAGACGATGGCAATGGATTTGAATGTCTATCCTAGATAATGTTTATGTTTGTTAGATGGTTATCATCATGATGTTGATTTTTATGAAATAATATTTATTATAGATTATATATTAGTGAACTTATATGAAAATTTTATATATGAAATTGCATGCAAAATGACTTACTTTAAAAAAAATGCAAAGATATTTTTATAAATTACAAAGTTTAGTATGGTTGAAGCTATGATTATAAAATTACGATAAATATTTTTCTATTGCTTAGATCGTTCATAGTCATTCTAACTTAATTAGTAAAATATTTCAATACTCACAAGGAAAAAATAATTAAAGGTAAAATAATTTAGTTAGTTCTTAATAAGACGAAAATATGTAACTCATTCAATTTTTAATATAAGATATTAATAATAATATACTATTCAAAAAGACAATCTAACCAATGAAAATTTACATTATGGTAGATCTATATATAGAGATAGAAAATGAGTACTATAGATTCACTTTAATCATAGATTTATCAGTAACTAAAAGAGATTAAATATTTTGTCATGTACATATTTTTTCAAGTTTTGCATTTTAAAAAGAGATTTTCATTTAATGAGGTTTGATCCCTCTCGGCTCTTGGTAGATTTGTTTTCAAGATGGATCTATATTGGTTTATAACATTCAATTTATTGTTAAATTTAAAAAACTTAAGTCAAATTTTTTATAATTAATTTAGATTTAATATAACTTAAAAATTTATATTTTAAAAAAATTTAATTTATCACTAAAGTTATAAGATTTTCAAGCAATTTAAATTTAATATTTATACCAAATCTTGCCAATTAAAATTTAAAAATCTCTCTAAAGACGAGGATCAAGAAATGTAAAATAAGACTTGTGAAATTACTTGTAGTTGGCGATTTGCTCTATTGGAAGTTCTCTCTTAAAAAGGCAAGTGAACTTTTTTCTAGTAATAAAGATATAACATTTTGGTGCTATTTTGGTTCTTTATTTGCTATTGTAGTTTAAATCTAACTCTTTTTAATAATAAATATGAGTTAAATAATACAAAAATCATACTATATTATATTTAAACTTTTGATAAATAAAATATTTAATTATTTCTTAATAAACAACTCAAGGAATACTATTTTTTCCACATACGTATCACGATATAGTTACTAAAATTCATGTTTTCACATTTCTCCTAGCTAATATTACATCGTGTTCACAATGATAAAGACAAGTCTACTATAATAATTTAATGATAAAGATTGGGAATCGTGATACCAGACTCCGAAGATGGCCCCGACTGTTCGCGTTTCCTGCTTCTTGGGCTCTCTAGAGGGTTTGTTGGCGTATGGAGGAGCCATAGCCAACGTCGATCGTCCGCCTCTGCAACCCCCTGTTCAAACGAACCCAGATCTGAACGAACCCCCTGTCTGCCAAGATCTGACAAATACGGGTTACACCCAGAAGACGAAGATAGCCGACAATCCTCGGATCGGTACAAGCGGTTTGAACGGCCATTCGTCAGGCTGCCACCAGGCCATAGTTGATAACGAGAACAAGCTTGGCGGGGGAGCGGTCTTCAGCAATAATGGAGCCCTCAGGATGGAAAAACGCAGACTCTGTTTAAGGTATGGAGGAAAAACCCTTTTCATTGAATATCAGAATGCTGATCTGTTTATTTATGGTGTAGATCTGGCTACCCACCTACCATGGAGCTCTGATTGGGAGTCTTTCCCATCGCTCCGCGACACCCAGTTCAGATCGAGCCCCGGGCTATCAGATCTAGACCTTTTTATGGTAAATCGACCCTCTTTTATCCCGATCCAGGGGAATATGCACAGATCGAGACTTGGGCTTTTCGAACTAGATCCTCGCATGGCCGATCGGACCTATCTCATGACAGATCTTGTCGCCCACCCACTGATATGGGGCATGAAAAAGCCACAGAACAAAATTTCCGCACGAGATCTATCGAACACAAGAGTTGGAACCCCGGCAAGAGGATTCCAAGTATTTATAAAACTACCTGAAGGAAAATCGAAATTCATCTGGGTTAAAGAATATGATACTGTTAAGCAAGTGCAGGCAACGATCATGAAACAATTAGGATACCCCATCAGATCACAAAATCTGATATATGAGGGCAGAGCTCTACAAGATACAAAATATCTCTGGGAATACCAGATTGAACCCCTATCAACTATCATACTCAATCTGAGAATGAGAGGGGGAGCACCCGTCATTGGCAGGAATAATAACAGAGCTGAAGGGAGTGGTACAGGTGCAGGGAAAAAACCAAGTAACATTTCCTTCAAAGACATCCTACAAGGGAAAAACAAAGAAGGAACAACACCAAATCAAACAGGTATGGATGCCAGGCCATATATTGTGGAACAGCTGGATTACACCCCAGAATATAACATAGACACACCAGAAATAGAGGATTACTGTATTACTTATGAAAGGCATGCAATAATATGCAGATTTAACAGCTTTTGGCCCAAACCAGTGGATTTATTCCGTTGGATCTTCACGAACTGGACCATGCAATGCGAAATACACCTCTGCTCCAAAGGATTTTTTATAGTAAATTTCTTATCAGCAACTGACAGGGACACAGTAATACAGGAAGGACCTTGGTTCTGGGGATCCACAGGACTTTTCATCACACCTTGGTTTCCAGAATTTGACGCAAATACAATGGTTGTTACCAAAATGCCAGTTTGGGTGCGACTACACAACCTCCCAATACATCTCTGGACTGATCAAGTACTAGCTGGAATCGGAAATACCATTGGACGCTACATCAAATGGGACACACAGCGAGTGGAGGAACGAATCTACACATATGCACGGATATGTGTGGAAGTAGACCTCAGCAAAGGCCTGCCAGACCAGATTCAGCTAAAGCATGGACAGAGGAGCTGGACACAGGGTCTAGACTTCGAAAATACTGCTTTCAGATGCCGAATATGTAGACAAATAGGACACCTACAAAGCACATGTCCAGCAGCCAAAAAAGACAATCGAAGAAAGAAGAAAACAGAAAAACAAGTGAAGGGATGGCAATTTCCCCCACCTGCTTATGATGACGAGGAGGAAGAAGAGATGGAGTTTACAAATCCCAACCAGCCCAGCCAGATGAACAAAGAACCAACAGAGGAAGACAAAATACCTCAGGAATAGTTAGAAACAACACAGGCAAATTCAACAGATATTATGGACATGGGCAGAAACAAACGACAACACATATCAGACTCGTCAGACTCTGATAAAGACAATCCACAACCTGTGGCTGAATCTGCACTTGCACTGATAAGTCCAACAGAGTCACAGGGGGTTTGGAAAAAAGTTGAGAAGAAAAAGGGGCGAAAACTCTGACTTTCCCCCACATGTACATAATCATATCTGCATAACATGCTATTTTCTTGTATTCGTACACCTTGCGCGGTGTTGACGGATCATTGCATCTTTTATAAGTACCATTTTTTACATCTGTTTACAGCATATGCCGGAAGGCATCTACAACATGTAATTTTTCAATATTAATGAAAGATTACGATTTTTCCAGTGGAAATTTTTTTTTACTGATAAAGACATAAAAATAGATATTTATTTTACATAATCTAAATAGGAAAGAAAAATGCATTACTAAGTCTATTAGAAATTCAAACAAATGTCTCTCAATCACCATCACATTATTTATCATTTAATTCTTAGCCATAAAATATTTATTAATTCAACTTTTATTTATAATTACCATTGAAAAGAAAAGTCAAAATTGTTCCATTATCCATGAAGAAAAAATCAAAACCTCTCATGCATCCACGTAAGCCCATTTGTTTCTCTTATGGTCCATAAAAAAATGTAATCAACATTTTATACATGCATAAGACCTCCTTTTGGTTTAAATAATGTTGCAAGAAATGTAATTTAAATATAGTAAACATGACTTTACCTCTCCTGTCAAGAATTTAATCTTATATATTAATACACAATTTTTTCATTGTTAAAGTCCTGATAGCCTTTATCACTACATGATTTATGTTGATTTTGAACTAAACAAGAAGAAAAAAACATGTGAACTGATTAATAAACCAATAAGTATCTAAATCGAGAATAAATCTTCAATGTTGTTTCTAAATTCAATATTTTCTCATTTTGGTTATATTCTTCTCATTTTCCTATTTGAGAAGGATTGTGACCTTGAATCCTTATTATCATAGATATTGTACACAATTGGAAATACTTAGTTTTAAGTGTAAAAATGTTTCCATTGCAAAAAAACGTGTAAAAATGTTTGTGAATCTTACCAATTATATAAAATGCCAACAAGATGAATAAAAAATAATATAATTAGCAAAATAAAGAAAACAAAAACATACAATCATAGTATAAATGATGAAATAACACAAGTACGTATCTCTCTCCGTTATCATCACCCTAATTATCTTCCTCACTTAGCATGATATCTCTTTGTCTACATATTCTCCTCTCTATAGAATGAACTCATTCAGACATGCATGATATGATATGTACTCAACACGCAACATTTTCAACAACTGCTTTGCCTCTTTGCAACTACCCGACAAGAGATTATCACTCGGAAGAACCTTATCTTTGAATAACTTGCACTTGGTGGGGAATATAATTGTACAATGTCCATATTTAATGTTTGTAAAATCGACCATTTTTAATGTTGATTGTGTGACAAGATTTCTCAAGATATAAGGGACTTGATCGATCATGCTGGTGAATTACCTCAATATTGTCGAGAAACATGCATTCAACATGCCAAACTTTGCTTTCAAGTTATACAACAACATTGTTGTCCCCAACTAAGTAGACTTTGACTTGACACCAAGTCCAAAGAGAGGGGTTGTGGAAGCAGATTTCAGGCTTTTGAATAAGGTATCAGTGATATGAGCATCATCCCCTAGCTCATCATTTTGGAATGAATCTAACAACATTTCCTCCATGGAAGTTGTGAACCATAAGTAATCATCCATACCAACCTTTATTTGATTGCCTCCATTTCCAACTTGTGATGAATAAATACTATTGTTGTAGTCATTCTGATCTAGGTGCATATTGGTGGCCACCTGCCTATTGCACCTAGACCCCATAGTCAGTTTCATCTCTTTCTTTAATTGTAGCACAATTTACTATTTTTGGCATTTTTTCGAGTCCTGAACTTCCAAAGTCATTTTGAGGCCCTAAACGAAGTTGTTTTGGAAAAATTACTTTGGCGATTGCTATGTGTTTTTGGGAAAACTAGTGTCTATTTGATCTACTAGTCCCACTAAGACGGGTAGCTATCTTAGAAACAAACAATTCAAAGTAACTTGTGTTTTCCTTTATGTATGATAGATAAGAGAGAAGCAGAGAGCACCAACCTGAATCTTTCACTTGGCTCCTTGCTTGTTTCCTCTCTCCTTTGATAGAGCCTGCCACTCCTTTCTCACTTGTCCCACTTTAAAGAACACCTGTAGAGGCAAAGCAACATAATACCATCAAGGCATAGAGATCTATAATACCATAAACAATGCAGAATCAGAAGTACATTAACCATACAATTGCATTCACAAATAGTAAGATTCACAAATACAGGAGTATATGGAGGAAAAATCAAATAACTTTTTTGATAGTAGAAGTAGAAGAGAGGATCACAACCCATGTGTCTAATCCAGCATCATCCTCCCAGCATGAAAGCCCTCTTCACCTCATGAAAAGCAAGATCACCCAACAATGCAATGTCTCAAAGAGAAACCAACAACACTTCCTTACACATTACAAAATTCCAGCCTCTAGATTTCTCAGATGAGGGATCCATTTATAGATATTTGCAGAGGGGTGAGTCAGCTTCTAGGTTTTTGATTAGTGTCATTTCACTGATAGTTCTTGGTTCCACTTGGAGATTTCATTGATCTCTTACTCATCCTTGGGTGAATTCAAAGAGGCAAGTGTCATATGAGCAGTTTCTGGAAGATTCTCTGGGTTTCCACCTATCAAACTGCCTCTGCCATTTCTCTACTCTCGCCCATCGCACCCTATAGAAGGCTCTTTCAGTATGCATCGCACCTGGCTAGTGTAGCATCCAGTATGCATCGCACCCTCAGCATGGAGTGTATGTATGGTCTAGTTTTGGCTAGTTCTGAGTGGTTTTTTCAGGTGGAACTTCTGGGAAATGATGTAATCAGTTGACCATGATCCTTTAGGGTGTGAAACAACACTTTTAGGGGTTTAAGAGCCCTTGGTTTATCGACATATGTGATTGGGGTTGCAGTACCCAAATATGTCTATAACACTATGTAAATTGCATCAAGAACTGTAGTCCTCAGAGAGATCTTTCCAATGAGGTATCATACATGTCAAATGGAGATAATATGACCTAGTTATGACCCCGAGGATTTTGTCTGCCCAACTAACCCCAACAAGGGCCATAAAATCTTGTTGTTACATCTCCTCAGGTTAGGGTTTTGGTTGTTTCGGGTTTTCCCTTATTATTCAATAATAAAAAGACCCTTGAGATTCATTGTAACTCAGTTCAAAGGCATGTATCGGCCACATCTATTCTCAAAGATAAGCTACCATCACCCGAGCTATCTGATTATATCTGTAAGTTTTTGTGTTCCTCATTAAGTTCAGAAAAGTGGTATCAGAGCGGTCTGCTATTTCTCTATTTTTCTTTGCATGTCCCCAATGAGGTTAGGGTATAAGGAGTTAGGGCTCAATCTGGTTGAACCATTGTAGGATCAGCCTCACAAAACCTGACAACCTCCCATGGCAGAAGAAAAGAAAGATGAGGGGGCAGGAGATCCTTTCAAAATGTTGCTCGAGGAAGCCCTCGAGCGACAGAGGGACGTGATGATGGATAAATTTGCCCAGATCCTTCGACGACTACCCACAGGCGATGCATCTTCATCTAATAGCCACTCTGGAGGCACCACTCCTTTTAAGGTACATGTTAACTTTGATATTCCCATATTTGAAGGCTTGATAGATGTAGATGTCGTAGATAAATGTTACCTCTGCACTATCAGGTCAATCACTCTATCAATCTGACCCCGGGCGTGCCACTGCCCAATGGACCAATCTATCAACGCTCTGTTCTAGAGAACAATGAGATCAAGAGGCAGATTCAAGAACTATTGTAGAAAGGGCACATCAGGCCAAGCTCATCACCCTGTGGGAGCCCGATTGTGTTGGTACAAAAGAAGGATGGGACCTGGAGGCTATGTATTGATTATCGAGCGCTGAAGAAGATCACTATCTGGAATAGGTACCCAATCCCACAGATTGATGACATTTTGGACCAGCTCAAGGGGGGAAAATATTTCAGCAATATTGACTTGAAGTCAGGTTATCACCGGGTGACTATCGAACCCTCTGATGTGTGGAAGACTGCCCTAAAATCCAAGTAGGGCCTTTTCAAATGGTTGGTCATGTTGATCGGATCGACGAACGCCCCTGCAACTTTCATGAGACTGATGGATGACATCTTGCGACCCTTCACCAATGCATTCGTGGTGGTGTATTTAGATGACATCTTGATCTTCAACCAGAGTTGGGAAGAGCACCTCCACCATATTCGACAGGTCCTTCAAACCCTTCGACAACACAAGTTGTGTGCTAACTTGGAGAAATGCACCTTTGGCCTGACCCAGGTTCAATATCTAGGGTACATCATTGATGAGCATGGTGTACATGTGGACCCATCCAAGATACAAGTGATTCAGGATTGGTCAGCCCCAACCACTCTAACATAGCTCCGCAGGTTTTTAGGTCTTGCCAATTTCTACCATATGTTCGTATTGGGGTTCCCTCATATCACTTCGCCTTTATGTCAAGTCACCAAGGGCAGAGAGAAATAAAATTTCTTTTGGTTGGAAACCCAACAATGAGCGTTCTTCGAGTGGATGAAACGCCTTTGTTCTACACCAGTGCTCACATTACTAGATCTGCAACAACCGTTTAAGATTGAGATAGATGCCTCTGACTATGCTATTGGTGCAATTCTGACTCAACATGGGTATTGTTACACAAAATATTGTCACCATGACTATTTACAGTTAGTATGGGTCTATCATCATTCATATTGTCCTCCTAAGCAAGTCTCAAACCTCAGTTCTTCATGTCAAGCTTTGAAAATGAGAGAAAGACTTTAAAAATCAATAAAGCTCTAGTTCCACACTTTCTCTCACTGTTACCTGCAGTCCCGAACCCCCTGTTCATATTACTTACGGACCTGCCCGCTCTATCTCTAAAGGAGTGGGTGCGGACCCCTGTGAAAGTCAAAAAGGCGCAATTTTATTCTTAAAAACTCACTTTGGGTTAATTCTAATGATTCTAGAAGGAATTTTGACGTGGATGGTTCGCTCCTAGGTGGTTCATGCATCCCAAAAGTGAAGGAGCCAATCCCTTGATGAGAGGAGCTTATCCCTTTGAAGGAGGGCTTTATCCCTTTGAAGGTGGACCTAGTAACTTCCCTCCATTGCACTATAAATTAAGGCATTGGGCTGGTGGCTAGGTGGGTTAGAAGCTAAACATTTTTGAGGGTAAATGCTGGTGGAATTAAGACTTCCTAGTTAAGCTTGAGAGGAGAGATCACATACCTTTTGGCTTCATTGGGAAGAGAGTGAAACTTGTCAAAGTAGAGGAAACTTCTTGTTGGACCCTGGGAGGAGCTTGTACAACATCAAGGCACAGGTTGTAAAGTTCTTCTTTGATCTAAATTAATACAATCAGATTCATTTTTCTCAACAAATTGTCTTATGAGATTTGTTTCATGAATTCCTTGATTATCATGATAAGTATGCTTTATTATATTGGCTTTTCAGGTGCTATTTAATTTGTGTGCTTGTTTGTGTTTGCAGATTCTCTACAAGGGAGCTCATTTGGATCAACGAAGCGAGGCTTCCACAAACTTGCATTGGACCCAAGGTAGGCCTAAAACACTTGTTTGCCTTTGTTTATAAATTGCATATTTAGAGAAAGATAGGATTTGATTGGTTTGCTTGTCGCTAGATATCATTAGATACTATGGAGGTCGGTCTTGTCCGCAAGAACGACTCATTTCGTGTGACAAAATGGAAACTCCACTGGGGAATTGATTTTTTGATTTGCTTTACTTTGACTTGAGAAACTGTGTTTCTGTTTCTGTTTTTGGCTTGATGTATGTCGGATTAGGTAGGTTTAGTCAATCTTGAATTATTTTTTGTTTTTCATACTTTTGGGAGAGGACCGCACCCTCTGCTTGTAACACAGTGTGGACCTATCCGCACTTTTGCTTTACACACAGAGCGGTATTGCACCTGTGTGGACTGCGGGCCTGCGGACCCTGTCAAAATTTTGAAAAACTTAAGATTTTCTCTTTCAGTCAGCTTAGGATTTGTTTAGGTGTTTTTGCCTCTGCCCAGACCTGCATGTGACTTGTCAGGAACTTTTCTTAGGTTAATTCCATTGGCATTAGGGTTTTAGGTGAAATTCCTAGAATTTTTGGTTGTCGGGCTTGATTTTCATTTTGGTCTTGTAGTAGCTCAGAGCTTAGAAGCTTTAGAAGCCTCAGAGCACCTTGGTTTTTACTGGCCTTCTTATGAGTCTGACCATTTGCAAAATCATAGAAAATTTTAGGGGCGAATGTTCGCCCTTTGGCAAAATTAAGGGGTTTTAAATTTTTAGTGGGCGAATATTTTGCATGATAGTACATTTTTACAAATCACCTCAAATAGCCCACCTTATTTTAAGGGAGAGGGTAAAAAAGGTAAATTTATCCCTTGAAATTAGGAGTTACAACCTTCCATTCGCCCATTTTCAAGAATAGGTTTTATTTAAGTGAATCCTAGAGGCCAAAGGCCCAAATACCATATTTATAAAAGAGGTATGGTAAATTAATAAAACTATAAATAAATGAGAGGTATGGCAAATAAATAAAACATTTTTTATATTTACTCCATAAGTCAGCTTATATACATGCAAGGGTGTAAACAAATAAAAATATAAGTAAAGTGGAGGTATGGTAAATAAATAAAATGTCTTTTTATACTTACTCATAAGGTATGGTAAATAAATAAAAATATAAATAAACCAGACGCATGGTAAATAGATAAAACCTCTTTTTATATTTAGTCCATAACCCTCGTTCTATTTATGAAGGCTCAAGAAAGAGGTTTTATTTAAGTGAATCCTATGGGCCAAATACCATATTTGTAAAATAGGTATGATAAATTAATAAAAGTATAAATAAACGAGAGGTATGGTAAACAAATAAAACATTTTTTTATATTTACTCCATAAGTCACCTTATATTTACGAACACTCAAAAAATGCGTTATATTTAGGTGAAACCTATGAGCAAAATACTATGGGACAAATACCATGGACTAGATTGTTATTAATACCATGCAAAAAAACATTATTAACCCTATTAATAAAAATAAAAATGGCACATGGTATTGACCCATGGTATTCACCAAAATGGCACATGGTATTGACCCATGGTATTCACCTAGAATGTAGCCTATTTAAATGGGGGAATTAAACCAGCATAGATCCATCTTTACTCTAGATCTACTAACCCATGAGAGGTATCAAATATCGTGATATGCAAACTAGCATAGAGTGAAAAAATATTTGATCCGATCAAGAGTAAAAATGGATGTTGTAATTTAATGTATGTGAAACATTTTAGCTTGGTTAAAATAAAAAATAAAATAAAAATCAACTATTAATTTTATTATTTTTTATAAATTACTAATAGTAATTTTTAAGCTCCAGGTTTATGATAACCCATGGTATTGACCCATCGTAATACCATGGTATTCATGTGAGCATAGACTATTTAAAGGGGAAATTCTATCATCTTAGATCCATCTTAATTCTGGGTCTACCAAGTGCTCAGAGGGATAAATAGATTTCATCCCCCTAAGAGTGGTAGATGTGGAGTTAAGATGGATATAGGTTGGTTTTTATGATAATGAAGATATTAAATAGACTTAGGAAATTATATTGTGAAAACATCTTAAGGTGAATGGTTAAAGCGTAGACATTGGACAAGTATATTTGTATACTTATGTTTTAAACTGAAACAAATCCAGGGCTAAAAGGAATGGATTGATTGCACTAGTCATCCTTCTATAACTTTCCAACATATGCTGGAGTAAACAGATTGTAAGTTGGGTAACTTTTCTAATTGCAAACAGGAACATACTTGTGTATTGGCAGGGTGGTTACGAGGTCCCTAGAAGTGATGAATTTGAATTTTTCTTGGTTTTATATATAGTATTAGGTTTTTTCTCATGCTTTCTGTGAATGGCATGGGTGAATTTCATCCTACACCCACTAGCTTATCCATATGTAATTTCGGTAATTTTGATTTCAAAAGATATTTTAAAGAAATGCAATGATTTCATTTATGTATTCAATAAACACAAGATTTTATAATTGAGTAAAATATTCGCCATGCCTGGTGAGAGATTCGCCAAAAAATTATATATACATATCATATTATTGATAAAATCGCCTTCCATTTTTCCTATATACCATGGAGATTCGCCCATTTATTATACATGTAAATTTGGGGGGGTTCTTAAAATTTTCCCTGTGCAAAATCTTCCTTTGTTGAGGAATCCATCTTGTGTTTCTCTTTGTGAAACTTTGAAAAGACTTGTGTTAAAAGTTTTGGATTTCATTTTTAGAAAAGAAAACAAAAATTGGTTGTTTTTTGACCGATTTGTGATTCTGGACAAATTAGTCCTTAGTGTGCTTATAGCTAAGTAAGACATCCTTGAAAATAAATCTTGTAAGCTTTTACTTCAAATAGTTCTTAAAATTTATAGATCTCAAGAATATATTTTTCCATAGTTTTGAGTGTTTTATAGAAAATTAAAAAAAAATCTCTTTTGAAAAAGTTTGTTTTGTAGTATTTGAGTGTTTGAAAGAAAAGGGAAATTTTTGTGAGCATAACTAGTTGTCTCGTTTTTTAGTGTATTAGAAAAGACGAAAAGCTCTTCTTTTGATTTGTTTGTTAAGGAAAATATTTGTTTTTACAAGCATTTGCATTCTCAACTCTTTCCTAGCTAGAAATTCATTGAAGGGAAAAGATTGCTTATCATCTTAAGTGCATTTTTTAGTGATTTCCAGTCGAGTCTTCACACCATAAGTTTCATCTCCGCACCTCTTGACTTAAAGAAAAACCAATAAAAATAACGCTTAAAGTAAAATCTATCTAGTAACCTTTTTATTTCTAGGGCTCTATTACACCAACATAGCTTAGGCTAGTATCTTGGAGTAGGGAGTAATTAACTCTCCAAGATAGTAAAACAAACAAGTAGCTGTATCTTGCGGTAGTAGATAAAATCCAATTGTTACATCTATGCTCTGGGAAAGCTCCTCTTAAAGGAGAAGCATGAGATCATATCTGAACCAGTGTGGGAATCAATCCTTCCTCATTGGGAACGATAGAAGATATTCACGTATTAAAAACGGTAAACCTCGGATTAACCATTGTCGAGGAGCCTGGGGTCACTTGTTGGTAAACCTTGGACTATGTCAAGGAGCCTTCAAGGGGATTGAGCTTGTTACTCTGCCCTTGCGTACGTATCGGATCATAGACTGTTCCCCCAGGTATATTTGTTTCCGTTGGTAACCATAGTGACCATATTCTATAGGATTATTTCCTAAGGTGACGGTGGAGGGAAGATCCCACTGTACCTGGAGCAGACGTTGGCTAGACTCACTTGGATTTTCTGGGGGGTTCTCTTAATTCGAGACGGTATAGTGGAGAAACTTGTGCCAGTCTATTCATTAAGCAGGTTTCCGGGGTAACTGTTCCAACCGCCATTTCTGTATTGAATTCTGCAACGTTGGATTTCATCACCAACTAGTGTTTTGGGTACGGAAAGTTACTGTTTGTGTGTGGTTTGATCTCCTAGATTTTTTAGGCGTGTGATTCAAATTTGTTTGGTTCTTTAGAGGCTTTAAGTGGTTTTCATTGAGATTTTTCTTTGTTTGCGTGTGAAGTAGTTAAAATATTTAATCGTGGCTGAATTACCGAGGAAGTCCTGTAGACTTCGGGGCCAACCTCCTGAGTTTTCACCGAGCTAGCCTGAAGGGCTACGAGCCCTTGTAACTCCTAGAGACAGTAGAGTAGGGTCACCTGAAGAAGGAGAGTCTTCTTTAGTGGTACATCATGATTATCAAGCTCTTAGTAGCAGATTCTAATCCACAATCTGTTTCTGTTTCCGAAGTTACTGGTAGTTTTTCATCTACTAGTGATTTAGGTGAGGAACCTGAAATATCTGAACCTGAAACTGAATTTGCTACTACTCCAACATCAGGATTTACCTCTCCAACTTCTAGTGGTCCTGGTTCACCCAGGGTAGAAAGAATAATTACCCAAAATCTTCCTTCTGGACTTATAGCTATTGAAGAACTTGCTACTCCAGAAGAAGAAGGTATCCCTGTCACTGAAAATCAACCAGTTATAGAACTTAGGGAGCGTGAATCGATCTTTTACAGTCCACCTAAGAGCGAGGCTTGGTATCTTTCATTGACCAATTTTTTGGAAAACCCAGGACTAGCTTTTTCACCACCTCGCATTCCTTTTCACCCAACACCTAGGGGTTACTATCCTCCGTTAAATATGTCAAGACAGTCGTCCATGTTTTCTCAATCTCTAGAAACCTTTATATATGGCGGTCTTTCTGTTCCCTCTGGGTATCAGTCACTTACTGGTACTTTTTCGGGAGCATCTCCTCAACCTATTGAACAAGGTTTATTAACTGGTAATAACAAAACTAAGCCGTTGAGTGTAGAAGATATTCTTAAGATGTCAGGTACTATTCCTAATCCTCAACCTCAAGGTGGCCAGTTACCGCCTGGGGGGCAGCCTCAAAGTCCTCAATTATCACCTGGGGGGCAACCTCAAGGTACCCAATATCTGCCTAGGGGGCAACCTCAAGGACAGTACATACCTAGGGACAGTACGTTCCTCAAGGTCAACCCCAAACTCAATATGTACCTCAAGGCCAACCCCAGTACCAATATGTACCTCAAGGTCAACCCCAGTATCAGTACGTGCCTTAAGGTTATCAACCTCAAGGTCAGTACCCAACCCAAGGTTACCAACCACCTTCCGGTCAATCATTTGTCCAAGGAGCCGGAAATGTACCTTTGAATTATCAACCCTACCCTCAACTCGGTTATGGTCCTCAATATTCTCAACCTGTTATGGGTCTGTACCCCGCAATGAACTTAGTGTGGGATCCATCTCAAACTCAACAGATCTTGAAACCGAATGTGCAGTTGTCATCTCAGTCTGGACAACCCTTGGTTTCTGGTTCACCCCAGCAACCGGTCCAGCCTACCATTCAAACTTCTGCACCTTTTGTAGTTTCTCAGCCTGGGCCTAGTTCACCACGAACTCCGCCTCAAACGACTGCTGCAACTGTTGCAACATCTGTTCAATCTACCCCACCTACTTCTGGAGTATTGACAGCTCCAGTTTCTACTGTTCCTGTATCAACTCCTCAGACATCTTTACCTCGGTCTAGACCCACAATTCAGACTTCGGTTCAAATGCCTGTAGGACAATCTGGTCCAAGTACGGTTGTCACAAGTCAACCTCAATTTACTTATCAACCATACCAGGGACAGTACCAATTCGGTCCTGCTGTGCAACAGCCAGTTTATCAGTATCAACCGTACCCTGGGTATACATATCAACAACCTCAACAACCCCAGTACGGTCCGATTAATCCTGGTTTTCTGGGAGGATATAATATCCCAAATGCAATTCCAATTCCTAGTTATCCTGGATATCCTCCTCCTGGGGTTGGTCTCATGACCCAGGGTTTCAGGGACCCTAATCATCAGTTACCGTTCATTGCAACTTTGGACTTGCCTGACTTGTCGCGCCTTACGAATGATCCAATTAACTATCTTCTGTTTTGGCCGCCAATGCCGAATAAGTTGCCTAGTGATATTCCTAAGTTTGAAGGCAAATCAGGAGAGGACCCGTCGAACCATGTGATGACTTATCACCTCTGTTGTGCGTCTAACTCCATTTCAGATGATTCAATCCGCTTAAGGCTTTTCCAACGCACTCTAATTGGTCTTGCGGCCAAGTGGTACATTGAGTTACCGCGAGCCACGTTTTATAATTTTAGTCAGTTAGCTACTTCATTTTTAACTCATTTTCAATTGCCAGTCAGATATGACAATGGCACGGAATTATTAACTTCATTAAAACAGTCAACATCCACTTACATTTCAGATCACATTCATGAATGGAGACGTCGACGGCGTTTAGTGAAAGCTTTTATCCCGGATCAAATCTTAGATGAATGGTTTGTCAAATCTTTATTACCGAAGATCACTGAGGATGTAGCTAAGGCAGGAGTCGTTACTGAAGAGCAAGTAATTACTCAAGCTCAGTACCTTGACTTAGTTTATACGCAATCAGGTACATTACACGAGAAAATCCCCGACCTTCCTAAACATAATCAAATAACTGCAGCTCCTTCAGGGTCTCATGCCGCTGATGGTATGATTGGTATGGTTAATACCAAAAGTAAGAAGAAATATTCCAAGAATTCTTCTCCTATCATAACTTTACTAGATTCCCTGACAGGAGATTCTTCTGCGGAAATTTCCGCTGATATTCATGTTGTAGAGTCATATACAGCCAAATCAAAATCCAGAGGTAAGAAGAAAGGGAAGAATAAAAATAAAACAGATAAAAATTCGAAAGAGAAACCAGAAAAAGCGGAATCAACCGATGAGAAACGCAAACCTCGTTATCCTTGTCTCATTTGTGACGAAGAACATTTTACAAGAGACTGCCCTCATTGTGCAGAGGTTGCGAAAATTGTCAAAGGTTCCCAAACGCCTACTGTTTTGAAGGATCCTTTTCCTAGTCAAGACAATAAGATGATAGGTTCTTCCTCAAATGCCTCCGAAGAACCCATAATGATGATGTCCCATTTTAGGATTGCGACTCGATCGCAAGATTATGGAAGTAAAAGTCCTGTTGATGGTAAGGATGCAGAATCTTCTCATTTGAATCCATCAACTTCAACTCCCGGTTCCTATCCACTACAGATCGAGAAACCTAACCCAGACTTAGTAATCAAACCACCCTCCAAGGGTATACTTCAAAAGTCAACTTTCAATCCACATGCGAGAGCAGCTCAGAACTATAACATTGTGGAAGATTTGGCTATTTCACCTTCAGCAATGTCGGCTTTGGCAGTGCTGCAATCATGTCCAACACAGCGTAAATTGCTATTGTTGGCTATAGGACCTGTTGACGTTCTGGACTCGAACCTTATAATTTTTGATCTAGAAAGTAGTACACCGCGCTTACCTCATCAAATGGCTTTCCAGATTCCAGTGTTAGTAAAAAACAAACCTTGTTATAGGACTGTAATTGATGAGGGAGCCTCGGCGTGTATTATGTTGATCTAGTGTTGGAGATCGCTTGGTTCTCCTATGCTAAATCAATCCCCGACGATTCTAAAGGCCTTTGATGGCCGAGGGTTTCATCCTTTTGGCATTCTACAGGATTTACCTATAGGGGTTGAAGGTAAAACTGTTAATCTAGATGTGGAGGTGGCTGATGCCCCTCTAGATTACAACCTTCTCTTTGGTCGTAGTTGGTCTTACGCTATGACAGTTGTTGTTTCCTCGGTCTTTCGGCTTATAAAGTTCCCTCATAATGGAAAGATCGTAACTATAGACCAGCTGACTTACTTTTCATCCGACCCAGCCTCTTCTGAAAGTATTCAGCATGTCGGCAAAACAACTATCCCTTATAAGGATGTTGGAGTAGGACTAGTTAAAGATTCTGGTTTACTAGGAACTTTTCCTTTTCCTCCTATCAACGCATCGTCTTCTACTGCAACCATTCATATGATTTCGTCAGAAACTATTGTTTATGATGATCCTTGGATCATACCTTCCTAATCTGAGATAGATTCATTTGGTGAAGTTTTGCCTTTGAGTCCATATGAAATTGCGTATCAGGCCGTGCAGTCGTTTTTTGACCCTTCTTCAACCAAAATCGACTTAATGAATGTGGTCCATGAGGAATAATTTTCAACATCAAACTCAGACTCAACAACATTTTCTGAGCTTGTTCACACAGATGAGCAAATTCGTGAAATCCTATGTGTCGATGATTTACCATGGGAAGATCTTCATCATAGATCTTTGTTTTTACCTGAGATTGATCGCTTTGAAAATGATTTTTCATCTATTTTTACGACTGAATATGTCAAGGAACCTCAGAATCCAATGAAAAATCCTGATTCTGAGCTAAATTTGGGAAATATTTCTTGAACTATCCCTATTGATATTTTGGTTAAGCCTGGAATTGTTGAAAACATTCATATAGGTGCCTCTTGTACGGAAGATGAAATTCAAACATATAAGGCCCTATTTCAAGAATTCCGTGACGTGTTTGCCTGGTCATATGAGGAAATGCCAGGAATCGACCCAGCAATTGTTGTTCATGAAATCAAAACTTACCCGGTTGCTAAACCAGTCCGGCAACGTTTGCGTCAGAACCACCCGAGAAAAGCGGCTGCCATTAAAGCAGAAGTTGAAAAATTACTCAAAGCAGGTTTCATTTATCCAATTCCATTAACAGATTGGGTATCAAATATTGTTCCTGTTAAAAAAAGCAAGGGACAATAAGAATATGTATCGATTATAGGGATATTAATCGAGCCTGTCCAAAAGACAATTACCCAACTCCCTATATCGATCAAGTCATTGATGATTGTGCCGACAGTGAAATATTCCCCTTCATGGATGGCTTTTCCGGATACAATCAAATAAATATTCTACCTACTGATCAACCAAAAACGACTTTCATTTGTCCATGGGGGACATTTGCTTATTGCAAATTACCTTTTGGGCTCAAGAACGTCGGGGCAAGTTTTCAAAGAGCCATGTCTTACGCGTTTCATGACATCAAGCACATTGTGCAACCCTATCTTGATGATTTACCTGCTCATTCATTACATCGAGCCGATCATCTTATCCATTTACGAGCAATCTTTATGAGGTGTAGGCATTATCGAATTAGGTTGAATCCACACAAGTGTGTTTTCTGTATAGAAACGGGTCAGTTACTGGGGTTTGTTGTTTCAAAAGCTGGCATTCGCGTCAATCCCTCGAAGGTTGAAGCTATTGTCAAATTGCCTCCTCCTTCGAGTCTTCGCCAACTCCAAAGTTTGCAAGGGAAAGCAAATTTTTTACGTCGATTCATTCCTAACTACGCTGAGATCACAAAGGGTTTTACCTAATTGTTGAAACAGAATACTCCATTCTTTTGGGATGAGATAGCTAATAAATCTTTTGATGCACTAAAACACGCGTTGACCCATGCACCGTTATTGCATCCTCCAAACTACAACCAGGACTACTTCTTATATCTCGCCGCCTCCCATTCCACCATCGGAATGGTGTTAGTTCAAGAAGATGAATTCGATACTGAACATGTGATATATTGCCCTAGTCGAATCTTAAATCCAACTGAGCTAAAATACTCACATGTGGAGAAATTGGCACTGGCAGCTGTTCAAGTTGTCCAACGTTTTCGTCATTACATTTTACTACGCAAGACTAAAGTAATTTCTGATTGCAACCCTATGATCTACATTTTGGCCAAAAAATTGCTAGGGGGAAAGTACTCCAAATGGATTGTGATCCTACAGGAGTTCGACTTAGAATTTGAAAAGTCTAAGTCAAAGAAATCTTTAGTTTTTGCGAAGTTAATGTGTGACTTCCTGTGTGCTGACACAGAAACTGTGGCGGAGGAACCCATTACGGACGAATCCCTGTTTTTAATCAGCACTTTAGATCCATGGTATGGGGATATCATATTTTATCTCCAGACCCAATCCTTTCGGCCAAAAATTTCAAGGTCAGAACATCGAAAAATACGATTCCAGTCCCAACAATTCAAAATTATTGGAGATACACTTTATCGTCGTGGGGCGGACTTTGTTTTTCAACGTTGTTTAACTCATGAGGAAGCTGAAAGAGTTCTAAATGACTGTCACTCTAGAGCATGTGGCAGTCATATGTCTGGGTTTGCCACAGCCCAAAAGATATTGCGCGCCGGCTACTTCTGGCCATCATTGTTTAAAGATTGTATTAACACAGTCTGAAAATGCCACAACTGCCAAATTTTTTATCGAAATATGCGTGCTCCACCTGCTCCTCTCCACTCTATAATTGCCGTCGGTCCTTTTGCGGAATGGGGTATTGATTTTATTACATGTAACCCTCACTCGGCCGGGGGGCATGCATATATCATCCTTGCGGTAGATTATTTTACCAAGTGGGACGAGGCGATGCCTACATTTGAGGCAGACGGCAAAACTGTTGCGATTTTCATGTTCAATCATATAATTGCTAGGTTTGGTGTTCCACAAGCAATTATTACTGATAATGGGCGTCATTTTCGAAACATTATGATGACTGAACTTACAGGCCAACTTGGCTTGTGTCATGACAGTTCAACTCCATATTATCCACAAGCTAATGGTCTGGTTGAAGCCATGAACAAAGTTCTAGTCATCATGATCCGACGAATCATTGGGATTCATAGGTCGAATTGGCATAACATGCTATTTTCAGCGCTTTGGGCGTATCAAACCTCAGTAAAAACGTCAACAGGTTTCACTCCTTTCCAACTAGTTTATGGTCTGGAAGCTGTGTTACCTATTGAATGCGAAATCTTGTCATTGCAAATGGCCATCGAATTACTTCCAGCCACTTCCAAAGAGGAAAAACGTTTGTTATACTTGGATCAGCTAGATGAGAATCGACGTGATGCTGCATTAGCAATCGAAACTCATGCCAAACGTATTAAAGCTCAGTATGATCAAAATGTTACCCCTCGAAATTTTTCGGAAGGAGACCTAGTCTTATTGTACGATCAAGCAAATGATAAATTAGGCACTGGAAAATTCATACCCATGTGGCATGGTCCTTATGTTGTCAAGCGAAAGCTGGCAAAAGGGGCCTATGAATTGGTAGACTTTGTCGGGGTCTCTTTAGGTAAACCCAGAAATGGTCTTTACCTAAAGAGGTATTATGCTTAAATCTGGGTGTGGAGATTTTTAGTTAGGTTAGTTTTCTTTCTAGCTGGTGTGTTTTAGATTAAAAAGTATGCTTAGCTTAGAGAGTGTTTTTGTCATTATTCTTGCTTATCTTGATTTTACTCTTGATATTACAGATGTCGACGCCTCTCCAAACGTACATTGGTTTTGCTGATGGTGCTTGTCGTAATACACGGAACATTTCTTCCGCAGCTTGGGTTATCTATTCACCCTCTGACGAGTTGGTATCTATGCATGGGGTAAGCCTCGGTCAAACAACAAACAACATTGCCGAGTATAAGGCAGTGATTGAGTTATTATCTGAATCTATTTCATTTGGGATTCGGAGTTTGATAGTGAGGTTAGATTCTGAACTCGTTGTATTGCAGCTTAATAGAGTATATGCCATTAGAAATCCAGTGTTATTAAGATTATTTTTGAGAGTTCGTCTCTTGGAACGTGAATTTGACTATATTGAATATCAACATATTCCAAGATATTTAAATACATTAGCAGATGCAATTGCTTCTCGAATGTTAAGTAGACATTTGCAATAATCATACAAGTAAATTTAAAAACATTTCATAACATGTTTTACAAGATAAGCCGGTAATAGTGATATAGTATAACATAGGAGTGTGTCAAATATACATCATCTTCGATCATAGGTTGAAAAACACCTTATGATCGGCAAAAATGATAGTACAAAAAACAAAAATGTCATATGTGTCTACATTAGGCGATCATAAGGTGATGATCTCGATAAGAAACCACTGTACGGGCCACCTTACAAAGGAACCTCCTGAAAGGTCCTGGGACCCCAATCACATAGCGTTGTAGTCTAAGAGGAATGTCATCTATGCCGGTCTCTGGAATGTCTCCTGTCAAACGCTCTAGATGGCTCTCCAATTCGGCCAAGGTCTCTGCTGATTCGTCCTATGGGGTTGGTGCCGCTGCAGCTGGTTGTTTCCTCTCATAGGGTCGGAGAGCGTCTGGTCGCCATGGACCTACATCCGCTTTTGAAACTTTTACTATCAATTCTGGGATGAGATAAAAACAAAAAAAAAAATTAAATTAGGAAAATGTTGAAAATGATTTTACCTGAGTCATCCCATTGCTCTCCTGGTGGAAGAGTCATGTTTGGGTCACCACGAAAATCTACCCCAGCATAAGGAAAGTCCTGAATAGCGAAAACTTGGTTCTCCAACCAATGGAAATACTCAGGTGTGAATCGAACAACTTCTGTCCCCTCCTCAGAATGACGGGCCATAACTGCAACCCATCGCATCAGTTTGGGCTCTCGAGGAAGTCCAGCTCCAACAGTGAGGTGTTATGGGACCAACATTGGGACCCTCTCCAGACCAAAGCTCACAACTAAAGCACCATATCCAAAGGTCTTCAGTTGTCCGTTCTTTGCTCTAATCAGTTGGCCTTTTATATTAGCCAACACAACATCGCACTAGTTGAAGATGGTGCCTCGAAAGCAGTCTACTGCCATCCGCATTTGGGATCCGGTGGCTATATGTAGTGCTATGCTCCCGCAGAGTCTGGTAACAGTAAACGCAATCAATTTAGGTTCAGGAAGGGATATGGTTTTGATATCTATCCCTTTGTCTCTAGTCTGGGTGTTGCAAAACTCTAGCCGGAGGCTATCGAAGACTGGCCACTTGGCCTAGTCCCGAATAGAGTCAAGTGTTCACCTCTCTTAGGCAAACCAGTCAAAATGTAAATGCCTGCTGGCTCCATTTCGAGCTGGTGACCAACAATGAAGAAGCACTGGTCCTGTATGCTCCACCTGTCTACCAGCCACTGCAAAAAGTCCACTTGGGCTCTCATGCCAGGTATGGCCCAAAATTTGTATAAGCCGCATGCCTTCAATGCATCAATCGAAGGTTGATGATTTATTGTGGCGAGATCTACATTCTCATGCTCCCGTTCTCGCCAATCAAGCATGATGTATACTCTACATTCAACAAAAAGGCGAATTAGAATATCTAAAAGCAAAATTTTTGGGTGAAATTTGAGAAATTTAGGTTTAAAAACCCTTGCTGCACTGCACCCTCTCTGTTAGAGATAGTGCGTGAGTCCGCACTTTGCCTTCACGGCAGGTGCGGACCCTTGACTTTTTTCCCTTTACGAAAAAGTCGGGGTCCGCAGGTTACCTGTTCTATGCCTGCGGACCCCCGCGCGCGGGTTTCTAACCTAAAAAGCCCTAAAAAATGAAATTAAAGCCTAAAAATAAATTTGAAACGGATGAAATGAAATAGTAGGATGATGTGGATTACCTGGAGGAGATGGCGTTCGATTCCAACGGACGGATTTTCCGCAATCTTCACGGGAAGTTTCTGACCAAAAGCTCTATTTTCTCACCCATAACTCAAACGGTAAAAAAAGAATTTACAAAAGCCCTTTTTATAAGTTTTTTGAATAAATGAGTTTTTAATTTGTTTATGGTTCACTTTAAAGAGGTAAATTTTGAAGCATTTTTATCCATTTTAAACAGGTATGAGTAATGTTTGAGTTTTTGTTCAGGATAACGGATTTTTCAGGTGAAATCGGTCGTTTTCGACAAAAAAACATTAGAGTCACCTTTAAGCTCTTTTCTGACTCCTAAAACATGAAAAGTTTGCCGAGTTTTTCTTTTTAAGCTCGTTAAAATGGAAATAAAGAGATGGTCCACTTACAGCTATTTTCTAACCGTAAAAATATGAAAAGATTGCCGGATTTTTGTCGTTTCAAATTCGATATTGGTTATAAAACGACGTGTCATTGATCACTTTTTTACTTTTTCGGATCAGAGGCACTAATTACGAAAAGTACTCCTTGGTCGTAATGATCAAGCGGTTCTCTCAAGTATTATTTTATACTTTTTCGGGCTTGGGAGACACAAATTTACGAAAAAGGACAACCATGGAGTCTTCTTAAGTTTTTTCAGACTCTCTAAAATTGAAAAACGCTGAGTTTCTCCTATACTGGACTCGTTAAAATTTAACAGTAAAGAAGCTGTTCAATTACAAACAGGAATGGACCACTCCTTCTTAGGGTTCGAATTTAAACTAAGTTGGACTCATCCAAAGGATGAGCTTATAATCAAGCAAATTTTATCCTCCTCAAGCTTGTCAAAAATAAAGAGGTACTTGCCAAAAATGGTGGGGGAAAAGAGAGAAAAATGAGCCTGTTTGTCATACTTTGTAACCACTCTTGAACACGACACTTTTATTCACCTGGGTTGGGAAATCCTTTGCCTAACAGTTGATCAAACCATATTGAAAGTCTTCAGCCAGTTTCTGGGTATTAACTTTGGGTCAATTGTCACCAAACCATCTGCTGTGTCGTTATGTGTTCAAGAGGTCAGTGCAAATAAGCCATTCATCTGCAAAATATTTGTCATCCATCTTGACCATCCCTGAGTCAGTCCTTGCAACTAAATCTCTTCGAACTTGATCTATGATTTCATGTTGTGGGCTTGCCTATGACGGATCGCTTTCTATCGACTTCAGCTCATTATCTAGAAAGATGATCTAGAAATCGTCAGTACCTTGGGATCTGCATGCCTCAATGGCAGGTTTCTCACCTTCGACGATAGGTTGCATCATTGACCTTCGATCAAAGGATTCCGTGACATGTTCGACATCAACACATCTATTCACATCTCATGGATTGTACTGAGTACTTTGAGAGCCATTGACATTACTGGTGGTTTCTCTCACACTTGTTAACAGTTTACATCATTGACTGGTAATCAAGTGGTTTCTACCATGTTCGACTTCGATACATTCATTCACATGGTTAGAATCGTACTATTTCGGGAAGTATAAATCAAGACCCTGGATCTAGTTTCCACCATCCAGGCTGCGAGGAATTTTTGTATTCATTATACAGTGGACTATTCATAAACAGATGGCTGCATCCATACTGTGTCTACATGTGTCTATACTTGTGGTGTATTACAAAATCATTCCTATATCAGAGCAGCAGTTAGTTTTCTAGTTATTTTTTATCTGAGTATGGGAATGCCTACCTCAACGATGATATGATCTCATATATATATTTTGCATTGAATGTTTTTACAGGTTCCAACTGGTCTCTCCACAAGATGATCCTCGAAATGATAAAGTACTTCACTCTTCCTAGATAATAAATGAAATCCTCATCTACTACAGACTTCGCACTTTAGGGGGCAATCTGTTACACAAAATATTGTCACCATGACTATTTGCAGTTAGTATGGGTCTATCATCATTCATACTGTCCTCCTAAGCAAGTCTCAAACCTCATCTCTTCATGTCAAGCTTTGAAAATGAGAGAAAGACTTTAAAAATCAATAAAGCTCTGGTTCCACACTTTCTCTCATTGTTACCTGCGGTCCCGCACCCCCTATTCATATTACCTGCGGACCTGCCCGCTCTGTCTCTAAAGGAGTGAGTGCGGACCCCTGTGAAAGTGAAAAAGGTGC
Organism: Pinus tabuliformis; assembly: GCA_031772625.1. Classification (NCBI taxonomy): domain Eukaryota; kingdom Viridiplantae; phylum Streptophyta; class Pinopsida; order Pinales; family Pinaceae; genus Pinus; species Pinus tabuliformis. The sequence goes on from CM062806.1 coordinate 828,972,276, forward strand.
AAGTTTATTCTTAAAAACTCATTTTGGGTTAATTCTAGATGATTCTAGAAGGAATTTTGACGTGGATGGTTCGCTCCTAGGTGGTTCATGCATCCCAAAAGTGAAGGAGCTAATCCCTTGATGAGAGGAGCTTATCCCTTTGAAGGAGGGCTTTATCCCTTTGAAGGTGGACCTAGTAACTTCCCTCCATTGCGCTATAAATTAAGGCATTGGGCTGGTTGCTAGGGAGGTTAGAAGTTGAACATTTTTGAGGGTAAATGCTGGTGGAATTGAGACTTCCTAGTTAAGCTTGAGAGGAGAGATCACATACCTTTTGGCTTCATTTGGAAGAGAGTGAAACTTGTCAAAGTAGAGGAAACTTCTTGCTGGACCCTGGGAGGAGCTTGTACAACATCAAGGCACAGGTTGTGAAGTTCTTCTTTGATCTAAATTAATACAATCAGATTCATTTTTCTCAACAAATTGTCTTATGAGATTTGTTTCATGAATTCCTTGATCATCATGATAAGTATGCTTTATTATATTGGCTTTTCAGGTGCTATTAATTTGTGTGCTTGTTTGTGTTTGCAGATTCTCTACAAGGGAGCTCATTTGGATCAACGGAGCGAGGCTTCCACAAACTTGCATTGGACCCAAGGTAGGCCTAAAAAACTTGTTTGCCTTTGTTTATAAATTACATATTTAGAGAAAGATAGGATTTGATTGGTTTGCTTGTCGCTAGATATCATTAGATACTAGGGAGGTCGGTCTTGTCCGCAAGAACGACTCATTCCGTGTGACAGGTATCCAGTGGCTTACCACAGTGAGACACTTTCAAATGCAGTCTATGTTGGTAGGCCGAAATGCCCCATTTTTATCCCCTTCCTATCACAAAACCACAATCTTAACCTCTGTTTTTCTACATAAACCTCCTCATTCTTGCACTAGTCCAAGAATAGTATCTATTCCTATATAAACTTCATATTTCATGTTTAAGGTTTATTAGGTGCTTAATTAGTCATTTTAAATAGATTTTGTGCCTTTAATATTTCTTGTAAAATATATTTACTTTCCTAAAGTATTTGATAAGCTAAAGTATTAATCATTATGCTAGCTTGATCTAGTGTAGGAAGATTCCTGCACCGCCAACAACTATCTGATTCCGTGATCTCTGTAACAGTTCGATCACTTCACGCGGGCATCTTGGTCCACGTCGTCCAGTTCGGTTGCGGTCATCTGGAGTTGAACTCAAAGTGGAGGAAAATCAGGGATATGGTCGAGGATTAGTCTACGGCCACGAATAGTTCACACCTTATTATAGCCATCGGCTTAATTTTGTAATTTTGTTTGTTATTTCATTTCAGTCGAAAGGCTTGATTTGGAATGAATGTAATTTTTTGGTTACGGCCACAGGCCGAAGGGTTGTATAAAATGTAGATTTCAGATAGAACTAAGCTAGCAAGCGATAGCGATAGCAAATCATTGTAATTTATGGTTTATTTGTAATTTCGTTGTCGCCCTCATTCTGGGCTGGACTTGAACTCAAATGTATATTTTCTGATCAGAATTAATACAAGGAGTTGCACCATGATTTTCTCATTCTATGTTATAATTCTTCATTGATGTATTGATAATGTGTTGAAGGTTTTCATTTCCTAAAACGGGAAACGAGCTGGTTGGCTAGGGCCCAACCAACCCAGCTCATTTACCCTCTTGCTTTGTTATCTTAAAGGTGTGTTAACTTTATTTATTTACAGAAGCGTGGTTTGAATCTTGATTTTGTGCTTGCCTATGAATTATGATTTATTTCATTAAAACAGTCAAGTGTGAATGGATCCATTGTGTGAAAGTTAAATTCAATCACTTCATGTAATTCCTTTTTTTCTTGGTTTTCTTTCGCTTGGATCGTGCAGACAAGATCCTTCCTGCACCAGTGCATGTAGGATCTTGCACCCTGGTTCGCTAGTTCGTTTACAACAAATGTTTCATTCTTTTTCTTTTACATGATTTAATCCATTTCTGCAAAGCAAGCATTATCATCTGAAGGAGGCATCCCTAATATTGAAAGTTGAATTCTTAAAGATTAAAGATAACTTTAGGAAATAGAAAAGAACGTTGTTGCATATCTCAATTTGTATTTTCACTTCACAATTTAAGGAAAAAGACTAGAAGTAATCTAGAATATTACAGTGAACCATTTCGAGTTATATTTGTTTACATGCAAAACCCCTTTGACTGAAGAAAGTTTTCTTTACTTTCGAAGATTGTTTTTATCTTAAGAGTTTATTTCTATTTTTGAGATTTAGTCAATTAAAGCATTCTTTTCATGTGCAAGATTATTTCAGATTCTACTCGCACTTGCAATTCTTTTTATAGTTAACATGCTCTTTTATTTTCCCAAAAGAAAATTGGAATATTTGGTGTAGGAAGCTCTGTTTTGGTACAAGGACTAGTGTCTTGTTATAGGAACAGAGTGCTCCAAGCCTTGAGGCTTAGAGCCCCTATAGGAAAATATAAGTCTTCAGTATAAGTGTAAGTTATACTTCTCACATAAGTTTTGTACCTGCACTAGTGCAAGCAGATTGCAAGAGTACAGGAACGACCGCTTAGTGTGAGAAGGAAAATCATTTAGAAGGCAAATCTTTTCAAGGGCCCACTTGTTAAACTGCCATCACCTATACTGAGGATAAACATAGAGTTTCACTTCAGCAATTAAGATTGTTTACAGTAGTGTGAAAGTTCCTTTATTTGATTTCTTCGCAAATGCATTCTTTTACATTCCAGCACTAGAATTACTTTGGTGTTAATTTCCTTTGAGATTTTCTGTTTGATTCTGCAAAGTTTCAGTTGAGAAGTAGGAATAGAAATAGGAAAAGTTCATACCACTTCTGGCATTACCTGTGCTTCATCTCTAAGTTTACGAAACCCCTAGATTGACAATTACGTGTTGAAGTAGCTTGCTTAAGTGAAATTCCTGCACCCAACAGTCTAAAAGTACCCCACTTACGACAAAGAAATGTATTCCATTGTGCTTACCTAATTTCAATGGAAGCATTACATTCTAGGGAAGGAAACGACCATCCACATAGCCCACCGGCCTCTACAGTTCATACAAACACAAGGGAAGTTGTAGAAAAATCACCATTAGAAATGGTCAACCTATCTGCAACAGTCCCATTTGAACATTAAGTATAAGAAGGGCAACATAAATAATTTCGCTGATTTCCTCAGCTGACCACCAGTTATGGCGCTAATCATTATGCTTGACTCCTGTGGGCATGAGACATCAGGGTGGTCGCATATTTACAAGAGCGATCCAGAATTTGGCTGCATAGATGTTAGGTCCCTATACTACTAGCGTAACCCCTTATTGTTATTAGTGCAACCCCCTTATTGTATTATTGTGCCCATATAGTCCCCATGTTGTTATTATTATGCCCCATAGAAGCCCACTATTGTTATTGTTGTGCCCCTACAATATTATTGTTATGTAGGCTCTGATTGTATTGGGACCCCTTAGACTCCTATATATAGAAAGGAGGTCTTGTCATTTGTATCATCCAAGAATTATTCATTTGTGTAATGTAAGGGAGGTTTCCCCCTTGAAGATGTTGATTTTTAAGTCGTTGATATATCTTTTCTATATTTTTGTGAGTTGGTTTCATAACATTTTGTATCAGAGCTTTGGATTCTAGGGTTTCGCTGCTCCAAACAGGTCATCGTGGAATTTTTACTATAACTTTTTCTCTACGAAGTTTCAGAAGCTAAAAAAAAAAACCCATTAGAGCCGAAATCGTTTTGAACCTTGGATCGGAATTTCATATCTTGTCTTGCTATATTTTCGGAGATATGATACGAGGAAATTAGGGTTTTTGCAAGCTCAAGAATTCCATCGCAAACAGGTCATCATGGAATTTTCGCTATATTTTTTTTTTACGAAGGTTTAGTATCTTAAATTAAAACCCATTTGAGCTTAAATCTTGATGAAGCTCGGGCCCTAATTTCAGATCTTTTTTCGCTATATTTTTGGAGATATGGTCCAAGACATTTAGGGCTTTTGCAGGATCCTAAATTACATCCCAAACAGGTGACCTGGGGAAAATCATCATAACTCTCTCTCTGAGCATTAGATTGAAATTTCATAAAAATTCACATAAATAGGAAACCTGTAGTTTGCTTTGTATTGGTTTCATGTCGTAAGGTTGAAAAAGTGACACGTGGCACTTCATACAAGTTCACTCTACTGAACCAGTCTATAATCAAATCAACGTGGGGGATTTGGCATAACTCTTCCTTGGAGAATCCAATCTCAATCAGACTTGCGGGGTTGGAAAGAGAACTCATAGGGCTACCGCAGGACGTAATTTTAGACCTTGGATATCTAAAATTATAGAGATACAACAGATTCAATATCGAGCTCCTACAAAGTAAAAAAATATGTGTAGCTTTTTAAAAAATTTGCATAAGTTTGGTTGAAAAATTAGTTTGAAGGAATTCAAAGGGAATAGCGAAGCATTATTATCATTAATTGATGCCTCGAAGAAAGAAAATGGAAAATATAGTAAGCAACCTGAAATCTCTTGCATGAGTCATGAAGAAGAGGAAGAAATGCAACATGATATATCAAAATTATGAGACAAAGTGCAACAAAATTCACTCTCACAAAAAGTAACAGAAGCTAAGATGGATGGTTTAAAGAAAGACATGGAAGTTAATATGGATGGTTTAAAGAAAGGTGTGGAAGTTAATATGAATGACATGGAATCGAACATGGATGATATAGAAGAAAAACTTAAAGGCAACATGGAAGAAGGAAACTCATGATGAGAACAAAAGAAATGTTAATCATGATTTCATAGAATCTAACGTTGGATTGAAGACCCACAATGTTCTAAACATTGATATGATAAAGTTTGATGGTAAGGATCCGATAACATGGATACTATAGATGGAGCAATATTTTGATCTCCATAATGTGCAAAACACACAAAAGGTACGCATTGAAAATTTATATTTGGAACCAAATTAATTTGTATGGTATCGATGGCTTTTCTCTCATAAACAAATTGTCACTTGGGAAATTTTTATGGAATAAATGATATCACATTATGAGGATACAAAAAGCAACACCTTTTTTAGCCAATTGATAAATCTCAAACAAAAGAGTTCAATGATGGAGCAGATTGAGGACTTCCAAAAATTGAATATAAGGGTAAAATATATTCCAGAGGAGCATAGGATTGATGTGTTCATAGGGACTTTAAAGGATAACATCCAACATGGGGTTTACCTTTGGGAACTTGATTCATTGGAGAAGGCATTCAGGTTGGAAAGAAAAATGGAAAGAAAAATTATGGAAACAAGGAAGCCTACCACTCACAACTATAAAGATGAAGTGTTGTTGCTCCTAGCCTTTCACCACCTACAAAGTTGACACCACAACAATTGGAATGAAAGAGATCAAAAGGGATTTGTTACAATTGTGATAGAAAACACACTAAATATCATAAGTGTGCTAAGAAGAAATTAATTTACATAGATGGGGAAGAGGAGCAAGAAAAGGAACAAGAAACATCAAAAGAAGAGGATATACACTAGGAACCAATCCCAGAGAAAGAAGAAATGAATCTGACCATATCTTGTAATGCATTGACATGAATTAACACTCCTCAAACTCTCAATATAGAAGGGAATATCAAGAAGAAAAAGGTAATAGTGTTGATTGATTTAGGTAGTACCCATAATTTTATTCATTGTAAGATAGCCAAGGAATTGAATTTCTTCCTATATCCAACACCAGAGTGTCAAGTAATGGTTGCAAAGGGAGGAACCATAAATTGCTCTGGAAAGTGCCATAATATCAAGCTATCCATGGGAGAATATGTCTTGAATAGTCCAATGCTTTCCATTCCAATGGGTGGTGCAGATGTTGTACTAGGAGTCCAATGGCTACAATCTTTGGGTACGATAGCTTTTAATTTTCAATAACTTTTCTTGATATTTTTTTTGGAAGGAAAGAAAGTTGAATTAAGGGGTATCAGAGGGAAACCAGGAAATATAATCAACTCTAATAGCATGACAAAACTTCTAAATAATGAACAACGAGGCGTAATTTCACAATTATGTTCACTACAGGTTCCCACATCGAAATCATCTATTTCTCCAAATCTCCAAAACGTTTTGGACAATAATTCCAAGGTATTTGAGACTCCCAAAGGCCTCCCACGTTTTAGTGAGCATGATCATGCTATTCATTTGATTCCAGGAAGTGTTCCCCCAAACATTAGGCCTTACAGATATCCATATGCCCAAAAGAGTGAAATTGAACGTATGTTTGCAGAAATGCTAGAGGTTGGTATAATTCAACCTAGTCAACGTTATTTCTATACTCTAGTGGTATTGGTACACAAGAAGGATGGATCATGATGCATGTGTCCGAATTATAGGGAGCTCAAAAAGCTTACTATTAAAGATAAATTTCCCATTCCTACCATTGATGAATTATTGGATGAATTACATGGAGAAATTTACTTCACCAAGTTGGATCTTCGTCCAGGATATCATCAAATCAGAAAGAAGACTGGATACATTCCAAAAACAACATTTAGAACGCATGAGGGTCATTATGAATTTTTGGTCATGCCTTTTGGCCTTACCAATCCACCTTCTACATTTCAAGGTTTGATGAATTCCATTTTCAAACCCTTCCTTAGAAAATTTGTGTTAGTATTTTTTGATGATATACTAATCTACAACAAGTCTTGGAAGGATCATGTTCAACGTGTTGACAGGGTGCTCAAACTATTGGAGGAGAAACAATTATATGAAAAAAGCTCTAAATGTTTCTTTGGAGTACAAGAGGTGGAATATTTCGGTACTCAGTTAGCTCATAGCTCATCTTATCATACTCAATATAATGGAAAAAATGAGATAGTGAGAAAATGTTTGGAAGGATATATTCATTGCTTTGTATATGATAAATGGACACAATGGGTCAAGTGGTTGCCTCTGGCTGAATGGTAGTATAACACTTCCTTCCATATTGCATCAAAAATGACCCCATTTATGGCACTTTATGGATATCGTCCACCATCCATCACATTATCTTTAAAATAAAATTATAAGGTTCAAGCAATGGAAGATCACATCGAGCATCAACAACAACTTCTCAAACTCTTAAAGGATAACCTCATTTTGGCACAGAATATAATAAAACAATAGGCAGATCAACATCGCAGTGAAAGAAGTTTTGATGTAGGTGATTGGTTATTTCTACGACTACAACCATACAAAAATATTTCCCTCAATAAAGCTAAGAAGGATAATAAATTATCACCAAAGTATTATGGTCCATACAAGGTGTTATAAAAGATTGGTACTATGGCATACAAATTGGAGCTTGCTGCATCTTCCCGAGTGCACCCAGTTTTCCATGTTTCATGCTTAAAGAAGGTTATAGGTGAGAAGATACCAGTTCAAACAATATTTCCAGAACTTGACGAGGAAGGAAAAATCATATTGGAACTGGAAGTAGTCACAAAAACAAGAAATCGACAACTACGAAATCGATCAATTTTAGAGTATCTCATCAAGTGGAAGAACTTACCCGCTGAAGGTTCCACATGGGAGGATGGGAATTTTATACAGAAGCATCCAGAACTACTCAAATGTTGAGGGTAACACTTTTTGAAGAAGAGGGGCATGTTAGGTCCCTATACTAGTGTAACCCATTATTGTTATTAGTGCAACCCCCTTATTGTATTATTGTGCCCATATAGTCCCCATGTTGTTATTATTATGCTCCATAAAAGCTCACTATTGTTATTGTTGTGCCCCTACAATATTATTGTTATGTAGGCTCTGATTGTATTGGGACCCCTTAGACTCCCATATATAGAAAGGAGGTCTTGTCATTTTTATCATCCAAGAATTGTCATTTATGTAATGTAAGGGAGGTTTCCCCTTCGAAGAGGCTGATTTTTAAGTCGTTGAGCTATCTTTTCTATCTTTTTATGAGCTGGTTTCATAACAATATACCAGACACTCCTGGAAGGGAAGAAAGTTCTAAATTTTCACCTTTAGGATGCACTGTTATGCCACTTTGGACACATATGTGTTCCTTCAAATGAGCATGCTAAGATGATTTGGGAGGCACACTACAGTCGGGTCGCTAGACATTTCAAAGTAGAGAAAACAGTGGCGGTATTGCAGAGGTATTTTTATTGGTCACAACTTCTTCAGGATGTTGGGAAGTATATTAGATCATGCACTGCCTGCACCATTTCCAAACCAACCAGCAAGAAACAAGGCATGTATACTCCTCTAACTACTCCTAGTCGGCCTTGGGAATCTATATCCATGGATTATATGTCAGGCCTTCCTTCTACTAAGCATGACAACAATTGCTTTTTTGCGGTCATCGATAGATTCTCTAAGATGGCCATCATGAAGGCTTGCAAGAAGAGTATCACAACAGAGGCCACTACTAAGCTATTCTTTGAGCGAGTGTGGGTACACTTTGGGATCCCACAATCCATTATCTCAAATCAGGACAATAGATTCCTGAGTTAATTGTGGTCAAGTCTCTGGTCAATGTTGGATACAAAATTCACTAATTCCATGACTTTCCATCCCCGAACTGATGGCCAAACAGAGGTTGTCAACATGATGATCGTACACATTTTTCATGTGTACAACTTGAAGCATCCACACACATGGGATGAAAGTCTCCCCTACATCCAACACAACTACAACTGAGCTCTCCACAGCTCAACTGACCACAACCCCTTTCAAGTAGGGCTGGGATTTCAGCCATTATTCCCCATTGATGTGGCCATACCATTTGCAGCCACTCAGGTAGATTCGGCTCATGTGCAATCCGAAGATGAAAGGGCTAACAACTTCATTGAGCGCACTCAACACATGCTCCAACAGGTCCATGATATATTGGATAGATCCAATGCTAAGTACAAGCAGCTCAATGATCAATATCGAGTGCCGCACAAGTTCCAGGTAGGTGACAAAGTTTGGCTTCCTTTGCAGAAAGAGCACCTTTCTGACCCCACAGCAAGCTTCGCCCACTTCGATATGGGTCATACACCATCACCAAGGCCTTCAGTGATAATGCCTTCAATCTCAGCATCCCACCGTTCCTTGGTCTGCACCCAATGTTAAATGTAGATCGCCTTCGACCATACTTCCCACCATTGTTGGAGACATTTGACAGTGCAGAACAAATCACACCAACAGAGCTCAACCCGGACTGCATGGAACAAGCCACAACTAATCAGATCATGGACACATAGATCAAGAACACTCGACAATAGAGGATGCATCTATTTCGAGTTGTCAAAGAAGGTCAACTCCATCACGAGGGCAAGTGGTTTACTAGGGACCAGGTTCAACATAAATTTCCCCACCTCATGCAGGCTCTACATGAAATGGGGACCATTGATTCCTAAAGGGGGAGGAATGATACAGGTGGATATCGGTGTCCACCTGCCCATTCCACCTAGACCCCTAGTCAATTTCGTCTGTTTCCTTAATTATAGCACAATTGACTATTTTTGGCATTTTTTCGAGTCCTGAACTCTCAGAGCCATTTTGAGGCCCTAAATGATGTTTATTTGGCAAAATTCCTTTAGTGACTTCTATGGAAATCATGTCAGCCACGGTAGTCCTTAGAGAGATATTTCTAATGAGGTATAATACGCGTCAAACAGAGATAATATTACCAAGTTACGACCTCGGGAAGTTGGCTGCCAAACTAACCCCAACGGGACCCATAAATGCTTCGTGTTACATCTCCTTTGGTTAGGGTTTTGGTTGTTTAGGGTTTTCTCTTATTTTTCAATAATAAAAAGGCCCTTGAGCCTCATTGTAACTTAGTTCAGAGGCATGTAGCTGCCAAAACTCTTCTCACAGATAAGCCACCATCACCCGAGCTATCTATTGGCATTATGATACAGGTGTTGTCCTTGATGGAAACTCACTCACAGGTCCACACAGATTTGATAAAAGGAAACTCACAGTGTAACAGGTCAATTTAGAGGTAACAGGGCATTGATACAGAAGAACATGAAGTTGGAACAAAGGTCTACTAATCAGAATCAAGAAGTTGAAGGAAAAGGATGTTTTCAGATAGTTTAAGTTGTATACACAGGTTCACCTTGTAAAAACAACGTATACACGCAGGTTCACATAAAAAAAAGAGTGTATACGCATGCACACATTTTCACAAGAGGGAAAGTGCGTATGGGTTGGAAAAACAAGTAAATTCAAGAGTAAAGGATACCAAGTGTCAATACCACGGTATTAGCCCACAATATTGAGTGGAGTAATGAATATTTGATCCTGTCCAAGAATACCATAGGTCCTAAGAGTGGTTTTGGTCCAAGGTATTGAGGAAGGCCAAAATATATATAAGGAGGAGAAGATCAAAGGGCCAAGTGTGCAAGTGAAAGGGTTTCTCAAGAATACTTCTATTTGAAGTATATTTGATGTTGCAGGAGCTATGATTATCGTATAATCTGAAATATTTTGCACACCTTTAATTCAATGTTGGATTAGGATCATGAGACCTGAAATGAATTATCATTGAATGATCTGATATTGGTTGGGCTAGATCTGATTGCTTACACATGTTTTATTCTTTAAATGTCATGATCTTAGTATGTCTAAAGTTCGGAATAGCAGGGAAGTTGTGAGTTAATATTTGCAGATATATACATTGGTTCACCTTGGTAAAGGCGCGTGTACACGCAGGTTTGACTCTTCCAAGTAGCATATGCAAAGGAAAAGCCTATTGTTCAGAAATGACTAATCTATCTGATCACCACTGCTATTTTACTGTTGTCTGTCAATGAAGTTTTCTTAGATCTGAATGTAAAACTGAATGCATAAGGAGTTTGTATCTGATTGATTGATTGATTAAGTGAGAAGGGTTATCTTTGATGCTAACTATCTAGATCTCTGCAAATTGACAGTAGATGTTCAGAATATTATTGGTTGGTATAGATCTGATTCAGAAGTTGTTATGATTCAGTAGTTCTGAAGGTATACGCAAGTTTTGTTAAAGGAAGTAGCGTATACACACAAGTTGGGTTCAGTAAAGTAGCGTATGCATTCTGATGTATGATTTTTGAGGTTGCAGCTGGTTCTGAATGATGATGTAGGTTTCTGGGTTCAGCACAGTGTTTTGGTGACAGTGATCTGATTGTTCAGATTAACTGATTGTTGGTTGATGCAGTTTTAGTTTCAAAGTTTCTGATGGGTCCAATATGAAAATTTGATGAAACAAGGCCTTCATATTGTATTGTTGTGTACCAGGAGCATCCAGTCTGAAAATTAATGAAACATGGTCCCTGGAGGAAGAGAGAAGGTCGTAGCCTTCTGTAGGCCGGCGCCTACATACTAGTAAACACATCGACTAGTGCAAGAGCTAGGGGGTTGTAGCTCCCTTCCAGTAGAAGCTGGAAAACGAGAGAAGGTTGTAGCCTTCTGCAGGTGGGTGCTTGCATACTGGTATGAGTCCACACCAGTACAAGATTGTAAACAAATTTTCTTTATATTAAAAGAAGACAGAGATGACAGCAGCATGCGATTTTTCTCCCGCATTGGGTTTCCACCTTAAATCTTGGTGTTCATGTGTGTTATTCATGTGTGATGTTTTATTATGTTATTACTGCACATAATTAATGTATAATAAGATACTGATGCACTGATTAAATATCAACACATGATAAATTGACTAAATCATAAGTTCTTTAGGTATACGTTGGTTTCCTTAATCACAGTTGCATACAAATGCAAGTTCACTTCACTGAAGTAGCGTATATAAATCAGTTTCGGAATTGAAAAGTTATTGAATTTCAAATAATTATTCACCCTCCCTCTCAGTATTATTTCCAACACTATCTTATTTCCATTCTGTTTGTAAGCATAGTTCAGTATTTTTTTGTTAATGAAATGAAGTGTTTTTCTGCTGCATCTATGTGTTTATGATTATATCTATAAGTTGTTTCATTCATGTTAAAGTTAGGATCACATTCCTAATTGATGAATTTGGACAATGGGAATTGAATAGGTGGTTGATTCAACCATTCTTTGTATGATTCCTCGCCAAGTTGTAACACCCTCCTCCCACATTTATCCAAGTTAACTGGCCTGCTAGTGTAAACATGTGATGAATTGCTACTATGATCTGATTCAACCGCCCATGTACAGTTAGGGAAGTGGAATCAGAAAAATAAAACCAATTTGACCTTCTACACATGTTACAAAACCTTTAGGAGCCATCCAACCCTTCCAGGCGACCAACCCCTGAGGTAACTTGACATTTTACTAACCTAGAGCATTAGTCGCTCCCATGACATGGGCATGCATGTGACTAAGATCCTTTAGTTACTTCCATAGAAAGGGCATGCCAACGAATGGAGACTTTTTCAGCTAGTTTTAAGCTTGCGACCCTAGATTCTGTGCCACTTTTTCAGAGCTAGGTCTCAAGCCATTTCCCCGAACTTCATGAAACTTCCATAAATGGAAAATAATATCGAAACAATGATACTAATGCAAATACTTGAATGGACCCCTACTAGCCATGACAGGCATTTCGTTAAACATGTCACAAATATCCATTCTATTAGTCATAACAACAGATATGAGCATATGGGTATGATACTTATCTTAGAATCGGTAAGAAGCGTTGTTGCCTTATCACATTTGTTGGATTATCATCTATTAGTTCATATATTCATTGTTCATTCATTCACAAATCAAAACATGATAAGAGCCATACATCATCACGATCATAAAACATACTCATAACCAGCATATAAACAACATAAATGACAAGGATACAACAACCATAAATGGAACATATGAATGAGTACATTTTCTCATAAAATACCAAGGAAAGGAAGTCTTATTAATGAATGCATAAGCCAACCTGGTATGGAACTTCCACGAACCACTCGACCACAGATTGGTTGAACCAAATATTTCTTTCAGTCGATCACCCTTGTGCCATATTCCAAGCATGAATGCGAAACTCAACCAGGGCTTCTCTAGGCTACAACACGTAATCCTCATCAATAGAACCAGGCTTTACTACAATCCACACTAGATCACTAGGCCCTAAACAAGAATGGTTGCCACTAGATTTCTACACCTACACCATGAGGAATTTTCTTATCTCCTAGTCTCTAGGCTTTACCGTACATATCGCCATAAAACGGTCAAGGATCCCTAGGCATAATCAAGACTTCACCCTCCAGGACTTACTGTAAATCCCACCATTCATCAATCGAGGATTCCTAGGCCCACCGAGGCAACATAAAATCTGGCTTTACCGCAACCCACAATCTAGTTTAAGGGTTACAAGGCCAAGGATTTACTGCAATCCACAATCTGATTCAAGGATCACTAGGCCATGTTCTTTTTTCTTTCAAATACCACCTCACTTAGTTTTGAATCCATCCAACAGTCCAGCTCAACCAAAAACATGAGAACCCATCACACCATGGCTATCCAGAAATGGAAAGGCAAGGCTAAATAACATTGTCACACCTGGAAAACCCATGCCAATGACAGCAAGAGAACCAAGAACACACCTGCATAACCATGCATGCCAAAAATAGCATTGAAATCATGTATGAAAATCGATACTTGCAAATAATCTCATTTTAGTTGCTTGATACTGCTCTTCCTTGCTTGATCCTTGCTTTCCTTTTTTTTGATCCAAAGTTGAAATGCTCCAAGAATACCTCTAAGTGTCGAAGAGTGTGTGAGAGAGAGAATATAGAGAGAGCTCCAAAACTGAACTGAAAAAAGGTACCAACTAGTCTTCAAAAGCCTTTTTATTAATGAGGCCTCTATTTTCTTCAATTTATATTACTTTCCTTCATTTTCCTCCTCACATGCAACCTATGATATTTAACCTTCCTTTTCTTCTAATTTCCATTATTTACATAAATAAAATGCCAATTAATGCCTCATATCTTTCCAAATCCTTCGTCATTTCGTTTTCCAATTTCCTTTAACCATAATAAACCAAATGAACACCCACACTAGGATGTTTTGCCTAAAATTCATCTTGGAATAAGTGTCCTATAAATGTGGTATTATTTTTCCTTTATTAACTTTTATTACATGGAACTTTCACTAGGGTTGTTACAGAACCCTCCCCCTTGGAGGAACACCATTCTAGGTGTTCAGTGACAGCTACAACCAACAAGACTGTTGTAAGAAAAACATACTGCCCATTGAGCTTTATAACTTAGCTCAATGCAGTATTTACAATTATCAATCTGATGATAAACAAACCAATATGACACATAGCAACATAATAACCATAACAGCATGACACCCATACAACTTATTGGAGCTTTATAACACATCTCATGGCAATATTTACATCCATATACATTTGTACATATACCAAAACATCACATTAAATCATATACCAAAAAATTTCACTCAACCAGGGAATAGAGACCAATACATAGCCCGCATCTGATCCACCATCTCCCATGTAGCTTTATCGGGCTCAAAGTTCTTCCACTGCACTTTAACCTGCTCGATTTCTCAGTTCCGGAGCATGAGCATCTTTCTTTGCAATGCACACTGAGGTTTCGACTGGAATTCTCCATCTGGCTCCACCTGCAATACAGACCAATTAATCACATGATCAACATATTTAACATACTTCTTAAGCAATGGCACATGGAAAACATCATGGACTTTCACTGTCGAAGGCAGTGCAAGTCGATAGTCTACTAGTCTAATCCTTTCAATAATATTGAAAGGCCCACAAAACTGAGTTTTCATCTTGGCACATGATCCAATCCTCAAGGATCTCTTCTTCGACTTGATGTGAAAATACACGTGTTCCCCATCCCGGAACTCCTTAAACAAACTGTTTTGATTTGCATAACTTTTTTGTTTGTCCTGTGTTGTCTTTAAACTCTTCTTGATTACCTTAATTTCTTGTTCCACCTCTACCAACACATTTGGTCCAATAAACACCCTATTAACTAGATCATTTTCACTGATGGGAGTGTTAAAATTCTACCCATATAGTGCTTCAAATAGATTCATCCTCAGTGAATTAAGTATTTAAACCTTGTTTAAATTATTTTTTTACCAAATTGTGATTAAAAATTTGTTGCACCTATTGTTGGGTGCATGAGATTGAAGCTAATTAGAGTGTTGGCATTGCTTTGTCATCTATTTTTGGTGTTTTAATTTTAATGTTATTGGGTTGACTTGTTCTACATTGATTTATCTCGTAGAACAACCTTGATGCTTCTTGGTAACATACTTTCCTTTCTTTTGTTGTTATATGTTCATTTATGTTTCATTTTTCATTATGTGTAATTCACTTCAAGCTTCCCTATTTTCTTGGAACATGGGTCTTATTAGCTTTCTAAGATGAGGCATAATACACTTAATTGAAGGTTCTTGTACTTTCTCTTTTCAAGTAGTAGTTTCTTTTTGAGATACATCTTTTTCATTTCTATTTTGTTGGGTGCATGAGATTGAAGCTAATTAGAGTGTTGGCATTGCTTTGTCATCTATTTTTGGTGTTTTAATTTTAATGTTATTAGATTGACTTGTTCTACATTGATTTATCTCGTAGAACAACCTTTTTTTTTCTCAATTGGTCTACTCCTATATTGACACAAAATGATATTACAGAGAGGCCGAGGCCACGAAAGTTCTAGCCATGGAGTTGGCATTCTTACAAAAAAATCTTGACATGCCAAACAGAGAACCTACATAATGACTTGCATCAGGATTTGTTGTCTTGGGGAACATAGGATTCCAAATCTTGACAATGACCATACCAAAATTGATCCAAACAGCGACTAGAAACTGACCCATACAGTGACCAGGACTGACTTGCGCGCAGCTAGTACTTGGACAAGTTCCACCATAAGCATAGACGTTAACAGACACCAGCATATGAGAAAAACACTGCCTCATAGTAGAGACCGACAGGTAGAATTGACAGAGACCAGAATCAACGAACTTACAAGCATCTTTCTTTGCCAACTGACCAAAAAAAAAAGACCGTAGGCGCAGACAAGTTCATTCATCTTCCGAGGTTGATGGTTGTTCTTCAACAATTCTGCACCCAAAATGATCTGAGTCTTTGGAATCAGAAGGATGGGCCGCAGAACTTGAAGGGTCACCTCCCGCGGGCGCGCTGGGGCCGGCATCTGCATTTGTCTTCATAGTGTGCAAACCACCTGAGTCTTGGTGCTGGGTAACGTGTTGGTTAACCATCCTCTGCTGCAGGGGAGCCTCATGATTAACTTCCCTCGAACTTACCGCTGCCTCACACATTTCGACAGAGACTGAAACAATAAAAGATGAATTTCCCAGAGAGCAAGGAATGCGAAAATGGGCAGTGTGCGTATGAGAATGATGCGAGCAAACTTCAGCTGTTGCTTGCCCCCTTCCTCTGCCCCTGCCGCTTCTGGTAGCCGGGTATCTGTTGCAGCAGAACTCCGAAGCGTCCGAGGAAGGTTCCGAGGTGGTAGAAGATGGCTGGCGGGAGCCACGACCGCGATAACTGCCCCGTCTGCATCCCATTCTGGGTCGTTCCCTTGGCATTCTGCGACGAGCGGGACCGGCGAGCACAGAGGGAATGACAGGTAAGCGCTTGAGGAACAAGCACACCGTGTAAAGAGGAAACTGAGCACGCTGAACTTTATCAACGCCTTGAATCAGAGCTGACGGAAGGCGGAGGTTGGAGTTAGCGGTTGAGGTGCAGCAGGGAGCTGCAACCTTGCTGAGTCTGGAAGCGCGCGGAGGAGAGACCTGATGGAAGAATAACCCAAGCGCCATTGCAAATAAAACTAACTCCGGGGAGAGCAGCATTAACACTGCCATTAATGGGTTTGTGCGAGACCATGTCGCCCACCTGCAACCATAACATTTGGCGCTTGTGGATGGCCACGCGCCCACCCTCCACGCCGGATTTGTACCTCTGAGCCAGCTATTCACCCGCATCCAGGGCTCATAGAACAACCTTGAGGCTTCTTGGTAACATATTTCCTTGCTTTTGTTGTTATATGTTCATTTATGTTTTCTTTTTCATTTTGTGTAATTCATTTCAAGCTTCCCTATTTGCTTGGACCACAGATCTTATTAGCTTTCTAAGATGAGGCATAATACACTTAATTGAAGGTTCTTGTACTTACTCTTTTCAAGTAGTAGTTTCCTTTTGAGATACATCTTTTTCATTTCTATTTTGTTGGGTGCATGAGATTGAAGCTAATTATAGTGTTGGCATTGCTTTGTTATCTATTTTTTGTGTTTTAATTTTAATGTTATTGGGTTGCTAATTAGAGTGTTGGCATTTCTTTTTCATCCATTTTTGGTGTTTTAATTTTAATTTTAATTGGGTTGACTTGTTCTACCTTGATTTATCTTGTAGAAAAACCTTGATGCTTCTTGGTAACATACTTTTCGTACTTTTGTTGTTATGTTCATTTATGTTTCCTTTTTCATTATGTGTAATTCACTTCAAGCTTCCTTATTTTCTTGCAACATGGGTCTTATTAGCTTTCTAAGATGAGGTAGAATACATTTAATTGAAGATTCTTGTACTTTCTCTTTTCAAGTAGTAGTTTCTTTTTGAGATACATCTTTTTTATTTCTATTTTGTTGGGTGCATGAGATTGAAGCTAATTAGAGTGTTGGCATTGCTT
Source organism: Pinus tabuliformis (assembly GCA_031772625.1). NCBI lineage: Eukaryota > Viridiplantae > Streptophyta > Pinopsida > Pinales > Pinaceae > Pinus > Pinus tabuliformis. The sequence continues at coordinate 828,989,972 of CM062806.1, forward strand.
TGTCATCTATTTTTGGTGTTTTAATTTTAATTTTATTGGGTTGCTAATTATAGTGTTGGCATTGCTTTGTCATCTATTTTTGGTGTTTTAATTTTAATGTTATTGGGTTGACTTGTTCTATCTTGATTTATATAATAGAACTATGGTCCAATCCAAATGCTCCAAAATACCCCAAAGAGAATCCTTACGATTATTAGGAGCCCCTACTCGATCAAAAAGTTCTATGTTGAGAATATGGGAATATGATGCAATGCCAAAGAACTAGAAATGATGCACCTATCATTAATGCTAGTATCATATCCCCATATTCTTAGCACATAACATTTTAATCAACAAAATGAAAAATTTGATCAACGAAGAGGACGCCAATGAAAAAGAAGATGATATCATGGACATGGAACAACCTTTACGCTTCTTGGTAACATATTTTCCATGCTTTTGTTGTTATATGTTCATTTATATTTCCTTTTTCATTATGTGTAATTGACATTGCTTCCCTATTTTCTTGAAACATGTGTCTTATTACCTTCCAAAGATGAGACAAAATACACTTAATTCAAGGTTCTTGTATTTTCTCTTTTCGAGTAGTAGTTTCTTTTCAAGATACATCTTTTAAATTTCTTTTTTGTTGGGTGAATGAGATTGAAACTAATTAGAGTGTTGCTATTGCTTTGTCATCCATTTTTGGTGTCTTAATTTTAATGTTATTGGGTTGACTTGTTCTACCTTGATTTATCTCATAGAACAATCTTGATGCTTCTTGGTAACATAATTTCCTTGCTTCTATTTTTATATGTTCATTTATGTTTCCTTTTTCATTATGTGTAATTCACTTTGCTTCCCTATTTTCTTGAAACATGGATTTTATTAGCTTCCTAAGATGAGGAAGAATACACTTGATTGAAGGTTCTTTTACTTGCTATTTTCAAGTAGTAATTTCTTTTTGAGATGCATATTTTTCATTTCTATTTTATTGGGTGCATGAGATTGAAGATAATTAGAGTGTTGGCATAGCTTTGTCATTTATTTTTGGTGTTTTAATTTTAATGTTATTGGGTTGCTAATTAGAGTGTTGGCATTGCTTTGTCATCTATTTTTGGTGTTTTAATTTTAATGTTATTGGGTTGCTAATTAGAGTGTTTCCATTGCTTTGTCATCTATTTTGAGTGTTTTAATTTTAATGTTATTGGTTTGACTTGTTATACCTTGATTTATGTCATAGAGTTCAACCTTGATGCTTCTTGGTAACATGATTTCTTTGCCTTTGTGTTATATGTTCATTTATGTTTCCTTTTTCATTATGTTTAATTCACTTTGCTTCCCTATTTGCTTGGAACATGGGTCTTATTAGCCTCCTAAGATGAGGCATAATACACTTAATTGAATGTTCTTTTACTTGCTCTTTTCAAGTAATAGTTTCTTTTTGAGATACATTTTTTTCATTTCTTTTTTGTTAAGTGCATGAGATTGAAGCTAATTAGAGTGTTGGCATTTCTTTGTCATCTATTTTTGTGTTTTAATTTTAATGTTATTGGGTTTCTAATTAGAGTGTTGACATTGATTTGTCATCCATTTTTGGTGTTTTAATTTTAATGTTAATTGGGTTGACTTGTTCTACCTTGATTTATCTTGTAGAAAACCTTGATGCTTCTTGGTAACATACTTTCCTTGCTTTTGTTGTTATATGTTCATTTATGTTTTCTTTTTCATTATGTGTATTTCACTTTGCTTCCCTATTTTCTTGGAACATGGGTCTTATCATCTTCCTAAGATGAGACAGAATACACTTATTTGAAGGTTCTTGTACTTGCTCTTTTCAAGTAGTAGTTTCTTTTTGAGATACATTTTTTTCATTTCTATTTTGTTGGGTGCATGAGATTGAATCTAATTAGAGTGTTTCCATTTCTTTGTCCTTTATTTGTGGTCTTTTAATTTTAATGTTATTGGGTTTCTAATTAGAGTGTTAGCATTGTTTTGTCATCTATTTTTGATGTTTTAATTTTAATATTATTGGGTTGACTAATGTTATTGGGTTGATAACTATAGTGTTTCCATTACTTTTTCATCTATTTTTGGTGTTTAATTTTAATGCTTTTGGGTTGACTTGTTCTACTGTGATTTATGTCGTAGAGTTCAACCTTGATACTTTTTGGTAACACACTTTCCTTGCCTTTGTCATTATATGTTCATTTATGTTTCCTTTTTCATTATATTTAATTCACTTTGCTTCCGTATTTTCTTGGAACATGGGTCTTAATAACCTCCTAAGATGAGGCATAATACACTTAATTAAATGTTCTTGTACTTTCTCTTTTCAAGTAGCAGTTTCTTTTCGAGATACATCTTTTTCATTTTTATTTTGTTGGGTGCATGAGATTGAAACTAATTAGAGTGTTGGCATTGCTTTGTCATCTCTTTTTTGTGTTTTAATTTTAATGTTATTGGATTGCTAATTAGAGCGTTGCCATTACTTTCTCATTTATTTTTGGTATTTTAATTTCAATTTTAATTGGGTTGACTTGTTCTACCTTGATTTATCTCGTAGAAAAACCTTGATGCTTCTTAGTAACATAATTTCTTTGTTTTTGTTGCTATATGTTCATTTATGTTTCCTTTTTCATTATGTGTAATTAACTTTGTTCCCTATTTGATTGGAACATGGTTCTAATAGCTTCCTAAGATGAGGTAGAATACACTCAATTAAAGGTTCTTGTACTTGATTTTTTCATGTAGTAGTTTATTTTTGAGATGTACATCTTTTTCATTTCTGTTTTGTTGAGTTCATGAGATTGAATCTAATTAGAGTGTTGACATTGGCTTGTCATCTATTTTTGGTGTTTTAATTTTAATGTTATTAGGTTGACTTGTTTAACCTTGATTTATCTCGTAGAACAACCTTGATGCTTCTTGGTAACGTACTTTCTTTGTTTCTGTTGTTATATGTTCGTTTATGTTTCCTTTATCATTATGTGTAATTCACTTTTCTTCCCTATTTTCTTGGAACATGGGTCTATTAGCTTCCTAAGAAATAATTTCAAATTTGGATGATTTGAAACTAAGTTGAATTAGAAAGATTTGTATCTGTGGAATGAACATAAAAATAAATTAGTAAATACTTTAAACCTTCATTTGAGTTGAAACTAAGTTGAATGAATTAGAGATTTGTATTTTAGTTTAAGTAGAAATCTCTAGTTGTTTTCTTCTTGCAATTCTCCAACCATCCAACCAAGTAGAAACAACCTTTCTTGCTACCTAGCCTTCTGACAGATTTGTCTAAACAATAATCTTTTGCACAACCTAACAATACCTGTATAAATATATTAAATTCATTTTATTGAATTTATTTTTTACAGGGATCAAAAAACCCATTAAACATGGTTGAAAAATGAACAGTATGCATAGAAATTTCTTGTTATCTCAATCCAGGGCAAGCAATGATTACTTATGTATTATGCAATATTATGACGAACAAATTCCTCTAAAGGAAAAGTAATGTACTTAGAAGAACAACAAACAATAAAGTATATTATATTGCATTGGTAGGAGGCTTAGGAAAATCTAGGTATTATGGATCCAATGGAATTGTAGTCTTCACCAATTCTGAACTTGTGTACAACCAGATGAAAGACGTGTACTATTTAAAAATGAGAGATTAAAACAACTGCATGGAGAAGCAAAAAATATTGTCTATCAATTTCAATCATTTAGCATAAGACATTGTGCAAATTTTAACATGATGTCTAGTGATCTATTGTATCGGGCAATGCCATTTCAATATTTGTGTATGAAATATGAATTACTGTTAAAAATTTCTCCATCAATATTTATTGATGGACATTGCAAGATATCTTTGATATGTGTGTGTTTTTTAACAATGTGTCATTTTTAATGATCGTGTGTTTTTTCAATTCTATACCAAGTGTGCCCCCACTATGTAAGCACAACTTGATGAACTTGGCATGTTTTAGAGAATTTCGTATTTAATTTTCAAAATGTGCATGCTTAAACATTTTTGTTTTTAGTCTTGAGTATATTTTAAATGAAGAGCTTCAGATTGTTACATTAATTTTCTGAATTCTTTAATGTTTTTAAATAGCAATTTTGAAATCTTAAATGCATGATGTAATTTCAAGGGTTAAATCAATTAAATGCATGAGGTAACTTCAAGGTTTATCTCAATTTTCTAAATTATTAATCTTTTTAAATATATATTTCAAGATTTTTAAATGTATGTTGTAACTTCAAGGGTTACAACAATTAATTGAATTCTTGATCTTTTTAAATAGCATTTTTAAAATGAATTTTAAATCCGCATGTTATGAAACCAACTCAAAAAAAGATAGAAAATAAATATCAACGCCTTATAAATCAGCCTCTTTGAAGGGGCAACCTCCTTTACATTACACAAATGAACAATTATTGGATGATACAAATGACAAAACCTCCTTTCTATATATAGGAGTCTAAGGGGTCACAATATAATCAAAGCTGACATAACAATAATAATATAAGGGCACAACAATAACAATAGTGGGCTTCTATGGGGCACAATAATAACAATATGGGGATAATAGGGGCACAACAATAATAATAAGGGCTAAAATGACAATAGTAATGGGGGAATCACTAGTATTATAGGGACCTAACATGCCCCTCTCTTCAAAAAAGTGTTGTCCTCGGCGCTTGAGTAATTCTGGATGCTTCTGTATAAAATTCTCATCCTCCCATGTGGAATCTTCAACAGGTAAGTTCTTCCACTTGACAAGATACTCCGAAATTGATCGATTTTGCAGTTGTCGAGTTCTTGTTTCTGTGACTGCTTCAAGTTCCAATATGATTTTCCCTTCCTCGTCAAGTTATGGAAATATTGTTTGAATTGGGAGCTTGTCACCAATAACCTTGTTTAAGCATGAAACATGGAAAACTGGTTGCGCTCGAGAAGCTGCACGAAGCTCCAATTTGTATGCCATAGTATCAATCTTTTGCAACACCTTATATGGATCATAATACTTTGGTGATAATTTATTATCCATATTAGCTTGCTTGAGGGACATTTGTTTATATGGTTGTCGCTATAAAATATCCAGTCACTTATATCAAAAATTATTTCGCTGCGATGTTGATTTGCATGTTGTTTCATTCTATTATGTGCCAAACTTAGGTTATCCTTTAAGAGCTGGAGAACTTGTTGTTGATGCTCGATGTGATCTTCCACTGCTTGAACCTTAGAATTTTCTCTTAAATATGATATGATGAACGATGGGTGATATCCATAAAGTGCCATAAATGGGGTCATTTTTGTTGCAGTATGGAAGGAAGTGTTATACCACCATTCAACCAGAGGCAACCATTTGACCCATTGTGTTTGTTTATCAGATACAAAGCAACGAAGATATCCTTACAAACATGTGTTTACTATCTCAATTTGCCCATCAGATTGAGAATGATAAGATGAGCTTATGAGCTAACTAAGTACCAAGACAAGAAAATAATTTTGTCCAAAAATTTCTAGTGAAAATGGGATCTTTGTCGCTTACAATAATCTTTGGGTTTCCATGTAGCTTTTGAATTGTTTCCATAAATGCAATAGAAATTGTACTGGATTTAAATGGATAAGATAGTGCACAAAAGTGTGCATACTTGGTAAGTCTGTCAACTACCACCATGATGACACTCTTTCCTTCGGACTTGGGTAAACCTGTGATAAAATCCATTGAAACATCCTCCCAACATTGACTTGGAATGGATAAAGGTTGTAATAGACCCGAGATCTTAATTGTTTCAACTTTATTTTATTGGCAAACCAAACATTAAAGCACAAAATTTTGAATATCAGATTTAAGGCCATCCCAGAAAAATTCCTTCTTAACCCCGTGATAAGTTTTTAAAAACCCTGAGTGCCCTCCTGAGGGAGAGGCGTGCAATTCCATAAGAATCTTTTGTTTGAGTTGGCAATTCTGATATAGGTATAAGCGATCTTTGTACCATAACGAATCATTTTTCTAGCTAAATGTATCATATGTATTTGGATCTTGTTGTAACTTTTGAATGAGTGCCCACATTTCTTCGTCATTCTTCCATTCATCCCTTGCTTCGTTTATCCAATCTAGTTGGATAATAGAAATGGCACAAAGCAATGCTTCCACGTCCTCATCCTTTCTTGAGAGTGCATCTGCCACAACATTTTTCTTCCCTTTTTTGTATATGATTTCAAAGTCATAACCCAACATCTTTGTGACCCATTTTTGCTGCTCTTCTGAAGATAATCTTTGCTCTAAAAAGTATTTAAGACTATCATGATCTGTTTTTTCCTTGAAGTGTCTTCCCATTAGGTAGGGTCGCCATTTCTTAAGTGCATGTAGTATTTCCAACATTTCCTTCTCATAAATAGCTTTGTGTAAATGCTTTCCTTTGATTGGACAACTTTCGAAAGCAATGGGTCTTTCTTATTGCATTAAAGCATCACCAATTCCATTTCCTGAGGCATGTGACATGTTTATTATTAAGCATTCATATATTTGTGGCAAATTATTTCCCCTTTTATGATTTGTGATAAAAGAAAAGAAAAATGTGAAAGACAAAATCATTAAATATACACTAGAATTATGTATCTAAGACTAAATTTAAGGTTGAAGTGAAAATTCATGTAAATTTCATACCTATTAATTGTGCCAAACTAATGAAAGCATCATTCCCTAAGTCCTAGATATAAGAAAAAGTAAAAAAATGGAAAATAAGGCCGAGTGAATGGTATCTCATGTATTCACAACCTCTTTGGCAAACATATGAATATATAAACTCCTAGTCATACTTGATCACATGTTTGTAATGGTTAAATCATGAAGTCCCCTTTCCCCTTGCATTTTCACTTCATCGTCTAAGCACCTACTTGAGGATATAGGGAATGTTTGTTGCCTAAGGGTTTCATGTCTACTCTTGGCTTATTTATGTCAGACTATGATCAATTTATGTGATATTAGAGTGAAATGCTTAATTTTATGGAATTATTAAAACATTGTATTAAGCTAGTCACCACACACACCTGTATTATGTCTCATTTTATCTACATGCGTGGGTTGGAGACTCATTTCTTGAGATATTTAACCTTTCTTGATGGTTTTATGTTACATTACAAATTATTCATGGATTATATAGTCACTCACCTAGGGAGGTGTAATTTATACATATTTGGAGGCATTTATGAGGGTTTTTATGCTCACATGTGTGACTCATTGGAGAAGGGCCAATTTTGTCTTTGTACACATGGAATTTGCTTTGGTTTATGAATGGGAAGTACAAGCTTCAAGCTTAGGATAGTATTCAAGTAAGTCTATTATTATTTATGTGGGTGTTTTTCATATATTTTATTACATGAGTAGCAACTTTCCAATAAATTAGTTGTATGTGCTACTCTCCTTGCATGGTGAATATCTTGCCTTAGTTTAATTGAAATTATCATAATATTATTTTTCCTTGTAGATATTTGAAGTATATCCAACCTTAAAGGATTTAATGGTGTTTGGTGTCCAACCCTATCTCTTTTTTAATGGTTGTAGAACCTTCAAAACTAGTTTTTATTCACCCCATTAGCCCAAGTACACTTCTATGAATGAGTCACAACTTTCTAGCCATAAAAAAATGAATCCAAATAATTTTTCCTATTGTTAAGTAGATTTAGAAATTAACCTTGCTTGTTTGAAAGGCTTGGAGGAAAATTTGTAAGGGAACAAAAATGATTGAATGTTCCTACTCTATCTCAAATTTAGAAATTAACCTTGTTCGTTTGAAAGGTTTGGAGGAAAATTTACAAGGGAACAAAAATGATTCTACTACACCTCAGAGCAAACACATGTAGCTCTACTTAGCATGCATATGTAGAGGGAACTATATCATGATCACATTTGATGGACTACCTATAGCTACTTGAGTTTATTGATAACATTATTCGCATATATGAGGATATTTGTCACCTCCTTAAGGGTTAGTATATATTTCCCTTATGTGTAAACCTCATGTCCCTGTTCCCTCCTTATATCAAAATAATTTCTTGTATTAGGGAGGTCTTCTATGGTTTTTTTTTATGTCCTTAGGACAACATCATCACTCTAAAGGCTTTCAACATTATTAGATATAACCTCTTTTCAAGTGACCTACTTTTGCTCAAATGAAAAGAAAACTTAACCTCAATAGTGGCAACATAAGCTACCACAGTAATTGCTTCATATGGATTTACTGCCTTAGGGATTTGATGGTATAGCTTACGAAATCTGTTGATAAACAATGGCATAGTTTGATTGTTTTTTCTCTTTAAGATAGTGAACTTCATTAAATAGTATTTGATATCCTTCTTGACCACCCATTTCTTCAATAAAAATTGAATAATATAACCCTGTTATATTATAGAGTTATTGGGTAGATTGTTGAACAATTTCCTTACCTCCCATTCCAAAGAATGAGCAAAATTATAGAGAAGACGTCATCTTCCTCTATAGAAAATTTTCAATATAGTTTGAGAAGGAAGTTAGGAGTCCCTAAATGATAATTCCATTTTTTGCATTGAGCTTTGCTAAAACTTTCAAGTACCCATCAAGTAGGTCCCCTAGTTGATTAATAGGATGAGTTAGTCTAATGGGCTTGGACCTAGCATCTCATTGATGGTTTCTTTGCTTGGAAAATGGTTCTTTGCAATTAACTTAGAATTGTTTCATTAACAAAGTATACCAAGAAATTGTATTTCTTTCATTTTTCCATAAAAAAAAATCAACAAAAATAGAAGGATTGAGTGTGAACTGTCACATCATTTTTGGTATCGATGTAATATTTACACATGCCAAAATTGATTTACACATTCCCAAACCTTACTAAACTCTAGGCATGTCATGAATGACTTCCATATGTGCAATGGTGGTTTTAATAGCAAAGAAAAGTGTATTTCAAAACTACCATGACAAGCATAGAGATTGGGGGGGGGGGGGGGGGGGGGGGGGTGTGGGTGGGGGTGGTGTCTTGTTTGTGACATTCCAATGCAATTGCCCATTTGACATCATATTTTCTTTCTACTTCAAGTGGATGCTCTAGGAAAAAAATACCTTTAGGGGTGGTTTAGGCTTGTGGTATTTCCAAAACCATCTCTAAAAGTTTTTTAGATATTTATGGGAGTTTTTTGAAACCCCCCTTAAAAAGTCACAAGAATTGAACTTTTGGAGGCGATATTTTAACAACCGCCTCTAAAATTTCAATTATCATGACTTTTGGGGGGTGTTTTAAAAAAATGTCCCTTAATTTATTTTTGATGTCATTAATAATCATCCATAGAATAAATAAATAAAACTTTTTCATTTTACTTAATCTAAGTTCGTGAGATGGTTAACCAACTCTTCTCCTCTTAGATCATAATATTCTTCATGGAAAGGTTAACGGGAAATCATATTATCTTATACCCTAGATGAATTTGGTATATCTACTTCTTATTGCTTTTTATCTCTTAACAACACATGTGGAGGCCTTTTAAACTACGGCAAGCCTCTAATAGAGTATTTTTGAGTTGTAAGTGAAGTTCCCTTAAAATAATGGGTTGTATACAACTATTTGTGCTTATTGATAATAGTATTAATGGATTTAAGGGTCTTTGTCACCTCCTTAAGGGTTAGTGAATATTTCCCTTATGTGTAAACCTCATGTCCCCTTTCCCTCCATATATTATCATATTTTCTTGTATTAATGAGGTCTTTTATAGTTTCGAGTGATGCCCTTAGGCCAACAATATCACTCTCTAGGCCTTCAACATCATTAGATATAGCCTCTATGTCAAGTGACCTCCTTGTGCTCAAATGGAAAGAAAAATAAACCTCAATAGTGGAAACACAAGCTACCATAGAAATTGCTTCATAAGGATATAATACCTTAGCGATTTGATGGTATAGTTTACACAGTCTCTTGGCAAACACTATAATCATTTGATCATTTTTCCTCTTTAAGATATTGAACTTTTTTGAATAGTATTTAGTATCCTTCTTGACTGCCCATTTCTTCAAGAATTTTTCAAGAAACTAACCCCATTATATTATAGAGTTATTAGGTAGATTATTCAACAATTTTCTTACCTCCCCTTCCAAACAATGAGAAAAATTCTAGAAAAGACATAATATTCCTCTATATAAATTTTCAATATTGTCTTTAGAAGGAAGTGAGGTGACCCTCAATAATAATTCTATAAGACCCCTGCACTAAGCCTGCTTATTGTGATGATGATTGTGATTGTAATGCCAACATGGGAGGACCATGGTTGGTTGGACCTATGATTTAACATATTATTATTATTATTTAATTAAATTGAAGGTTGGACTACCTTACGATTGTTGGTTTGAGGGAGAAACTTGCTTTCTCACCTATATTTCCCTAAACTCTTCCTACCTACTTGTCTTGCATGAATAACCATGACCCACACTAGATGATAAAATGTTGAGGTTGTTCAAACACTTGAGGGTCAGTGATATGATAGGTGATTATTGCTTGTGAATGGACTTAAACCAAAGTGGCGGAGCCCATCATCAACCATTACACAAGTAAAGGAGTGGGGAAGCTAGTGTGACATCACACCCCACCATAAGAAAATTGAAATTGAATGATGAGGAAAACGATGGGGGGGATCATTTCGTGTGGATGGTTCCATAACGTGGAGAGAGAACTATATGGAGAAAAGGGGGAGAGGATTTGTTTAGCCTCTCACACGCAACTAGAAGAAGGGAACTCAGTGATTAGAGGAGCATAAGAAATGAAACATTAAGAATAAGAATATAATGTTGGACATTGGGAGGTCAGAAGTGGTCACCTAGGGTTGGGTTGTATTGCCCTGTTATGAATTCATTTCCATTAAAATAGTGTTAAATTCCCTATGATCTGGTGAACCATCTATGTGACTATGCCTTATAACTAGTGAGATATTTATCTAAACTCGTCAAGCCTATGTGAATTTGATTAAGAAATTGAGCCACTAAGTGTTGGATGTTGAGCATGTGAAACACAAGAACGATGGATTCTATCTCTTGAAATTGTGTTCAACCCATTGGTGTGAACTCTCTACCTATGCAAGCATTTATCGCCAGACCCTAGATCCGGCTGGAGGGTGGTTAGTTGCAAGAAAGGTTGTAGTGTAGCTGGCCTATGGTTGTGTGGGGATTGAAAGTCCCTCATTTAGTTACAAACCACACAAGTTAAATTAGATAAGTGTTTATTCTTGTATTTAACTGTATCATGGATGACTAATGAGTATTTCTATATCATTCAAGTAATAATATCTAGCTCATTATATAGCCAGGGCCATTGGCCATCTAATTCATTTATGGTGATTATGATCTATCTAATCTAGGTGGATTTAATCATGTTGACTCATTGCAAGAGAATTGATGTGTTTATGCTTGGTGATTCAATAGTAACTAGGAATTCTTTTGTTACCATATGCTCATTTAGTTATATTTTGTTGGTAAGATCATGAGTTGGGCATCAATCTTGTATGAGTATGGTGTTATGGGATTGATTGAATCATGTGGCTGTGGAATTCTTGGCCAATTAACACTACAACAAAACCAGCGATTAGCATCCCTTTTTACTTCTTTTTTTGCATATAGAGCCCATTTTTGGTGCTATTTGCATCCATTTATCAAATATGGTGCAAAACTTGACACAAAATTTGCATCAAGTTTTGCACCAAATCTTACACCAAGTTTAGCACCAGGTATTGCAATAGGTTTTGCACCACGTTTTGCACCAAATTTTATACCAAGTTTTGTGTCATCCTTTGCACCAGGTTTTGTTCCAGGTTTTGCATCAATTTTGGCATCTATTTTTGTTTGACATACTTTTGCATCCTCATTTGCATCCACTTTTTGCACCTACACTTGCATCAACTTTTGCATCGACTTTTGCATACTTTTTTGCATCCTTTTTTAAATCATTTTTTGCATCCATTTGTGCATCACTTTTGCACCACGTTTTACATCGAGTTTTTTGTCTAGTTTTGCATATAATTTTGCATCTACTTTTGTTGCATCCACTTTTCCATCTTGTTTGGCATCCATATTTACATCCTCTTTTGCATCTATTATTATACCCACTATTGCATCTAATATTTTTGTGCCACAATTGGCGCCTAGTTTGGCACCTCCTTTTGCACCCACTTTTGATTATAATTTTGCATCCACGTTTGCATCCTCATTTGCATCTAGGTTTTCATCAACTACTACATCTATTTTTGCATCCCTTTTTGTATCCAATTTTGGACCAGGATTTGCATCGGGTTTTGTGTCTCATTTTGCATCTACTTTTGCATCGACTTCTATTGCATCCACTTTTGCATACAATTTTGCATCCACTGTTACACCCATTTTAAATTTCACTTTTTGCATCCCTTTTTACATCTTCATTTGCATCATACTTTGATTCTTTTTTTTCATCTATCATTACATCCACTTTTGTTACGCCATAATTTGCACCATGTTTTGCACTCACTATTGTATCCACGTTTGCTTCCAATTTTGCATCCATGTTCACATCCTCTTTTGCATCAAATATTGCATCCACTTTTGTGTCAGGTTTATGCATTGGGTTTTGCATCTCGTTTTGTATCTACTTTTGCATCTACTTCCATTGTATCCATTTTTTTCATCCAATTTTGTTTTGCCTATTGCATCAATGTTTGCTTCCACTTTTACATCCATTTTTGCATCTTATTTTGCATATTTTTTGTCTATTGTTACACCACTTTTGTTGCACCATATCTTGCGCCTACCATTGCAACCACATTTGCTTCCACGTTTGCATCCACATTTGCATCCTCTTTTGTGTTCAAGTTTGCATCAGATATTGTGTATGTTTTTGCATCCCCTATTGTATCCACTTTTGTTTCATCCATTTTTGCATCTACTTTTGTGTCCGTTGTTGCATCCACATTTGTTTCACCACAGTTTGTGCCAAGTTTTACACCTACCATTGGACCCATGTTTGCTTCCACTTTTGCCTTCATGTTTGCATCCAAGTTTGCATTGACAACTGCATCTACTTTTGCATCCACTTTTGTGTTAGGTTTTTCATGTTGTTGTGCATCTACTTATGTTGTATCCACTTTTCATCCAATTTTACTTCTATTGTTGCCCCCATTTCTATGTTCGCTTTTGCATCCATTTTCCAACACTCATCATATTTTCTGCATTGATGATATTCCTTATGGCATTGACAATTATGAACAATTGATGACAATGTCAATAATATTGACAATGATGAAAATGAAGATGATGGCGATGACATGAATTGTGATTATGATGATAAAGACGATAGTGGTTACAATGACATTAATGATGATGATGGCAATGATTATGATGATGACGACGCTAATGACCTTGGCTAATCTTCCCAATTTTAGATGTTGTCATTGTCATAATCATAAGCATTATCTTTGGTGTCATCATCATCATTTTCATCTAGGTCATCATCAAAAACAATAATGGCATGAATGATGATGATGATTACAACAATGTTGATAGAAATTACATTAATGATGATGATGGGGATGATAAAAATGACAATGACGATGATAATGGTGGTGATGATGATGATCATCGATCATCTCTCAAAAATAGAGTTGTTATTTCTCTTACGTATATCAATGTGTCCTAAACAACCCTTTTCTAGCACTGATCACATTTTTTGGGTTGATGATATTTCTTACAACGTCTATAATTATAAACAATTGCAAACAATGTCCATAATGATGATGATGATGGAGCTGATGATGATGGCATGAATAGTGATTATGATGATAATGTAATGATGGCAATAACGATGACAAGGATGATGGTGATGATGATGACAATGATTATGATAATGAGAATGAACAATTACTAGTTTCACTACCATCTTCTGGATACATATTACTATCATACTTTTTAAATTTTCTGTCTCTCTTGAGGTATCTTACTATAATGGTGTTGTCAACACTAGAAAGATATCTTGTTGTAATGGTGGTTCTAATGTTAGCACTAGCAAATTTTTTGTTAATTTTTGGTTAAAAAAAATCGATTTATGCAATTATTTTGACAATCTATGTAAAAAAGTAAATAACATCCAATTATTTTGACTGTAGTCCCATTGAATATCATGAATTCACCAGTCTGAAGACCATCTTCTACATACATATTATTATTAAACTTTTTGCATTATATCCCTCTTATATCTTGTTGTAATGGCAGTATTAGCACTAAAAAAATATCTTGTTGTAATGGTGATGTTAGTATTAGCACTAAAAAAATCACTAAATTTTGGTAAAAAAAAGTTTATCATTTATTTATTTTTAATTTGGGAAACTTTTGTTTTTATTTTTTTTGTTTTTAATTCTATTTTTATGCAGTAATATTTTTTTTGGTTGAATTTTGGTAGTAACTAGTTTTTGGTCGAATCATATGTATTAACCATGTTCTTTATGCTACAAGTCTAATTGTTGGGACAAAATTGCTCTTTCAAATAAGTTGCAAAAGCTATTTTACATCCATTGTTGCACCCATGTTTACACCCACTTTTACATCCCTTTTTGCATCCTATTTTTCATCTTCATTTGCTTCTTTTTTTGCATCTATCATTACATCTACTTTTGTTGTGACAAAATTTGTTCCATGTTTTGCACATACTGTTGTACCCACGTTTGCTTCCAATTTTGCATACATCTTCACATCCTCTTTTGCATAAAATATTTCATCTATTTTTGCATCCACTTTTGTGTTGGGTTTTGCATCTCATTTTGTATCTTCTTTTGCATGTACTTCCATTTCATCCATATTTTGCATCCAATTTTGTTTCTCATGTTGCACCCGTGTTTGCATCCACTTTTACATCCCTTATAGCATCTTGTCTTGCATCTAAGTTTGCATATTTTTTTGTGTCTATTATTACATCCACCTTTTTTGTGCTATTATTTGTGCCATATCTTATGCCTATCATTGCAACCCACATTTTCTTCCACTATTGCATCCATATTTGCATCCTCTTTTGTGTCCAAGTTTGCATCAAATATTGTTGATGTTTTTTGCATCCCATTTCGAATTTACTTTTACATCCACTTTTGATTTGTCTAGTTTTGCAACTAATTTTATGTTCACTATTGCACCCATGTTTGGCCCATGTTTACATCCCTTTTTTCATCCAAGTTTTCCTCCTTTTTGCATTCAAGTTTGTGTCCCTTTTTTTTTACATTCATTCGAGTATCCACATTTGTTTCACCACAATTCATGCTAAGTTTTATGCCTACTATTGTGCCCATGTTTTCTTCCACTTTTTCATCCATGTTTGAGTCCTATTTTGTGTTCAAGTTTGTATGAACTATCGCATCTACTTTTTCATCCACTTTTGTTCAATTTTTCTGCCTTGTTCTGCATCTACTTATGTTGTGTCCACTCTTCATCCAAATTTACGTCTATTTTTACCCCCATTTTTTTGTTTACTTTTGCATCCATTTTCCAACACACATCATATCTTTTGCATTGATTATATTTCTTATGACATTGAAAATTATGAACAACTGATGACAATGTCAATAATTATAACGATGATAATAATGAAGATGATGACGATGACATGAATTGCGATTGTTATGATAATGACAATGATGATAAAGACGATGGGAGTTACAATGACAATGATGATGATGCTAATGACCTTGGCCATTCCTCCCAATTTTTAAATGTTATCATGGTAAAAATCATAATAATTATCTTTGGCGTCATCTTCCAAGTCATCATCATCTGATCATCATTATCATTATTTTCATCTTGGTCATAATCAAGAACAATAATGGCATGAATGATGATTATGATGTTCATGATGAAGATGACAAAAATTATGATAAAACTTATATTAGTTATGATGATGGGGATGATGACAATTATAATGACGATGATAATGGTAGTGATGTTGATGATCATCAATCATTTCTAAAAAATAAAGTGGTTATTTTTCTTTCATATATCATGTGTCCTAAGGTTGGTGATATTTCTTATGATACCTATAATTATGAATAATTGACGACAATATACAAAATCATGATGATGATGATGATCATGAAGAAGACATGAATGGTGATTATGATGATAATGAAATGATGACAATAATGATCACATTGATGGTGGTGATGATGGCAATAATGAAGATGATGACCCTCCCTCTAAACTAGCGAGGTACTCATAATGAGACAAAAAAGTACTCTCAAGTTGAAATATTCATATAAGAAGGGATCTAGATTGATAAGCATCAATGATGATTTACATCATCATAGCCAAAATTTTCAAAATAGTAAGGCCTTGACTAACAAGTTTATCTCTCCATTAGATCATAGCACAATGTTGGGAGGCATAAATTTGGACACCACTGCCTTTCAAGGCACTTACCCCACCAAGATGTTTACCAGGTATGTCCTCACATGATCATTTCCTAATCCACTATCATAATATTTGACACCAGAAAATGTCAATCCTCATGACTATTCTTATCTTGGATTAATGTACTTGACTTATGGCGGTTAGTCTTAGTCAATGTCCAAATTCTCAAAGAATATTGGTCCCAGATGTTTATTTAATCCACCATTATCCCTAATAGTGCCTTTACTAGGCTTACGATTGTTAATCCTAGCCATAGTACATGACACATGGATAACATGGTGTCTACCCTCACTCCCTCTCAACCAGGGAGGAAACATCCACAAGCATAAGATTTTCTCAAGAATACCCATCATTTTCATAGAGAATAACATCATTAATTTGTTTTCATCACATGACGACTTTATGATTAAGCATTCATAGATTTGTGGCAAAATATTTCCCCTTTTGTATTTGTGATGAAATACAATAAAAAAGTGAAAGCCAAAATCATTAAACATACACTATATTGATTTATCTAAGTCTAAACTCTAAGGTTGAAGTGAAAATTCATGTAAATCTTATATCTATGAGTTGTGCCAAACTTATGAAAACCTTATTCCCTAAGTCCTATATATAAGAAAATGAAAAAGAAAGAAAAATAAGGGCCAATAAATGGTAACTCATGTATTCACTCCCTCTTTGGAAAATATATGAATATATACACTCCTAGTCACACTTGATCACATGTATGTGATGGTTAAATCATGAATTCTTCTTTTCTCCTTGCATTTTCACTTCATCATTTAAGCACCTAATTGAGGATCTAAGGAATGTTTGTTTCCTAAGGCTTTCATGTCTACTCTTGGTTTACTTATGTCACACTACTGTCAATTTATGTGACAGAGTGAAATACATAAGTTTGTGGAGTTATTATAGAGGTGTATTGAGTTCGTAACCACACACACATGTATTACATCTCATTGATCCACATGTGTGGGTTGGAGACTCATTTCTTGACAACTTTAATGGAGATTACTTTGTGGCTTTAATGGTATAGCTTACAAAATATCTTGTTAAACATTTCGATTCATTCTTTCTTTTCCTCGAGACACTTATAATATTGAAGTCACTCCCAACAATCCATGGAGATGGGGAGTATAAATTACTTGTGCTAGAAATAGAATTGAGAAATAGAGGTTTTCCATTTGCGATATTGGAGTCATAGACATTGGATACATGGTAGTAGTCCTCAATGTCAATTAACTAAAATTGTATTGTCATAATGTGAAAAGAGGTAAACATATTGGTAACCTTGATGTCTTAATCATTTCAAATAATAACCATTCCACCCAAGTATCTCTAAGCATCAATCACTACTACTTGGAAATTCCTCCCCCATTTTCTAATTATATGAGGTTGAACCTCACTTAATATTTTTGCTTCTTATATCAACATTATTTATGGGTGCTTTGCATACCATTTTTCTTTTAGGAGTTTGTTTTCGCTTACTATTGACGCCCCTCATGTTCCAAGACTATTTTCATAAAAAATTTACATAGAAAGAAAGTATAAAGTGACTAAAAAGAAACATGTCTCAAGATTTAAGTGCTTGGACAATTCCACTTCATGACTCCTATATTTCCTTAACCTGGGACCAAATGGTGAACTTGATGGCCTTAAGGGAAATTGATCAATGAAAATCTAAAAAAGAGGTGATTTTTGACTTTATCACATACAATTTAATATACTAAAAAAAATATCCATAACAATTTCATCAATCAATGAATCATTAAAAAAAATATCCAAAACAATTTCATCAAGCAAAGAATCATTGCATTATAAAATACAATCTATAAACATTTTGGGAAAGTTTTGCTAAAACATGCTTAAAAATCAGCATATTTAATATTAATATTTAACAATAATATGGACAATAACACATTTTAATAAATTAAATAACATATTATCAAGCCTAAAAAATGTCACTAACTGAAAACTACAAAGCATGCAACTAATGGAAGTGACCACTCAAGGCCACCACAAGACAATTAATCTATTAAGACCAAGATTAATGGGGACAAATATCTATAAAGGACAAAGGAAAACCTATTTTAACTTTATTGTTTTATTAGCCTGGTTCAAGATGAACATTTCAAGATATCATGAAGAACATAATTAGTTTTATTGCATTAAGAAAACCCAAGCACATTCTATAACTTAGCAAGAAAGAGATGTATAACACCCATCTCAGCAACACGACACATGACATTAAGTTACTTTACTATATATAATTTAAACTCCTATCATAAAATCACAAATTTAGCATGAATGGAATGTTTAAAATCCATTTTTATAAAAACAAAATATAATTTTTCTTATAGAAAAATATACCAAAAACTAAATATATTTTTCTAGAAAAAAAAAATACTAAAACTAAATATATATTTAAAAAAAAATTAAAACATAAGCAAACTAGAATTTGAATTTGACATTCTTGGTCACTTTCGGAAACATATGGTGGAATGTAATCTCTTTATCCTCATCTTTAGCTTTTTCCTAAAAAATAAAAGCATACAAAAGTGGGAAAGAGCCATAAAGCATGGGGAAGCCTTTTCCTAAGCACAAAAGCATCTAAAAAGTGGAAAATTCCTTTTTTATATGAGGAATCATTATTCACCCAAAAGATTTTTCCCAAATTGAACTAATGAGGAATTTTGGAAATCTTCATAGCCTCCACTTTCCTATATATTAGAGGCTTGGCCATTGAAAAAATGATGGGAATTTTGTATTGTCACGCTCTTGAGATCTGTCTTGAGAGGGAGAGTTTTGGAGCTATGAGTTGGGGGAGGTGATGTTGCAACTATATCTGATTGTTGTAACTTTCCTCCAACTCCTTTATTCATATAGATCAGTTGTTCTTCCTTCCATATGTTTCTATTCATTCTTTACTTCTTCTATTTAACTAATGTATGCATGGGTCTTTGGTTTATATTTATTTATTCAATAATATTTATATGTTTTTTATAGTTTTAATTATTAATATATTATGTTGTGAAGGTTGCTTTATTCTCTCTCTTATGTGTAGGACCAAGCTTTGGAGCTAGCTAGGAGCGCTTCTTGGCTATACGAAAAACTCTAAGAAGACCTGCATGTGAGGACTCACAAGAATTCATTCTCTTTTTCTTAATCTATACTCTACATCTTGATCTACTAAGAATCCTAAGCCTTAGAACAACCTTTCTGTTAATTGGTTTGTCCTAGGTTTCTGAGATAAACTGAGAGGGTTTTGTTTTCATCTAACCATGCATTAAATCCTACAGCAAAATGATATTTAGAAAATTTAATATATTTCACTATGTAAATGAACTTAGTAAAATGAACCCATAGAGGTGGTCATAAATGGAAATAAAAGTAAAACTCTAAACAAGAAGCCAAAAGTGGATTTAACCATGGATGAAAAATTGGGAGTAGAATTGGATGTTAAACTAGCCATCAAAACAATATGCAAACAATGACACAAAAAGGTTTTTAAAGTAAAATTAAAAAAGGGTGCAACACTAGACACAAAGAAGGGAACAAAATAGGGCATATGAAAGGATACCGAATTGGGTGCAAACAAGGATGCAAAAATGGACACCAAAATGAGGATGCAAAGAATGGTGTAAAATTAGGATGCAAAAAGGATGTAAGAAAAGACACAAAACAAGATGCAAAATGGGACTAAAAAATGGTGAAACCAAGGATGTCAAAGATGATGCATAACTAGATGAAAATTCCAACTAAAATCTAGGTGAAAAATGAGATTCAAATGTGGACACAAAATGTGGCAGAAAAAAGGATGCAAATTTGGAAGCCAAAAAGGATGAAAAACTAGATACCAAAAAGGATGCAAATTTGGACATAAAAAATGGTGCAAAATTGGACACAAAAGAAGAAAAAATGGTGCAAAAATGGGCATAAAAATGGCTCAATTTTGGATGCAAATTGAGATGCAACATTGGATGTAAAATGATGCAACAAATCATTCAAAACTTGGTGCAAAAACAAATGCAAAAGTAGACGAAAAAATGGCTCAAAATTGAACGTAACAATAGACACAAAATGGGATGCAAAGGTGGATGCAATATATGGTTCAACATAGGATGCAAATTTAGATGCTCAAAAGGATGAAAAATTGGATGCAAGAAATGGTGTTAAAAATGATGCTAAATTGGATGCAACAAATGATGCAAAATTAAATGCAAAATATGGTGCAAAATAGGATGCAAAAAAGGGAGATAAATAAAATGCAAAAGTGGATGCAAAAAATGGTGCAAAAATGCATGCAAAATTTGGCAGTAAATCAGATTCAACATATGGTGCAAAATTGGATGGAAAAGATGGTGTAAAAAAAGGCAGACAAAATTGGCACAAAAATAGATGTAAAAATAAGTACAAAATTAGAAGCAAAAGATGGCATAAGACCAGATGCAAAAATTGGCACAAATTGGATGTAAAAAAAGGCGCTAAATAAGATGTCAAAGATGGTGTAAAAATCGATGCAAATTATGACACAAAAATAGAAGCAAAGAATTCCACAAAAGAGGAAGCAAAAAATGATGCAAAAAAAGGCACAAAACTAGAAGCAAAACCTGTTGTAAAACCAAATGAAAATCTTGGTGCAAAATATGATGCAGAAAATTATGGAAAATTTGGCGTAAAAAAGATGAAAAATTTGGTGCAAAAAAGGACGCTTTAAAAATTGTACAATAGAGCCAGATTTAGCGCCAGGTTGCTCATCCCAATTGAGAAAAAAATGCACTAGAATCTGGTGCTAAATTTGGCGCAAATTTCCTGTTTTGTTGTAGTGTAAATGTTTATAATATAGGTCCCTAAAGGGTGATTTGAAGTCCCCACGACTAACTATGACATTTTAATTATAAGTTACCTTTACATCATGTAGGTTTGGGTAGCTTACCATTGTGGTCTTGATTGAAGGCTATTGAGATCTCTGCATAATCATAATTTATATGCATGGTTATGCATGGTTTCTTGACATGATACAATACCATTGATAAGTTTTTATGTTCTTTTGTGCTTACAATGATACATTTAAATGTTTTTTCTCACGATATGAGGATTTTGGGATTCCCTCTCCTAGTTTCTAGTTATCTATTTATCTAGATAAGTGTTTAACTTGTATGATCATGCATGACTTCTCATGGATATAGATAAGCACTATTAGGGTGTTTGAAGGTCCATGGTTGAAAGTTAAACTGATAAGGTCTCTGTGTTGGAGTTTTTAAGAGAGTTCTATTATTAATGGACTGCACAAGACTTGTTGAGAGTTCCTATGGAGTCCTTTTATGCTTAAATGATTGATTCCTTCTGTTACTTCAAAATGGTTATAGGTACAAGCATTATATATATATATATATATATATATATATATATATATATATATATATTGGGGGGTTCTAGTATAGCTACACAAAGTATTGGAGACATTAAATGGTTGTGAATGAGGGATGTGTAATGCTGGATTTTTGGGGTCCAAACTAGTCTGGAGGTTTGAAGAAAAAGATTTGGGACTAGGCTCGAACAGACACACACACGTGATGAAAGACTAGTTTAGGGGTTCAAGGGTCTAAAACTTTGGACAGGTGGAATTCCAAGAAAGTATCAACATAATATGATTAACACAAAATGCTAAGCGGCCATCTCTATGGGCCCATGTGGATATGTGATGTGGCAGGTACCATGTGGGTGTAGTTAAGGACACGTCCACACCATGAGGTGATGTGGCATCACTTGGGTAAGGTAGAGGTGCCATGTGGTAGATTCTCGCTTAGGTGGTAGGGTTTAAATGGTGAAACTTCAAATGGTTGTATCTTTTAATCCAGGTGTTGATTCAAGATAAAATGTATATCGCTAAAATAAACTCGATGAGTTGAATGTGATGGTGTTATCCAAATTTAATTGCGATAACTTTGTGAGAATAGGAATTTAGAGACCACATTTCCATAAAAGTACCATGGAGTTCAAGTTAGCTTGATGTAACACCTTCCACTGTGCGAGAATAACTCAAGGGGGTGGGAGGTTGTTTTACAAATTCCATTATTTTCATTGATCTTTGCTAAAACTTTTCAAATACCCATCAAGTGGGTCTCATAGTTGATTAGTAGGAGGTAGTATAAGGGGTTTGAACCTAGCATCATGTTGATGGTTTCTAGGGAGGATTTGTCCAGCCCTACAAGGTTTAGAATTTTGTATTTGGGATTGGTCAGGGATATGAGCAAGAGTTTGCATGGAGTGATGGGTAGAAAGTCAAAGAGTAGTTACCACCACCCCTTCAAGAGATTCTATCATTTCCGCAATGGTTCCTTGTGGGAGAAAAGGGTATCAAGCATTCCTAAAAACTAATGTAACTAAGCTTTGATACAGATCTATTAATGGACCCAACCTTAAACCTTATTATATATCAACCATACATCATCATAAATCTATTTTAATCACAACTTCTGAAGGTGATTGTAACATGAAGAGTTGTATGTACATAGTCCTTGTTACCGTACAATAAAGGATTACAAACAACCCTCATATGAATAATAAATTGATGTGTTTCAAGAGTGCTACACTAGTCTAAATGTTCACATGTGCATACAAAACAAGATATTAGCTATCAATTGTTAATTTCTTTGGGTTACTTTAGATATTAGCAATCAATCACTCCTAAGTCATAACCATGGCTCATCAATAAGCCTCCATAGCAAGGATTAGGGTAAGATAACCTTTTAATCTAAAAAATATCTAAAATATGTGTTAAGTGAAATCTTAGGGTTGTAATATAATGAAGAAATGTAAAGTTTCATGGAGCTCCAAATAGTACCATAAAACCCTATTTTATTTGTTGGCCAGAACTTAGTTTTCAATGTTCTTTGTAGGCTACCAATTTTCCTTCCAAACATAAGCAAACATAATTCATGGACAACCACAAGCATTGATGCCTTGAGTATCACATAAATACTTTAGGATATGTATAGGATAAACGCCTTCAAATCATGATATATTGACTTTGACTTGGGTGTTAGGGGCTGCCAAGGGGTCATTTCTTTCTTTGTAATATCATAAAAAAAAATTGCCCACGTTTTCCTTTTAAAAATTTGTAACACAATCCAAAAATATTGATTTTTGTCAAAATATTCCCAAAGATATCTACAATACATGTTGTCACAAAAAATGGTGAACCCTCAAAAAATTGTGATGAAGGAAAAACTTACTCGGTTGAGCCATGTAGTTGCTAAGATCAGGAGAGTTTGTGAAATTTGGAAGATTTCAACCAAATGATAGCAGCCTTGAGTACAATGGGGATGAAGGGTAGTGTTATTCATCCACACAATAGTGCACACATTTCATTTATTGGACAACAATTGTGTGGTGGGTGTAGTGGATCTGAATGGCTATCTTAATGATTGAAGGGTTTGATTTTTTAGCCATGGCATGCAAAAAAGTGTGTTGATTGATAATAGTTCACAAACAAAGCATTTTAGGGATGAGTTGAAACAATTCGTGTAACCTTCTTCGTATTAAGTGGTCACCTACAACAATCAAAGAAAAATGCAGTGGTACTAGGACTATTTGGAGCCATTGTACTGGGAAATTCTTCTTGATAACATTAACCTACAATAGATATGGAAAGGCCCTTTTGAGTTTGTTCTAAACCAAACTCATCTCAAAACTATGTTGGTTTATGTGTTCTCGTTGATGACAACTAGATGTCATTGATTCAAAGGGTGGATTGAAGAACATGAGTACAATTAGTAAAAACTAACAAGCCTCCTAATTCCAAGTGTTTAATTGATATACCAACTGCGGAATGTGTGATATTTTTCCATTTTGATTCATGGGGTGAAGGCCTACTCTAAACCAACGATGGTGAACATAAATTAGAATCAGAGTTTCATCTGTAATGTGATTTAATTGTCCTAGTATTATTAATGGTTTCCAAGGGAGTCAAATTTGACAAGTTTTTTTTATTCTTTTCCTTTTCCCCTTTGATTTCTCCATCTTTATCATCAATTAGAGGATGGTATCACATGTGCAAGTGCCACCAACATAGAATTGGTATCCATTATTGGTGATGCATCCATCCACTCTTTGCCTTGGTAGCTCACAATGGATGAAAAGTCCATCAAATGGATGTAAATAATACTTTCTTGAATGGAGACCTGAAAGAAAAGGTTTTTATGTATCAACTAGAATATTTATTGTGAAGAGACAAGAACAAAAGGACTGAAAACTCGTTAAACCCTTGTATGGCCTAAAACAAGCACCGCGATCCTAGCATGAAAAATTGATCGAGCATCTTCTGAAATTAAAATTCAAACACTTTAATCTTGATGATGCAACTTTATTTTTCAAGAAAATTGCCAAATTGTTGTCTATCTTGTGGCATATGTAGATGATTTGTTGATAACATGGATGAACGAAAATTATATTGCATCCATAAAGAAAGAATTGAAGAAAGGATTTGAGATGACATATTTGGTACACATTCATTACTATTTGGGCATTGAAGTGATCCAACATCCATGGTATATATTCCTCTCTCAAAATAAGTACATTGGAGAATTTTTGAACAAGTTTGGCATCACTGAATGAAATCCTTTGTCCACTCCAATGGAACAAAATCTAAAGCTCACATCTAAAGAAAGAAATTAATTTGAGGATGAACTAAGTGGACTTATGGGAAGTGTTATCTACCTCACCATTATCAGACTAGATATTTTAGTTGTTGTTGGAATCCTTTGCAAGTTTATGCAAAATCCTTGTGAGGGACATTATTCTGCTACAAGAAAAGTTTTAAAGTACTTGAAAGGAACTCGAGACTTTAGACTCAAATATCCACAGGTGGATGAATTTTAGCTTGATTGGATATTATGACTCAGACTTTGATCGAGATAAGGAAAATGGAGTGTTTACTTCAAGCTATGTTATGAGTCTTGGATCATGAGTTATCTTCTAGATGCCACACAAACAATCAGTTCTAGTAGATTTCACAAGAAAGAAAGAATATGTGGTAGTTGCAGAAGCAACCAAGGAGACTTTGTGGCTCTGTAAAATTCTTGAATATTTGTAAGATAAGTAAGTGAACTCTACTCCTCTTTTGCTTGACAATAATTTTGCAATTAAATTGGTCAATAATAAAAAATTCCATGATCAAACCAAAGATATCAATACAAAGTATCATTTGATTCGACATCATGTGAGGCCAAGGTTATTCGCATGGGACATTGTTCCACAGATGAGAAAATTGCAGACACCTTCACCAAAGCACTTGGAAGAGAAAAGTTTGAAAGAGTCAAAATGATTCTTGGACTCATAAACACCCCTCTAAATTAGTGGGGGTGTGAGGGGAATGTTAGACACCTAATTCAATCAGTTAGAATAGGAAAAGACCTTGGAATTGGAATCCCAAAGGTCACCATTCTACTTTTATATAATGATGTTCACCTTAATAAGAATGACACATTGGGAGTTATGTTCCTGGCTTAAGAGGACTAAATGTTATTAATGAACTATTAAAATTCATTTTTTTCTACTTGGCTTAGAACCTCTTTTTTAGGTTATCATCGTCTTTTGTGTGTTGGTAGCTTTCCAATGACACAAATTTCATCAAAATATGATCTTTGGACACAAAGTTATGACCTTTAGAAATTTTACCATTTATGCCATGTCACTACATCTGTATAATATACGTGGATTACACATGGAAATTCAATCCACATGTCAATACCTCTATGCTTCACATTTGCAAGTTAAACACCCTGGCTTGCCATGTCATATATGGATATATGGTTTTTTTTTTTTGCATTTTTCCACCACCATGCTATTATTTGTTCTTCTAGATTCTAGATTTGATATAGGTGTCAATCAATTTGGTCAAACATCCAAATACAAATCCAAAAATTTTCGAAATTAACACTAAACAAAAAGATGGATTTCTAGATTTCTAGATTTGGGACATCAAATATCCACATCCACTACCCACATCACCTCCAAACAACTACCACCCAACATCCACCTTGCCATTTTGACATGTCATTATTATCACATCAAATTAGTTAATATCTAGATTTTCAAAATTCATGTCTCCAGAGTCACCAACCACAACATATGCCGTATCAGTCAATCCATTGACTTCTTTCCATGTCATATGAACACATTAGCATGGCACATCATCTTGACATGGCCTCCTTACGACATTAGCATAACATGACATATTACCACATTAGCTCCTATTCATTTGCAAGGTTTGCAATTACTTACATGAATCCTATGTGGCCACCAAGCAATATGCCTTATTATAAAAAGAATATAGGTTTTTCCAAAAGAGTGAATTTAAAGAAGTTCTAGGTTCTTAGAATTCTAAATATCCATAAAATTAGATTTATTGGATCCTCTAGATATTCAGATTCTAGCGAAATATAGAAAAAGTCATGAAAATCGACAAATAAAAGCATGGCGTTAGATTCCAGATCTTCTGGATATCTGAATTTTGTCAATTGATAGGAAAATTCCCAATAATCAATGGAAAGAAAAAGTTATTGGATTTTGAATCTTCCAAACATTTTTTTTTTTATTTTTTTTTTTGAATAATACTTATCCAAGAAACTATGCACAGTCGCGAGGCTTCCATTTCTTACTTTAGGAAAATGTTTCCATCATGGTATATGGTGGCCATAGAGGCAAGAGGTCTGTCAGGAGGCTTAGCAACTCTATGGGATCCTCATCGGATCAAAGCTAAAGCATATAGGTGTTTTGCAGGAATCATCATTTCGGCCTCCATCAGGGGCAAAGATTTCCCTGTAAACATCTTAAACATTTATGCGCCTTGTAAGAATAGAGCTCCCTTTTGGGAAAGGTTCTTCGCCTCAGATATGTTTGATATTGAACACCTGATCATTGCAGGCGACTTAAATATAACATTGAGCTCGGAGGAATGTTGGGGTAGCTGTAAGAAAAAAGACTCGCTCGCAGATAGCATAAAGCTCGAGATTTTAAATAAGAATTTGGTGGATATTGTCCCATCGGAAATGAAGCCAACATGGGTAAATGGCAGAACTGATAATGCCTATATCGCAAAAAGAATTGACCGGTTTTTAGTGCATATCAGCATCATAGATAATATGGGCATGCCTCTTTCGTCAGTGGGGAATATACTTGTCTCTGATCACAGGCCTGTTCTTTTATCCTGGCGGGAAAAAAGCTTCAGAATGGGGTATCCATTCAAATTCAATAGAACTCTATTACAGGACCCGACCTTTAATGAGCACATCTCTAAGGCATGGAATGAACTAACAGATAAAGCTATGTCTCCCCCTTTTTTAACACTTAGAGATAAGATGGCCGCCATGGGAAAGCTGGTGAAGAAATGGCAAACTGAAAAAAGGAAAAAAGACAGGCAGGATATTTAGACAGTGCAACAAGAGCTGGATAGCATTTTAAAATTGTCAGATGCCAGATCGTGCTCCTTCAGCATGAAATGCAGCATAAGAGAGCTTGAAAGGAAAAAATATAAATTGTTGAAGCAGGAGGAATCTTTTTGGAGGCTTAA
This sequence comes from Pinus tabuliformis, assembly GCA_031772625.1. Lineage (NCBI taxonomy): Eukaryota > Viridiplantae > Streptophyta > Pinopsida > Pinales > Pinaceae > Pinus > Pinus tabuliformis. Next base: position 829,017,968 of record CM062806.1, read on the forward strand.
AAGCAGGGCATTATGGCTCAAAGAAGGTGATAAGAACAAAAAGTTTTTCCATAAATATGCAAATGCCAGACGTGAGAAAAACACCATCTGGAAGATAAGCAATGGAAATGGAGGCTTTCTTGTTTCCCAACAGGACATCACAAAGGAAGCTATAAGACATTTTAAGAGACAATTCAGCAGAAGGTTAGATGTTGCTTTCCAGGACATCCTATGGGGAATTGAAGTGGTTCCCCAGATGTTTGACGACGAAAAGAATGAGGCCCTGTTTCGGCCTGTCACGAAGAACGAGCTTCTTGGAATTTTGAAGTCCTTCAAGAAAGATAAGAGCCCAGGCCCTGATGGCTGGTGTCACACGGAATCAGTCAAAAGTGCGGACACAACCGACCTTCCTAGAAGTCTAAGACATTCTAATGACAAACAAAACAAACTGGAGCTATCCTTCTCTAAACATGCATTATGATATGAGAAATCAAGTGTTTCGTTCTTACCTTTGTCCAAACGCTGTTGTAGAAGTCCAAGCTTTGTTGATCTGGATGAGCTCCTCCTTTTCTCCAAAACCTGCAATCACCAACAGTCAAACAATTAAATAGCACCTGATTATAACATAAAACAAAGCATATTCAACACATAGACCAAGGAGTACATGAAATAACCCATAAACAACAAGTTATTGAGAAGAATGGACCAATTTGCATTAAAGGTAATCAAAAGGAACCATTACAACCTGAGCCTTGGTGTTGTGCAAGCTCCTTCCAGGGTCCACAAGAGTCTTCCTCTACTTTGACAAAGCTCACCCACTTCCAAATAGAACAAGCAAAGATGGCAATCTCTCCTCACAAGCTTCTAAATGGGAGTCCTAATTCCTGCAGCATTTACCCTTAGAAATGTATAGCTTTCAACCTTCCCTCCTTCTGGCCCAATGCCTGTATTTATAGTGCTCAAGAGGAAGTTAATCAGGTCCACCATCAATGGGATAGTCCCCTCTTTGGATGGGATCACTCCCTTATTGATGGGATAAGTTCCTCTTTGGTAGGGGTGCATGAACCATCTGGAGGCGCTCAATACACGTCGAACAACCTTCTAGAATGCTCTAGAAATGACCACAAGTAAGTTTTTGAAGATAAAACTTGCGCATTTTAACCTTTTCAGAGGGACGCACCTGCCCCTTTAGATACAGAGCGTCCTTGGACGCAGACCTTATGAACAATAGGTGCGTACCCGCAGGCAAGGTTTGAGAGAACCTGCGTACCCAGAGATAAACATATTTATAAAGACTTTCTCTCTTTCTTGGAGTTTGACATGGATAGCAGAGGCATAAGACTTGCTTAAGAGGGTAGTATGACTGTTGATAGAGCCATACCAACTGTAAATAGCCATGGTGACATTTTTTAGTGTAACAGATTGCCCCCTAAAGTGCGAAGCCTGGAATAGATTAGGGTTTTGTATTATCTAGGAAGGGTGAAGCGCTTTATCATTTCAAGGATTATCTCGTGGAGAGCCTGGTCAGAACCTGCAATTTTCAACACAAAATACATGTATAAGATTATATCATCACTGAGGTAGGCATTCCCATACTCAGATTAAAACTTTAACTAACAGACTAACTACTCTGATACAGGAATGATTTTGCAGTACATCATAATCATAGACTTTTGTAGACACAGTATGGGCGCAGCCATCTGTTTATGATTAGTCTACTTAGATAATGAATACAAAACTCCTCGCAGCCTGGATGGTAAAGATTCGATCCAGGGTCTTCATTCCTACTTCTCGAATTGGTACGATTCTAGCCATGCGAATAAATGAGTCGATGTCGAACATGGTAGAAACCACTTGATTACCAGTCGATGATGTGAACTGTTAACAAGCGTGAGAGAGACCACCAGTAATGTCAATGGTTCTCAAAGTACCCAGTACAATCCATGAGATGTGAATGAATGAGTTGATGTCGAACATTTCACGGAATCCTTCGATCGAAAGTCAATGATGTAAACTGACGTCAAAGGCGAGAAACCTGCCATTGATGCATGCAGACTTCAAGGTACTGACGATTTCTAAGTCATCTCTCTAGATAATGTGCTGATGTCGATAGAAAGTGACCCGTTGCAGGCAAGCCCACAACACGAAATCATTGTTCAAGTTGAAGAAATGTTGCTGTAAGGACTGACTCAGGGATGGTCAAATGGATGACAAGTATTTTGCAGATGAAAGTTTTGTTTGCAGACCTCTTGAACACATAACGACACGACAGATGGTTTGGTGCTAAATAACTCAAAGTTAATCCCCGGAACCCGGCTGAAGACTTTCAAAGTGGTTTGATCAACTGTGAGGTAAAGGATTTCCCAACCCAGGTGAATGAAAAGTGTCGTGTCCAAGAGTGGTAATAAAGTTTCTTCTGAGACAAAAGGTAACAAATAGGCTCATTCTTCTCTCTTTTCCCCCACCATTTCTGGCAAGTACCTCTTTATTTTTAACAAGCTTGAGGAGGATAACATATGCTTGATTATAAGCTCATCCTTCGGATGAGTCCAACCTAGTTTTGATTCGAACCCTAGGAAGGAGTGGTTCGTTCCTGTTTGTAATTGAACAGGTCCTTTACTGTGAAATGTTTAACGAGCCCAGTATAGGAGAAACTCGGCGTTTTTCAATTTTAGAGAGTCTGAAAAACTTAAGAAGACTCCAAGTTGAACTTTTTCGTAGATTTGTGTCCCTCAAGCCCGAAAAAGTATAAAATAATACCTGGGGGAACCGCTTGATCTTGCGACCAAGGAGTACTTTCATAATTAGTGCCACTGACCTGAAAAGTAAAAAGCGATCAAGGACACGTCGTTTTATTTCCGTATCGAGTTTGAAACGACAAAAACCCGGCAATCTTTTCCTGATTTTACGGTCAGAAAAGAGCTATAAGGGGACCGTCTTTTAATTCCGTTTTAACGAGTGTAAAAGAAACGCTCGGCAATCTTTTCATGTTTTAGGAGTCAGAAAAGGGCTTAAAAGATGACTCTGATATTTTGGTTCGTAAAAAATGACAATTTTCCCTCTAAGTCCCTTTGTCCTGCACAAAAGCGACACATTACTCATACCTGTTTAAGATAGGCAAAAATACATCGAAAAACATCTTTCCATGGTGAAAAATGAACAAATTCATCCAAAAAACCTATAAAAAGACTTTTTACCATGTCATTTTTACCGTTTGACTGTTGAGGTTGAAAAAGGAGCTTTTGACAAGAAACTTCCCGTGGTCGCTGCGGAAAATCCGACCGTTAGAATCGAACGCCGTCTCTTCCAGGTATTTCACAACATCCTCCTTGTCAATTTCATCCGTTTAGAAATTTATTTTAGGTTTCATTTTTTATTTTTGGGGGGTTTTGGGTTTTGAAAACCGCTCTGCGGGGGACGCAGGTTCCCTAAAGGCTGGCCTGCGTCCCCCGACTTTTTCCTACACAGGGAAAAGGTCGGGGGACGCAGGCTACCTTCAGGCCACCTGCGTCCCGGCGCACTGTGCGCCAAACGCGGGGTGCGTCCTCCGCAAAACGCGGATTTTGAAACCCCAAACTCCCAAATTAACCATTGAATTTACCCAAAATTGATTTTAATGCCTGTTTGTTCATGTGTAGGGCACTTATCATGCTGGATTGGAGAGAAAGAGAGCATGAGGAGGTTGATGAAGCTGCAATCAATCATCAACCTTCCCTCGATGCCCTAAGAGGATGTGGATTATACAAATACTGGGCCATACCTGGCATGAGGGCTCAGGTAAGATTCTTGGAGTGGCTGGTCGAGAGATGGAACGTTCAAGAGCAATGCTTTTATATCGGGGGCAACAACTCGAGATAGAGCCCTCTGATATTTACTTTCTCACTGGCTTGCCGAATAGAGGCGAGCAACTCAATCTAGCCGGGACTAGGCCGGGTGGCCAATCCCTTGATAGTCTCCGAGCAGATTGGTGCCTACCTGATCGACACCATGCGAAAGGCATAGAGATCAAATACATCTCTCGGCGTGAACTCATGGTCTTAGCTTTCACTGTGACCAGGATTTGTGGCTCAGCCACTTTACATATTGCCACTGGGTCCCAAATGCGGATGGCAATTGACTGTCTCCAAGGCACCATCTTCAACTGGTGTGATGCTGTGTCGGCTAACTTGAAAGCCAACTGACCAGGGCAAAGACCGGAAACTAAAGACCTTTGGATATGGGCCTATAGTCGTGAGCTTTGCCTTAGAGAGAATTCCGATGCTGATCCCTCAGCATCTCACTGTTGATATTTTGGGTCCTCAGGAGCCAAAGCTGGTACGATGGGTTGCGGTGATGGCCCGGCATCCGGACGAGGGTGCGGCAGTTGTTCGATTCACTGACAGTTATTTTCACTGGTTAGAGGACCAGGTGTTTGCGATTCAGGACTTTCCGTATGCCGGAGTAGATTTTCGAGGTGATCCGGACATGGTTCTTCCACAGGGAGAACAATGGGATGACAGAGGTACTTTATTTTTCACGAGTTTTCAAATTATGTATTTTTTTTTGTTTTTTATATATATCGTCTCAAAACTGACAGTAAAATTTTCAAAATGCAGATGTTGGTCCACAGCGTCCAGCCAACCTCCGGCCTTTTGAGAGGAGACATCCAGTTGCACCGGTACCGGCCCCACAGGACGCGGCGGCTGCAGAGGTACTAGCTGAGTTGGAGCATGATCTACAGCGTCTGACGGCGGATATACCTGAGACTACTATGGATGATATTCCTATCAGACTTCAGCGCTATGTAGTCGCGGTCCCTGGACCGTTTAGGAGATTTTTGCGCAAGGTAGCCCGTGCAGTGGTGTCGTACAGGGAGCACCACCAGTGATTGGCTAGTCACTTTGTAGACACATGTGACATTTTTGACTTTTTGTACTTATCATTTTGCCGATCATAAGGTGTTTTTCAACCTATGATCGAAGACGATGTATATTTTTTGACACACTCCTATCTATATATATATCACTATTACCGGCTTATCTTGTTTAACATGTATGATGAAATGTTTTTAAATTTACTTGCATGATTATCGTAAATGTCTGTCCAACACTCGAGAAGCAATTGCATCTGCTAATGTATTTAAGGACCTTGGAATATGCTGATATTCAATGTAATCAAATTCACGTTCCAAGAGACGCACTCTCAAAAACAACCTTAATAACACAGGATTTCTAATGGCATAAACTCTATTAAGCTGTAATACAACAAGTTCAGAATCTAACCTCACTATCAAACGTCGAATTCCAAATGAAATAGATTCGGATAATAATTCAACCACTGCACTGTATTCTGCAATGTTGTTCGTTGTTTGACCGAGGCTTACCCCATGCATAGAAACTAACTCGTCAGAGGGTGAATAGATAACCCAAGCTGCGGAAGAGATATTCCGTGTACTACGACAAGCACCATCAGCAAATCCAATGTATGTTTGGAGAGGCGTCGACATCTGCAATATCAAGAGTAAAACCAAGATAAGCCAGAATAACGACGAAAAACACACTCACTAAGCTAAGCACACTGACTAACTAACAATCATACTAGCTAGAAAGAAAACCTAACCTAACTAAAAATTCTCCATACCCACCATTTAAGCATAATACCTCTTTAGGTAAAGTCCATTTCTGGGTTTACCCAAAGAGTCCCCATCAAAATCTACCAGCTCATAAGCCCCTTTTGCTAGCTTTCGCTTTACAATATAGGGTCCATGCCACATAGGAACGAATTTTCCAGCACCTAGCTTATCGTTAGCTTGATCATATAAAAGCACTAGGTCTCCCTCCGAAAAACTTCGAGGGGTCACATTTCTATCATACTGAGCTTTCATTCGCTTCGCGTGAGTCTCGATTGCCAATGCAGCGTCACGTCGAGTCTCATCTAATTTAGCTAAGTACAATAAACGTTTCTCCTCTTCGGAAGTAGCTGGGAGTAATTCGACAGCCATTTGAAGTGATGGGATTTCGCATTCAATGGGTAACACAGCTTCCAAGCCATAAACTAGCTGGAAAGGAGTGAACCCTGTTGAAGTTTTCACTGAGGTTCGGTATGCCCATAGCGCCGAAAATAACATGTTGTGCCAATTCGACCGATGAATACCAATGGTTCGTCGGATCATGATAACCAGAACTTTGTTGATAGACTCAACCAAACCGTTGGCTTGCGGATAATAAGGAGTAGAGCTGTCGTGGCGCAAACCAAGCTGGCTTGTAAGTTCAGTCATCATGGTGTTTCGAAAATGGCTCCCATGGTCAGTAATGATTGCTTGTGGGACACCAAACCTAGTTATAATATGATTGAATATGAAAACTGCAGCTGTTTTGCCGCTTGCGTCGAATGTAGGCATCGCCTCGGCCCATTTAGTGAAATAATCAACCGCGAGGATGATATACGCATGCCCCCCGGCCGAGTGAGGGTTACAAGTAATAAAGTCGATACCCCATTTGGCGAATGGACCAACGGCAATTATAGGGTGGAGAGGAGCAGGTGGTGCGCGCATCTTTCGATCAAACACTTGGCAGTTGTGGCACTTCCGGACTGCAATGATACAATCTTTAAACATAGATGGCCAGAAGTAACCAGCGCGCAACACCTTCTGAGCTGTGGCATACCCAGACATATGACCGCCACATGCTCCAGAGTGACAATCATTCAAAACTCTCTCAGCCTCTTCGTGAGTTAGACAACGTCGAAAAACTAAGTCTGCCCCCCGGCGATAAAGTGTATCTCCAATAATTTTGTATTGCTGGGATTGAAACCGAATTTTTCGACGTTCCGCCTTTGAAGCTTCAGGCCGAAAGGTTTGGGTTTGGAGATAGATGATTATATCCCCGTACCACGGATCTAAAGTACTGATAAGAAACAAAGATTCGTCCGCAATGGACTCCTCTGCCACAGTCTCTGTGTCAGTACGCGGGAAATCACACATCAATTCCGCAAAAACTAAGGATTTCTTAGACTTGGACTTCTCGAACTCCAAGTCGAACTCTTGCAGGATAACGATCCATTTAGAGTACTTGCCCCCTAGCAGTTGTTTTGTCAAAATGTAAATCATAGGGTTGCAATCCGAAATAACTGTAGTTTTACGGAGAAGAATGTAGTGACGAAAACGCTGGACAGCTTGAACGGCTGCCAGGGCCAATTTCTCCACATGCGAATATTTTAGCTCAGTGGGATTTAAGGTCCTACTGAGATAATATATCACATGTTCCGCTCCGAATTCATCTTCTTGAACTAACACCATTCCAATGGTGGAATGCGAAGCTGCGAGGTATAAGAAGTAGTCCTGGTTGTAGTTGGGAGGATGCAACAACGGTGCATGGGTCAACGCGTGTTTAAGTGCATCAAAAGATTGTTGGGCAATCTCGTCCCAAAAGAATTGAACGTTCTGTTTCAACAACCGTGTAAAACCTTTAGTGACCTCGGCGTAGTTTGGGATGAATCGGCGTAAAAAGTTCGCTTTCCCTTGCAAACTTTGGAGTTGGCGCAAACTCGAAGGAGGAGGCAATTTGATGATAGCCTCGACTTTCGAGGGATCGACGCGAATGCCGGCTTTTGAAACAACAAATCCCAGCAATCGACCTGTTTCTATACAGAAAACACACTTGTGGGGATTCAACCGAATTCGATAATGCCTACACCTCATAAAGATTGCTCGTAGGTGGACAAGGTGATCAGCTCGATGTAAAGAATGAGCAGGCAAATCATCGAGATACGGTTGCACAATGTGCTTGATGTCATGAAATGCGTAAGACATCGCCCGTTGAAAAGTGGCCCCGGCATTCTTAAGCCCAAAAGGTAATTTGCAATAAGCAAATGTCCCCCATGGACAAATGAATGCCGTTTTTGGTTGGTCGGCAGGTAGAATATTGATTTGATTATAGCCCGAAAAACCATCCATGAAGGAAAACATTTCACTTCCGGCACAATCATCAATAATTTGATCGATATAAGGCGTAGGATAGTTGTCTTTTGGACAAGCTCGATTGATATCCCTATAGTCGATACAGATTCTTATTGTTCCTTGTTTCTTATTGACCGGAACAATATTCGATACCCAATCCGTTAACGGGATCGGATAAATGAAACCTGCTTTCAACAGCTTTTCGACTTCTGCTTTAATCGCAGCCGCTTTTCGAGGGTGAATCTGACGCAACCGTTGCCGGACGGGTTTAGCATCCGGGTAGGTCTTTATTTCATGAACAACAATGGCAGGATCGATTCCCGGCATTTCCTCGTAAGACCAGGCAAACACATCGCGGAATTCTTGGAATAGGGCCTTGTAAGTTTGGATTTCTTCTTCTGTACATGCGGCACCTATATGAATGTTCTCCTCAATTCCGGGCTTCACTGAAATATCAATGGGAATAGTACGAGAAATATTCCCTAAATTCAACTCTGAATCAGAATGTTTCGTTGGATCCTGAGCGTCTTTGACATATTCAGCGGTAAAGATAGATGAAAAATCATTTTCAAATGCATCATCCTTAGGTAAAAACGAAGATCTGTGATGGAGATCCTCCCATGGTAGATCGTCTACACTTAGGATTTCGCGAAGTTGTTCGTCAGATGACACGACTTCGGGAAACGCTATCCGTTCTAAGGTTGAGGTGAAAAGTGATTCTTCACTGACCACATTCATTTGGTCGACCTCGGTTGAATGAAAGTCGGTAAAAGACATGAGAGCTTCATAAGCAATTTCATATGGACTCAAGGGCATAGCATCACCGAATGAGTCTATCTCAGAGTCAGATGGGACAAACCAAGGATCATCATAAATAATGTTTTCTGATGTAATCATATGAATTGTTGCAAACGAAGGTTCTACGCTGAGTGGAGGGAGAGGAAAAGTTCCCAGTAAACCGGAATCCTTAACTAAACCTACACCAACGTCCCTATAAGGGATTGTCGTCTTACCGACATGCTGGATACTCTCTGAAGAGGCTGGGTCGGATGAAAAGTATGTCAGCTGATCAATAGTCACGATCTTACCGTTATGTGGAAACTTAATTACTCTGAAGACCGATGAAACGACCGCTGTCATAGCATATGACCAACTTCGACCCAAAAGAAGGTTGTAGTCTAGAGGGGCATCAACCACTTCCACATCCAGACTAACGGTTTTACCTTCTACCCCTATAGGCAATTCCTGTAGAATACCAAACGGACGGAACCCACGGCCATCAAAGGCCTTAAGGATGGTGGGGGATTGGTTCAACGAAGGAGAACCAAGGGATCTCCAACATTGAATCGACATAATACACGTAGAAGCTCCCTCATCAATCACAGTCCTATGAATAGGCCTGTTTTTGACTATCACTGGAATTTGGAAAGCCATTTGATGGGGGAGACGCGGTGTACTATTTTCTAGATCGAAGATCATTAGATTCGGATCCTGAACATCAACAGCTCCTATAGCCGACAAAAGCAATTTTCGTTGTGCTGGGCATGATTGCAGCACTTCTAACGCCGACATTGCTGAGGGTGAAACAGCTAAGTCCTCAACAATGTTGTAATTCTGGGCCGCTCTCGCATGTGGATTGAAAGCAGACCTTCGAAGTACACCCTTGGCGGGCGGTTTAATTACTAAGTCTGGGTTAGGTTTCTCGATCTGTAGTGGATCGGAACCAGGAGCTGAGGTTGATGGGTTAGAGTGAGAAGATTCTGCTTCCTTACCATCAACAGGATTCTTACTACCATAATCTTGCGATCGAGTCGCAATCCTCACATGAGACATCATCAAAATGGGTTCTTCACTGGCATTCGAGGAAGAACCTATCATCTTATTCTCCTGCTCCGGAAATGGATTTTTTAACACAGCAGGAGTGGGAGAACCTTTGACTATTTTCACTACCTCGGCCCGATGAGGGCAATCTCTCGTAAAATGATCCTCTTCACAAATAAGACAAGGATATCGAGGTTTGCGCTTTTCGTCATTGGTTTCCGACTTTTCTGTTTTCTCCTTCGGAGCCTTGTCTGCTTTAGCCTTCTTCTTTCCTTTCTTCTTTCCACCGTTTTTTGATTTGGCCGTAGATGACTCTACAGCGTGAATATCGGCGGTAAGTTCAGGAGAAGACTCTCCTGTCGGGGAATCAGGCAAAGTGATAATAGGAGTAGTTGAAGCCTTGGAAGACTTCTTCTTGCTCTTTGTATTCACGATACCAATCATACCATCAGCGGCATGAGATCCCGAAGGAGCAGCAGCGATTTGATTCGACTTTGGAAGATCCGGAATCTTCTCGTGTAATGTACCCGACTGAGTGTAAACTAAGTCAAGGTATTGCGCCTGAGCAATGACTTGCTCCTCAGTAACTACTCCGGCCTTAGCTACATCTTCAGTAATCCTTGGTAATAATGATTTAACAAACCATTCAGCTAAGATTTGGTCCGGGATAAAAACTTTCACTAGCCTTCTTCGACGTCTCCACTCATGAATGTGATCAGAAATATACGTGGAGGTTGATTGTTTTAGTGAAGTTAATAACTCCGTACCGTTATCGTATCTGACCGGTAACTGAAAGTGAGTTAAGAACGAGGTAGCTAACTGGCTAAAATTGTAAAAAGAGGCCCGTGGTAACTCAATGTACCACTTGGCCGCGAGACCAATGAGTGTACGCTGGAAAAGACGTAAGCGGATCGAATCATCCGAGATAGAATTTGAAGCACACCAGAGGTGGTAAGTCATCACGTGATTGGACGGATCCTCTCCAGACTTACCTTCGAACTTGGGTATATCGCTGGGCAACTTATTTGGCATTGGCGGCCAGAACGGAAGATATTGAATTGGATCGTTCGTTAGGCGCGTCAAGTCTGGTAAATCCAAAGTTGCGATAAACGGTAACTGCCGGTTAGGATCTCTAAAACTCTGGGTCACAATACCGGCCCCAGGAGGAGGATATCCAGGATAACTAGGAACAGGAGTCGCATTTGGGATATTATATCCTCCTGGAAAACCAGGATTAACCGGACCGTACTGGGGTTGCTGAGGTTGTTGATAAGTGTACCCAGGATACGGTTGATACTGGTAAACCGGTTGTTGGACAGCTTGCCCAGGTTGATACTGTCCCTGGTACGGAGGTTGAACAAATTGAGGTTGAGTAGTGACAACCGTACTTATACCAGGCTGGCCTACAGGCATCTGGACCGTGGTTTGAATCGTAGATCCAGACAACGGTACAGATGTCTGAGGAGTGGTTACAGAGACAGTAGAAACCGGAGCCGTCGATACTCCAGAAGTAAGTATGGTAGATGTGGCGGTAGTTGCAGCAGCCGTTTGAGATGGAGTACTAGGTGCAATTGGCGGCTGAGTAACTACCGAAGTTACAGAGGTTTGAACACTTGACTGGACAGGTTGCGGTTGCTGGGGTGGACCAGAAACTACAGGTTGTCCAGCTTGAGGTACCGACTGTATACTTGGCTGCAACACCTGTTGACCCTGTGATGGATCCCACACTAACATTCCAGGGTATTGACCCATAACAGGTTGAGGATACTGAGATCCATAGCCGGATTGAGGATAGGATTGATAATTGTAAGGTGCAGTTCCCATACCTTGACCATATGATTGACCTTGAGGTGGTTGATAACCTTGACCTGAGTATTGACCTTGAGGTTGATAACCTTGAGGTAAATACGGGTACTGGGGTTGACCTTGACCTTGAGGTTGGTATCCTTGAGGTTGATACCCTTGGGGTTGCCATCCTTGAGGTTGCCATCCTTGAGGTTGATATTGATACTGAGGTTGACCTTGGGGTACATATTGAGGCTGGGGTTGACCTTGAGGTATGTATTGCCCATAGGAGCGTACTGACCTTGAGGTTGCCCCCCAGACACGAATGAAGTACCTTGAGGTTGCCCCCCAGGCATTAACGGAGGCTGCCCCCCAGGCGGTAATTGGCCACCTTGAGGTTGGGAAACGGGAACTGAACCTGACATCATGTAAATGTCTCCTACACCCAATGGTACATTACCACTGTTTCCAACTAATAACCCATGATCAACGGGTTGAGGAGATGCTCCCGCAAAGGTACCAGAAAGAGATTGATACCCAGTAGGAACAGAAGGACCGCCATGTAAAAAAGATTCAGGACTTTGTGTAAACACGGACGACTGACCAGACATATTTACAGGAGTATGAATACCTCCAGGTGGAAAAGGAGTACGAGGTGTAGAAAAACCTAGCCCAAAGTTGTCTAAATAATTGGTTAACGAAAGGTACCAAGTAGTACTTCTAGGAGGACTGTAAAAGATAGATTCACGCTCCCTTAGATCAAGGGTAATTTGATCTTCAGGATCAGAGACGCCTATTTCTTCCTCTGGAACAAGTTCTTCAATAGCAATCAAACCAACAGGAAGATTTTCGGTGATAATTCTTTCTATTCTCGGTGAATCAGGAACACTAGGAGTCGGAGTAACAGGTTCGGATATTTCTGGTTCTTCGCCTGTATCACTAGCAGACGAAAAACTACCAACAAGCTCAGAAACTGTAACAGCTTCGGGATTATAACCTGTCTCTAAACTTTGGTAATCTGGATGGACTACCAAGGAAGATTCTCCTTCTTCAGGTGAACCTACTCTACTGCCACTAGGAGGAGTTACAAGGACCTTTAAACCTTCTAGATGACTGGACTCGTCTTGAGGAGGTTCACCCCTAAGTCTACGGGATCTTCTCAACAATTCGGCCACAGAAACAACTTCAGGAGACTGGCCCCGAAGTCTACGGGACTGTCTCGGTAATTCCGCCACAGCTAAAAACTTTTAACTACTACACACGAAAACAAAATAAAATTTCAAATCAAACCACCTAAAGTCTCTAAAGAACCAAACAAATTTGAATCACACGCCTAAAGAATCTAGGGCGTCAAACCAAACACAAACAGTAGTCTTCCGGACCAAAAGCGCTAGTTGGTGATGAAGCCCAACCTCGCTGGATTCAGTACAGAAATGGCGGGTGGAACAGTTACCCCGACAACCTGCTTAATGAATAGACTGGACCAAGTTCCTCCACTTTAACCGTCTCGAGTGAAGTGAACCCCCCAGAAAATCCAAGTGAGTATAGCCGACGTCTGCTCCAGGTACAGTGGGACCTTCCCTCCACCGTCACCTCGGTAGAATCCTAAAGATAATGGCCACTAAGGTTACCAACCGCAACAAATGCACCTGGGGGAACAGTCTAAACTCCGACAGCACGCAAGGGCAGAGTAGCAAGCTCAATCCCCTTGCCGGCTCCTTGACAATAATCCAAGGTTTACCGACAAGTGACCCCTGGCTCCTCGACAATGGTTAATCCGAGGTTTACCGTTTGTAATACGTGCGTGTCTGGCGTCGTTCCCAACGAGGGGGGAATGATCCCCTCACTGGTTCGGACACGAGCTCGTGCTTCTCCTTTAAGAGGAGCTTTCCCAGAGTACAAGTGAGACAATTGGATTTATTCTATCACAAGATAAGCTACTTGTTTGGTTTTGTTGTCTTGGAGAGTTAATTACTCACCTACTCCAAGACACTAGCCTGATCTAAATTGGTGTTTCAGAGCCCTAGTAAATAAAAGTTACTATTTCAATTTTACTTTAAGCGTTACTTTTATGGTTTTTCTTTAAAGTCAAAAGGTAGTGGAAGTGAAACCAATGGTGTGTAGACTCGACTCCAACCACTACAAAGATGCACCTAAGATGATTTACGCTACTTTCCTTTTTCAATGAAATTCTTAACTAAGAGAGTTGAGAGAATGCAAATTTTAGAGAAAACAACTTCCTTAGAAAAGACAATCAAAGAAACAATTCTCTTTTTCTTTTCAAGCACACAAACATGACCACTCTTTACTTGCACGAAAAACTCTTTTTCTTTCAAAACTTTCAAAGCTACTTGAAACAAAACTTTTCAAAGGAGATGTTTTTGTATTTTCTCTTTTTAATAAAGCATATAAACCTATCTTAACACAAAATAATCTCAAAAGCTACAAAAACTATGAAAACTTGACTCACAAGCAAATCAAAAGAGAAATTACTCTAAGCAAACCTAACAAGGCAAAAGCTCACAAAGATGATTCTAGGTTGTTTTACTTGATCAAAATCAAATCAAGGACCAGCTAATGCAGAATCAAAAGACTAGTCAAAACAAAACTCAAATCTTTTTGTTCTTTTTGTAAAATGGAATTCAAGACTTAAACAACAAGCACTTCGAAATTGGCCCAAGAGACAACTCGATGGTAAGTTGCTCTCACAGGTAGACTTTATGACAGGTCTGACTTCTTAGAATGCTGACAAAACCAGAGAGATCTAAGGCTTGACAACTCCTACCGCCAAAGTCACTACAAGACCTACTCAAAATCAAACCCTAGGGCTTATACTTCGATGAAATCCACTAAAACACTCAATGCTATCGAAACAAGTTCAGGTGAAGATTTTTGGCAAGGGACTAATGAATCTGGGCAGAAAAAACTAAGAAAAAACAAAATCTAAGAGCAAAAAATGCAAAAAATGGAATTTTCTCAAATTTTGGCAGGGGACGCAGGCAACCCGTTAGCACAGGTGCGGGCCCGCTCTGTGCACACAGCAAAAGTGCGTCCAGGGACGCACTGTGCAGCACTCAGAGGGTGCGTCCTACTGAAAAACTCAAGAAAAACCAAAATAAAACTAATCCTAAGCTAACCCACCCAGAGACAGAATCACAGAGCCAAAACCAGAAAAATAAACCAATTTTCTCAAAGCAAAGTTCACACAAAGGAAAAGACTTTTCTCATCAATGGAATCCCCAGCGGAGTCGCCAATTTGTCACACGGAATCAGTCAAAAGTGCGGACACAACCGACCTTCCTAGAAGTCTAAGACATTCTAATGACAAACAAAACAAACTGGAGCTATCCTTCTCTAAACATGCATTATGATATGAGAAATCAAGTGTTTCGTTCTTACCTTTGTCCAAACGTTGTTGTAGAAGTCCAAGCTTTGTTGATCTGGATGAGCTCCTCCTTTTCTCCAAAACCTGCAATCACCAACAGTCAAACAATTAAATAGCACCTGATTATAACATAAAACAAAGCATATTCAACACATAGACCAAGGAGTACATGAAATAACCCATAAACAACAAGTTATTGAGAAGAATGGACCAATTTGCATTAAAGGTAATCAAAAGGAACCATTACAACCTGAGCCTTGGTGTTGTGCAAGCTCCTTCCAGGGTCCACAAGAGTCTTCCTCTACTTTGACAAAGCTCACCCACTTCCAAATAGAACAAGCAAAGATGGCAATCTCTCCTCACAAGCTTCTAAATGGGAGTCCTAATTCCTGCAGCATTTACCCTTAGAAATGTATAGCTTTCAACCTTCCCTCCTTCTGGCCCAATGCCTGTATTTATAGTGCTCAAGAGGAAGTTAATCAGGTCCACCATCAATGGGATAGTCCCCTCTTTGGATGGGATCACTCCCTTATTGATGGGATAAGTTCCTCTTTGGTAGGGGTGCATGAACCATCTGGAGGCGCTCAATACACGTCGAACAACCTTCTAGAATGCTCTAGAAATGAGCACAAGTAAGTTTTTGAAGATAAAACTTGCGCATTTTAACCTTTTCAGAGGGATGCACCTGCCCCTTTAGATACAGAGCGTCCTTGGACGCAGACCTTATGAACAATAGGTGCGTACCCGCAGGCAAGGTTTAAGAGAACCCGCGTACCCAGAGATAAACATATTTATAAAGACTTTCTCTCTTTCTTGGAGTTTGACATGGATAGCAGAGGCATAAGACTTGCTTAAGAGGGTAGTATGATTGTTGATAGAGCCATACCAACTGTAAATAGCCATGGTGACATTTTTTAGTGTAACAGCTGGACAATCGAATTTTTCACCCACTTTTTCAGCCTCATCAAGCATGATCTGCTGAGGATGGTGGAAGCGTCTAGGATGTCTGGCAGCATTCACCATATCATTTCTTCCACCTTGATTGCCTTAATTCTGAAAAAGGGAGAGGCAGAATCTTTTCATGATTTCAGACCGATATCATTATGCAACATCTCTTTCAAGATCATCACTAAAATCATTGCTGAAAGAATAAAAGGTACTCTGGCCTCCTTTTTATCAAAGGACCAACATGCTTTTCTGAAGGGCCGCAATATTTTGGATGCACTGGCTAATACACAGGAGTGCCTGTTCTCTATGTTTTCTCAAAACACAGAAGCGGCCATCATGAAAATAGACTTGCAAAAAGCGTTCGACTGCTTAGACTGGGGGTATATTGAATGTCTTCTGGCTAAGATTGGTTTGAGATCCAATGCCATCCGATGGATCATGGCCTGCGTAGAGAACGTAAACTATGCAGTCATTATCAATGGTATTCCCTCTCATTATTTTCAAGCTGAGAGAGGTTTGTGTTAGGGATGCCCCCTATCGCCTCTTTTATTCATTCTGGCCATGAACTCTCTAAGCATCCACATCAACATGGCGGTCACTGATAACAGATCCAAGCCTATCAAGATTTGCAGGCAAAACTTCATCTCTCACAACCTTTTCGTAGATGATGTGCTCTTATTTGCAATGCTATGTAGAATGTCGTGGTTGTGTTTAAAAGATATTCTTGAAAGATTCCAAAGAGCCTCCGGGCTTTTTATCAACAAAGGGAAATCCTCTTTATATCACAACGAGGCCAACATGGAGATGGTGAATTGGATTTCTGAGTTATTCGGTATTGAGACAAGTTTGCTCAAGGAGGGCCTCAAATATTTAGGTTTTCATCTCAAAGCTAAGGGTTATTCCAAGTATGACTGGCAATGGCTGACAGAAAGATACTATAGAAGATATCTGCATGGGAACATCGGAGTCTATCCTTGGCAGGTAGAGTCATTCTCTCTCAATCTGTTTTATTGCAGATGGTCGTTTATTGGGCTCATTTATTCTTCCTCCCGGCAAACACTATTCACAATTTGACCAAGGTTATGGCAAATTTTATTTGGGGTGGAAAATCTGAACAAACAAAGTTCCATCTCTCCAAAATTAGTAGAATTTCACTGCCTAAGCGCCTTGGGGGATGGGGCTTAATGGACTTGAGGGCTTTTGGAAAGGCTCTTTTATGAAAATCGCTCTGGAGAGGGATCTTTGGGGATGGTCCATGGAGTACCACTGTTAAACTAAAATATATGAAAGGCAAAATTCTGGAACATTGGTACAGAACTGGAGCAATTGGAATCAAACATGGATCAGCCATTTGGCATAGTTTTTGGAAGGTTGAGAAATACTTTTTAAAGAACCTAAGGTGGAGGATCCACACTGGAAACAATATCTTAATTGGTCTTGATTCTATTGCCTGTTGTCGCGGTTCCACTTCATTTTCTAAAATCCTCTTATTTTACCTTCACAGAAATGGTATTTTTACATGGGATAAACTTATCTCTGAATGGTGCGGTCTTGTTCCTTTATGGAAGGATGCCACTGATCTTCGTCTGCCAGGCGATCTGAGCTCTTCATGGAAAGCTGTCAAAGATGCTCTGGAGTGTAGCGGGATTCAACGCGATGGATCGCCTGATCACTTAACTTGGTCCATGTCAAATGCTCAGGCGACTGCCAGAGTAAAAGATATTTACATTGACTTTATTTCTTCAAGGGTTCCGTATCATAGCTCTATATTTCCAATGGCTCTCTAGAAATCAGGGTGCCCCCCTAAGATGATATTTTTCGCATGGTTGGTGTTTAACAACAAGAACCTGACATGGGACAACCTGAGGAAACGAGGTTGGCATGGCCCAAGCAGGTGTTTGATGTGTGAATCAGAAGAAGAGTCAAATCTCCACATGTTCTTCCAATGCAACTCCTCTCAACAAATCTGGTATGAACTGGCCATTAATTTTGGTTTTCCTCATGTTGTTTTTGTTTCTATCCATGCAGCCTTCGGATGGTGGTGCAATCAAGGTGAGCCAAGGCGTTTTCTCATCATTATTATGTTATGGTGCGCATGGAAGTGGAGGAATCACAAAATCTTCCGAGACTCCAAAGATCCCTATAGCTCCATTTTGCATCGCATCACTGCTATTTTCGACTCTTCTCCAACACAGCTGGCCAATTAGCTCGGGACAACTTCAACTTACGGATTTTTTGTTTTTGGAATCATCGGTGGATGTGGTATTCTGGCTGCTCCTGGAAAATGACTTTCCCGGTTATATTTTTTGTGCTTCTTTTCCATATCCCTGAACCTGCTATAAATGTGTTTGTATATGTTTTATGCTCCTTCTTCTCCATGATGTAGGTATCTATTCTTCCGAATATGAGGGTTATTCGGATTTTTGTTTTCTGCTATGTCTCATATGTCCTGGATCGTGGCTTCTCTTGCCACTTTTTTGTATCCTATGTTAGTTTTTATATTGCCTTAATATAATACATGATGCTTTTTTTTCTCTGAAAAAAATATATATTAAATGACATAAAAAGTAACGAATAAATCAGAGTTGAGTGATAAAAGAAGCTACAGTAACAAATGCAAAATACACTCACTGAGCCTTCAACATATAAACTTTGGAAGGAATTCAAGTAGTTTATATTATTTATGTGGATGTTTCATAATAAATAAAACTTAAATTTAATAATCTAAATATTTATATTGAGGATTCCACTCTCAAGGTTCCATTTATGCCTGAAAAAAATTTCCAGATATTATTAAGTTGGTCATCCAAGTTTTGGTTAAAATAAACATCCAAATTTCTAACTAGCTGGATTTTTTGACACCAAGGTTCCAAATTAACAACATAATTCTCCATAAACATTAATCAACAACAATATATTTTACTCCCATTTAACTTATATAAAAATTATTTATACACAGGATTTAGAAACAAATAAGTTAAATTAATTATTAAGCATGAGGTTAACCAAAGATTAGAATAAGTTATTTATACAAAAATAAATTAAAAACAAATAATTTAAATTAATTATTACGCATTAGGTTAACCAGAAAGATTAGGATGAAAATTTGAGAAAGGTTTGGCGTCCATAATTGTGATTAAGATCATTTAATTAGTTAATTATTTTTTTATATTTGCGGTGTAGGGGCGTCGTGTCTTCTTATTTTTGGTAATGTGTTAGTATGTTCGATAAACGTGGGAGTAGTGTTGATAATGAAAAAAATGGTTTTTAGTTTATATCGAGGGCATGTAGCTCACATGGTAGAGCACTCGCTTTGCATGCGAGAGGTACGGGGTTCGATACCCCGCATCTCCATTTAAGTTTTTATTCCGATTTCGCGAATAGCCGCGGAAAATAAAAAAGGTTTTACGTAAACAATTTTCTATACCCATGTTCAACTATAGGTTAATTTTAATATTTTTTTTTTGTGTAAGTACTCACGCAACTAACCAAATGATCTTGTGATGGGCCTCTTATGTACAGTTTGGCCACGGACACTATGGATAAGGTCAGCTAATGATAACCAAATGATTTTGTGGTGGGCCTCTTATGTATAGTTTGGCCACGTTCAAGATTAAATTATGGAGATGGTTTAGTAAATGCTTTCGTCGACCATTTCAAAATTTGACTTAATTTTCAAGTTTAAATTATGGAAATGGGGTTAGTAAATGTTTTCTTCTGAACATTTCAAAACTTGATATTGCTATTGTCATTGTTTTTTTTTTTGGTTTATTAAGGGACTTCCAATAATATAAATTTCATCGCAAACTAAGCTTCAAACATAAAGTTATGCTTTATTAAAGGTCAATCGACTACTTGTGTCACATCAATTGATTTGTAAATTGTCATAGATATTCTACTAGAGAATGTGTTACAATAGATCTGATAAAACTATATTTAAAAATCCAAAAATCTACACTATTAGGGTTTATTCCTCTTTAAATTTCTAGATCTATAGATAAATATGTATTGTGTATGCATGCAAATTGAAATTTATGTAGAAAATAGAGAACAACAAAAGAAAAACTCACAAACCACATTTGACACGATATATCCTGGGAAACCCTTTCTAGGGAAAACTTGGCTGAAAGGTGAAACCGCTCTACTCTCTTTCTTTGAATAGAAAATGGTTGCAAGTATAAAGAAGTAAGGCTTGTGTCCCATGGGCTACTATAGTGCACAAATCCTTTCTACATGCTCTCTCCCTATCCCTCTTGGCTACTCTACTTGTTTACGAGACAGATGCACTCGAAAAGAATGGAACCCCTTTCCTCTTAATGGTTTGGTCATAACACAATTTGATAGCCTACTAGTGGTTAAGTTTGACTCCCTCAACTCTTAACCAAAGTTACAATATGGAGTCTTCTTGAATCTTCTTCATCATGATCATGTGGCTAGCCCCCTTTCCATGAATAACGAGGGCTGATGTGGCACCCTTTCAAATTATGGTGGCCAAAATAGGAAGGTCAAGAGTCTCAATGGCATAACTTTTACATACAGACTCTGATTGAGGTGGTCCTTGCGTCATTATAAAGTATTTGTGTGTAGAATAAGAAGAAAATGTGCCACACCAAAGCAACAAATTTGTACCCCCAAAAACATCATTTGATGCCTCAAAATTCTCCTGAAAGGTTTTAGACCCAAATTTGCCAAACTAGGTCCCACCGGTATAAATGGTCATGTGAGTTGATTAGTCCACTTTTTGCACTTTAACAACATCCATATGGATGACAAACAATATAATGATCCAATCTCGATTTGACATCATAAACATCCATACAATACCATGTGGTTGACACGTGGCAACCCATGTCCACCCGTAAACACTGCACTGGGCCACATCCTTTGTTAGATTATGTCACTCTACCATGTTGAGGCCAATTTTCATATTGGTCCTAGTCTATATCAAGAGGAAATCCTAATAGTAGCTATTCAACCTTCCTATACCCAACTCTTGATCTCCCAATAACTGACTCCTAATATCCCAATACTTTGTGATAGTTGACGGGAAATACGTCTCTAATAGTTGATAGGGTTTTGGGTTCTATTGATGCCAATAGCTAAGCCTGATATGGAGATCCCAATTCTCTCAAACGCCTAACACTTGACCATCTACCTACTGAGATATCAAGGTCAATAACTCCATTACTTAACATACTCTAATTCTTGAAAACTAACAACCTTTTGGGTTTTGTGATTGTCAAGGCTTCACACCAATAGTAGCTATGTAATGTCTCGACATCCTAATGGTTGATAACCTTATTACTTCTACCACGATTGCCACTTGGTAACCTCCTTAGCACAACCATGTCCTTAAATCTATTCCATTTTCTATATCATCTGACCATGTGGATGTTATTTCATGCCACATCAGCATGTCTTGTCATCAAGGGCTATTCCCCATGCTATGTCACCATGATAAATATCCTATCATATGGATAGGCCATCTCAATCTATGTTAGTTCCATTCAACCACACTAGACTTGTATCGAGCTTAATATCATTGGACAGGTAGGCCTAAAAGCTACCCTTGAATCTCCTATAACTGAGCTCCAACCACTAGATACATTCAAGGTACTGATGGCGAATTTTCCCAATAGTTAACATGGGGATCGAATTTCATCAATACCAAGGAAGAAAACTTGATCACCATTCATACTTTTCCCAACTTATCACTCTCCCCGACTCAAGGCTTTGTCTCTAGTGGTCTAAATAGATGGAAGTTGAGAACAACCATAACATTAGCTAATGGATGACACTCATGTATGTTGGTATCAATATATTTTAGGGGTCCTATCATTCAAAATTCCTCATAATTAGCTCTGGCCAACATGACACTATGGTATCCCAATTTCGATGGCCTAATATACTCTGGCCAACATGACACTATGGTATCCCAATGTCGATGTCCTAATATACTAAAAAATGATGGGATAATTCCCATTTGTTAACATTTTTTTGGGAACATTGGTTATCAGGGGTTTCACGTGGATATTTTAATGAAGTGCCTAATACCCATAGCTCAATAGCTCAATATCCCCTTCTTCCTATCAACTCTTAGTCATAGCTTCTAATGGTCATATGACCTCAAGTTGGGGATAAGGACTCCCATTCTCAAATTTCCAAACTTCTCAAAATCCATAAAGGGGATCAATTTGTTTAACTTCCTTATCATACATATCAAATGAGTAAATACAACAACTTTCGTCCTAAAAATGTGAACATACACAATAAATTTAAATGCAACATTTAAACATGAAATATTGAACATCATTTACAATTATTTTGCAAGGAGGAATACACTTGTCTATTCCTCTTAATATTGTTGGAAACTAAAGAAAGAACTAGGACTCTTATCCCAACCATAGACACAACTATGCTGCAAATTTCTTGCATCTGACCACCCTTGAGCTAGATCTGATGTTTGAAGGACACTCCACTCAGGGTATTAAACCAACAGATCAATTCAGGGTAGAGAATGAAGGTCAATCTCCTTCATTGGCTAGGACAATAGGAATGAAAATCCTCAAACACTGTCTCGGCTTAATACATAACAAGTATGGTCACTAAGGCCTACACCACATAAAGGGAGACCCCTTTATTACTTCCTACGATCCCCCAATGATCCTCCCTCTTCCCCTGATTCACATGCACAAAACAACCAAATAACATAGCTCTTCTCTAACACTCAACTTAGGCAAAGGTTTCCATGGATGCTATCAATCACACTTGGACTCTATTGTCCAAATTTTCTAAAACATGGTTTACAAATTACAAGTTCACAAATGGTTTGGATTACACACAAATGGGGTCTCTTCTCTCAAACTTGCCAATAATATTTAAATTCTAAACTCTTTGCACTCTAAACCTTCCCCACGAGCATTGGCTTCACTCAAAGGGGTCTAGTTGTTCCCTTCTCAGCATGAAAAATCAACCTAGCTACCATGAGGTATGTAGCATGCCTAGGTGACTCTTGTACCTCTTTCCCCATTCGTCATAATTTCCTACAATAGTTGGTAGCTCCACAAGAACATTAAATTCAAAAGATTATAAAAATTCCCAATCTCCCCCATAAGATTTCTAAGTAAGTTATCCTTCCAGACATTAGGATCCATATAGACATGTCCTCATCCTAAGCTTTAACAATCTATAATTTAAATCAACAAAATTATTTACAGGAATCATTTTGGTCATATAGCCATGTTTGTTCTCTAGCACTATCATCCTCTATTAAATTACAAAACTTGGGGATTAGAAAAAGGGATATTACAATAAACCTAGAACAAAAAAGGTTGGGACTAATATCATGAATATTGTTGATCTAGATACATGGGACTAAATTCCCACTCATTGAGGAAGAGGATGGAAACAACTTAAGAAACCCTACTAATTAGGAAGTGGATCCAAAGATCTAAATAAGAAAATTGAAGGGAAGCCCATGCTAAGGGTTCTGATAAAGGTAGAACCGATTTAGTCAAATCAAAGGAATTGAATCTAAGGTTGGATTATAAACTATTACTAGTCAGGAACATGCAGAACTATGTGAAGGGACACTCCTAAGTTCCAAAATAACTCACACATGCTTGGAAATTTTGGTACAATAATTTGAAACACTGGACCATCATGTGTACGGTTCTCAATTGTGTAATGATGAGTTTGGGTCAAGAACATGAGAAATAACCAAGTTAAAAAGAATTAAGGTATCATTGGGATGGATCCAAGGAACTCACTAATGGGGTAGGTAAGTCCAAGGCACATTGTCCTCTAGGCCACACTCCTAGAATATAAGTGTTAAAGTTAATAGGGGAAGGCCCATAAGAGTCAAGGCAATGATAAATCCATGAAACTAATGGTAGGTGGAAATTATGACGTGATTAATAAAGAATGAAACCATATGTTGGTGGGAAGGAACTTAGAGGTGGACTATAGACTTCCCTTGTTCAAAGCATAAAGGAAAGATTGACATAACATGGGTTTAAAGAATTCCAAAGGAAATGATCAATTACTAGGTAGAGGTTGTTCATAGGCATATCAATAAGATAATGGGATAATTAAAGATGAAAACTTAGCTACATAGAATGGGTATGGTTCATGGAGGTGTTGACAAATTGAACATGACTTCAATTTGGAACTCAACAGACTTCATGAGACATTAAGATGACTTATCACGAATTATCTGAACAAGGGAAACTAAATGACATTTCCACAAATTGAACCATAGATTTGAGGAGAACAAGACTATGTTAGTAACATAGGTTCTCCACTTAATTAACTGACATCATAGCACCTACATTTATGGGATATCAAGGAGTACCTCTAATCTCAATATACATTGATAAAACCCTCCCAAAATACTTTTGTTTATCCCCCCTTCGAAATACATATTTCTAATAAAGATAGCCTCCATTATTAATATATATTCCATATTTTTATCAAACACACATTTTCATACACCTCAATAGCTATAAAGTCCCTCTACCCCACATCTCCTCCATCTAAGCCCCCTCAATCTGTATAATAAATTGACTCTATTTTTCACAAATGTAAAACTCCTTGTATAAATGCACGTGGTAAGATATTGGTTAATAATGTGAAGCCCCTATACTTGGTAGACACCAAGCATAAAAATGGGTAATTTCAATGGCTAATCAAGTTTTCAACATGATGACAAGAAATGCATGTTACTCGAATTTTGGGATCAAGACAAACTAGACTCTGAATCTAAAGGGGACAGATGGCATGGACACCAAATTGTAACAAGGGTCACAACTCTAGGGTACACATAGTGAGAAATTATTTAAAAATGACAAATTGAATATGTAAAATATGGATGGGTTGATCCATCTACCAAGGAGTGTGGGGTTTCCTATAGGAAATTTCCCATAGATGACAATAAAATGCAAGGAATTGGAGAGAGATGCTCTATGCTAAATTTCAAGGGAAAGAGGCCTAATGGACAACTATATAAATGAATAAAATTGGTCATTTGTGGTGAAATGCCACCCATAAGTTGAAAGATACAAGGACAAAGTGGGGCCTAAGTAGGAGGGGAAAATGAGTAGAAATGCATGATAAATGAGAACATGTTTTAATTCTTTTTATAAAAATTCCTTCATAGTGAAGTGTCAAAGAAATATTATAGATAACTTATTGAAGAGTTGGGTAGAACAAAATACCCAATAAATGAGAGGTTAATCTACCTTACCTATACCTTTGGTGTCTAGGTTGAGAGCTAATAATGATCAATTCTAAACTTGGCTAGAGGAGCCATCATTCTCCTAAGCATTAGATGATTCCCCTAGTAGATGATCATGTGGGGGGATAAATTTTTATGCATAGGTGGTGATGATGTCCTCTGTTGGTCGTGTATGTAACATCCAAGGATCATGCCATAGACTATGATCATAAAAAAAAGTGGAATGTGTCATTGTCTTGTAGAGAATTAAAGCAAGTTGAAAATGGAAATGCGAAGTGCCAATTTGTAGATGTGAGTCAAATGGAATCAAATTTTAGGCTTAAAAAGAGCTTTCACCATACTAATAATTGGCTTTGGACATAGGGGACGAATGTTCATCCATAGAATATTTTGATTCAACAATGAATTTGTTGTACATATTTGGTTGTTGAGTCAAGAATGAGGAATGATGAGGTGAATCATCCCAAGGCTGATATAAAGTGATTTTTAACTCTAGAATGTCTTGATGTGGGTGAATAATAGTGAAACTAGAGCCATAACTACTAGATAAAGTGGTAGAAGATGGCAAAGTGAACTATGAATCAATCCCATGAGAATGAGAAGGATGGTTCACATACACAACATCTATGGGGTTAGACTGAAGGCTAGTGGATGAAGGCTCCACCAGTGTTGATATTGAGACTAAAAGATGCATATAAGGGATTCTATTATGTACATTCCCATATAAAGAAGGATTCATTGAGGAAATGAATCCCTTGGAAAATAAGAGGTAAAAAATTTGTAGAATTTCTCCTCCATAGGTACATGAGGAGAACCAATCTAATTGATAGATTGGTGTGTCTCCTAGTTAACCTCTCATGATAACTAGTGAGGTCCTTGACTATCAGGGTGGATGCTCCACTATGAGTATAATTCAACTCTCTTGTGACAATAAGGGTCTAATGAAACTAAGGTAGTTTATGGAAATGGTGAGAATAGTGGCCATATGTTTTAGAAAGAGAATGAATGTGATTTTTTTGGAAGGAATTAATCCATATAGATGATCTAGGATTCATGATTTGAATCACTGGAATGTGAGGATTAGTTTCCATATCATCTAGGCTAAGAAGTGACTTAGGCCCAAGGAGAGATGGAAAATTATTAGTAGCATGGCTAGGGGGATCACATAAAGCATGTGGAGGTGTAGCTTTAGGTGCAATGTTTTGGGTGGCCATAGATTGGTTTGATTTATTGGTTTCCCCTTTTCTTGTTTTCTCTAACCCACTTTTCCACTACTATACTAGCAGGGGTAGGATCAAGTTTGGGTTGCATATGTACTAAAGTAGTTGCAAGGGTAGTAATAATGGGCCTAACTAGTGTCAAATCCAAGTAAGGAGTTTGAGTAGAAGGCAGGGTAGGGGAAAAAGGGTCCAAGTACCAAATTGGGCTTCCCAAGGTAAGGTTAGGAAAATTTAATGTGGACATAACCAAAGTGCTTACTATTCTAGGTGATGGAGATATGATGGGTATTTCATGAAATGGATAATGTTAATGAGTGACGCCTCCAATCCTAGGAGTTGAATATGCAAGTGCAAAGTGTTGAGGAGATAGTTGTGAACATGAGACCCTAGGCCTTTGTGAATATTGGGAGGAAAACAACATGTAAACTTGAGATTATATTGGTGCACGTGAGACATGTAATGAAGCATAGATGAACCAAGAAAAGTGGAATATTTATAGACCCTAGAGATGATGTTTGAAATATAAGGGATGGCGTGATTCCCAACCATGTATGAAATTACATTATCTGAATTAACTTGAGCCTTGGTAATTTAATATGTGAGTTGGTCAATGGTTACCATTTCCCATTATGATGGAATCTTATGGTGAGATAGATAGAGGAGCAAATTTCCTTCATGGAATACATGAAGCTAC
The DNA here is from genome assembly GCA_031772625.1 of Pinus tabuliformis. NCBI lineage: Eukaryota > Viridiplantae > Streptophyta > Pinopsida > Pinales > Pinaceae > Pinus > Pinus tabuliformis. Next base: position 829,044,971 of record CM062806.1, read on the forward strand.
ATCCCAAGAGGAGGTTATAGTATAAAGGTACATCGATAACCTTTATGTAAAACAAGACGTGCTTACCTCTAACCTACATGGGAGAGTTTTCGTATAACCCTTCAATTTGGGAATTTCTTCCATCATACACATAAAGGGTGGTTGTAGATGGCATTAAATTAGATATCCTAACTATTTCCATACTTGGGTAGAGATAATCACACTAGTGGATGTGCCTTAATCACTAATGAATCTCTAAATGGTAGCATTCTTAATGGAAATCATGATTTAGAAGGTGAAAAAATGAGGTAGGAAGAGTGATTAATATTTACTAATGTCAAAGGAAATTGTATGATCATCCGATGGATCAATAACACCGACAATAAATAGTAGGCCTTCCTTTGCATTAGGTAGGTCTGGAGGACCTCTAAGGTTGATATAGCCATAAGGAAATAAGATAAGTCATCTACTATGTTTTAATTATGGGTGGTTTGTGCATAGAAATTATGTATATTACGTAATAATGGGATATTTGGGACCTTAGGTTGTGACTCAATAAAATGTTAGGTCATCTACAAAGATCCATTATTGGATGGAAGAGTCTTTGAAGATTTGATTGGTTGAGTCTTAAGTGGTGGACCATATTTCCACGACCATGTGGTAAGCTTGACATCACCAAAAAATATATAAAGGATTGAAACATCCCATTCACAATTTGATTAGGTATAAGGGGTGGCATAGAAGGATTTACTTCATTAGAGGCCACATAATATTGTTCTAGGAAAGGGTTTCCTAACACAATTGATTATGAAGGTGAGGTTTGCGTAGAAGATGGGGTGGTTAATTAGCATGCTTGGAACAACTTATTGTTTCCCATGCACAATGCATTTGGGAAAGGATGGGACACTCATGAGTGTAATGGCCACAAGCACCACAACAAACATGAGTTTATTTGTTCAAATAATCTTTCACTACTTAGACTGGGAATATTGGTTTTTGTTGTTGATGTTTTGGTTAACCCTAATGTTGGAATTGGGTTGCTAGCCTTGACCTCTCATCTACCCTTGGTTCTAGGAAAGAAAAACTTCCCTTCCCTTATTCCTTTTCTTAAGATTTAGATCAAGGGATTGGTAGTATTTTTTGTTCGTACACCTTCCTTTGGGGTAGAGGTGCAATTTTACTAATGGGAAACTAGGGTGACACAATTAGAGGGGCTAGGAAAATAGGTTATGGAAAATGAAATGGATAATGATGGTTCAATATCACACTTGGAAAGGTGGGACTTGCACAATCTTACCTAAGCATAAACTCATTTGGATGGGAGGGTGTGTAAGAAGCGCTAGTTCCTACTTGGGAGGCGGTGCAAGAAGCATCCGGTGGGGGGTAGGAGTATGAGATACTTGTGCCCCCATAAGGTTGGGCATATACATTTGGTTGTGGTTGACATGGATGTGGTTGGTTATAGGTGATTGATCCAATCATACCACTAGCTATGTGGGATGCTCTAGGTGTAACCAAGTCACCCAAACAAGAATAAGGAGCATCAGGGAGGATATTATATAGGGACCTTGATTGGGCATAGATAAGATCGTACCATTGGGATTTCTGAGTTATCTCTTCCTTAGTTTTAGGGATGGTCATGTCTATGTCCTTGGTGATGGGAGGAAGGAGGGACTTTAGAAAGAAATCCATCAAGAATCAGCCATTGAGTTCTTGGGCCTTATAGAGGGAATGCTGTTTATGCCACTATTGGATATGATTTTTTATGTGGATGGTTGTAGTTTGGTAGAGGTTGGTCAAAATATCAATGTTGATATCATGGTGGATGATTAATTGGAAGTACGATAAGAAAACATTCGTGATGGATGGAATGTGTATTGGGTATTATAAGTTTGATTGGAATAACATCGAGCAACAACATTGGTGAGAGTGCATTGGAATAATCATATATGGACAAAGTATGTCGTAATGGAGTTATATGAACACCACAAGTGGAAGGATCAAATATGGCTAGTAGGATCTCTCTAGAATTTCCCTCAAATTTGGGGATATCCAAGGGAATTTTGGTTTGCATGGGAGACCAACTTAGGTCATGGTGAAGGGAATCATTGGTAAGTTGGTTCAAGTCAAGAAGATTTAATCTATTCATATATGGAAATAAGAGATGGGTGACTTTATTCCCTATTTTTCCTCTAGCATTAGCTCCTAGATTGAACTTAGCCATGGTTTAGTCAAGGTTGGTTTCACTAGAGAAGTGAGACTATAAGGCTAGCACCCCTTGAAGATCAAGGGAAATTAGAGGATGAAGAGATAGAACCTGGAGATTGGATAGGGATGTGGACCCTGACCTATCAAGAAATTGTGATATCAAATCAAATAATAAGATGAGGGCGTTGACCTCTCAATCATTATGATTGTCTTCTATGAGGAGATATGGTGTTAGGATAAAACCTACATTAGGATGCAAATTCTAGTCTATAAGGATAAGGGGATGAGGTAGTGGATTAAGCAAAGGAAAAAAAGCAATTACTATGTGTGTAGGTGGTGTAGTAAGTGGTTTTATGTCAATCACTATCACACTAACCTATTCCAAGCAATCCTTGTCCCATAAAAATGGAGAGGCTCTATCCTAGTAGACATACTACTTGTCAAACAAGTCCTAGAATATGGTTCAAAATATGTGTTCCAATCAACCTAATGATAGGGTGATGAAGTCCTTTCATGGATGAGTGAAGGTATTAAAGAGACAATTATCCTTAGGAATTGAGAGGCGATGAAATCCAAATGACCCATAATAATCTTCCTCAAGTGTGAATTCTTCCTACAACCATAACCTATGGAGTTGGTTCCTAGAAATATTAGCAACTAGGCTACCTTTGTCTAGTGTGAGATAAAATTTCATCTTCTAGGTGTTAATGGTGAACCTAGATTCCCGACTAAGAGTTAGAAGCATCAAGGGGAATTTCGAGATCATATTTCTAAGCCTTACCTACTTCAAGGGTTTCTTCTTACCATTAGTTTTTTGACCAGTGGATGATGAAGGATTTGATGCTCCCAAAAAATTTCACTGTTATGTTTCAAATGTAAAGAAATCAAGGGAAATTATATCGATGTTTATTCCTAAGGTCCTAAATTAACGAACAATTTATTTTGATTTCCCAAGTCGGGTTAATTTGTTGGTTTGATTAGAGTTGATTTTTAAAGGCTTAGCTTGGGGTCATGAACCAAGAATTTATATCTTGGTGTGAGTCGCGTGCATGTGTGGTCTAATCAGTTTATATTGAAACTATTCGAAATTAAAGAATAAACAATACTTCATAAATAAAGATCGAAGTAAGTAGCAAGCACGTAGATAAAGAAGAGGACTTGAAATGAAGAAATTGTTTCCTATTCTAAATGAATTTTAATACTCAAAAATACTTTCTATGTAATCTAGATCCATAAAAGGTATTCTAGCCTAGAGGTTTTAAGCAATCCATGAGGGTCCAAAACATAGGCTAATTTGGTGAGTCAAATACTGATAAATTGAGTAAAACTTTTATGTTACTCCTAAGCTTTATCTTTAATGGAATAAAAAACTTCATTTACATCAAATGGACATTGTATTGGGTTGAAAATAATAATCAAAATAGGGCTAAAAAATATAAAATAAAGGGTTTTTCGAATAAGGTCTTATTTGTCGATGAATAGCAGAATCCTATAACGAATATTTCTTTACCCAAGTCCTAAGAGAAAGAGGTATACTTTTTATATTAATTAACTCCTATAGATTTCTCCTAAAGCTTATTGTAGTAAACAAGCAACAAGCACTCCTGAAGGATCTCTTGTTGGAAAAGTACTAAAAACCCCTAGGGCGTTTTTGTCCTATCCCTTGTATCTAAAAAAACATGGGACTAAATCTATTAAGATTATACTATAATAGAGACTAAGTCCTAAACAACATGCCAACAACTGGAAAAATGAAAAAAAAAAAATAGAATTTTTTTAGGTTTTGGCTCTTGTAAATATGTACCTGAAAATCTATATTAGCAATATAGTTGGGCTCCCCTATTTGTACAATGAACCAACACACTTTTCCTCATAGAATTTGTGTTAACGTAATGCATTTGTCCTTCACAGTAATTGCTTTGGCTACGATAAAGATTTTTGGTTGCCAAAACCATATCTATAGATATGTCTTGTAGAATATTTCCCATAATCCATAATATAAAAACAACAAGGAAAGTGTGAAAAGCATCTAAAAAAGAAATAAATTGAAATCAGTGAGTGATGAGAGGGATATGAGGCCTTCCTAATAATCCCATATCCAAGTAGATGAATGCTAGATCAATTCCCTAGTGGATTCATCATTCTATTACATGTTGTATGCAACTAGGGTTAGTAGAAAGTACTACTCTAGTGGTTGTAGCTAGAGGACAAAAAAATGGATTCTAAATCCTAGGAGATAGAGGTTTTTTTTTCTATGTGGTTCATGGTCCCCAGAGATCCGTGAATGCTACATCCACAAAAATATTTGTACCATGAATGTTTACTTCAAAGGATCACTTCATGTTGGCTCAACCAAAGAGCATGATCCCAAGCATGTCATGAGAATTGAACTCGTGACCTATCAATAGTAGAGGTTATTTAATGATGGGGATTCAACCAATTGAGCTAACCCTTGGGGCTCCTAGGACATAGAGTTATTAAATTACTTGTGTTGTTTATAAATTCGAAACATGAAATACATCAAATGAATAAACTTGCATACTTACTCCACTATACAAGCCAAGTCACCTTGTTCTTATAATATTTTAATCCTTAAAAAATTTGAAACTTAATGATGTTTCAACAATACACCCACACATATAATAAATGTTGCTAGTTTATAGCTCAATGTCTATTCCATATAGATACATTATCCATCTATTATTATCACACTTGGGGATAGAAAAATGGAAACAATGTAATTTTAATGGAGTCCATGTTAATCATAATGACCACATATCTAGTAGAAATTATGCATGTTGATATCAATGATGTTGAACTAAGATGAATAAGGGTTAAAAAGTTAGGGTTGGGGTCTATACATTTCTAGTATATTTCCACTTTAGTCTAATGAAGATTTGAATTAGGTTTAGATGGAAGTATTGCACCCTCATGGTTTTGGATGATATATAGTAATGTTTAGAGCATTGGTTGGTGGAAACTTGGTCATGTTGATCTCCTTATTTTTTTCTACGAGAAAATTCTTATGGGGAAACCTTGAGCACATCCTTGTATTTTGAATATGGTATTTAGTGTAAACCTGTTGACATTGATTATGACCCTTCGCTTGATATGGATCTCGAGTGAGGAACACAGTAGAGGAAATCAACCTAGGGGATCAACCCCAAGACCTCCTACATGAAGCTTAAAGAACTCAACGACTACTTGAGTCATGTTGGGCTACTTCTTTTTATTATCCCAAATCTCATGGGGAAGCCCTTGAGAACTTTCCTCCAATTCATAGTTGGTACCTAGTGTAAACCTACCAATGTCGATTATGATGTTTGACCCTATAGGAAAATTGTGTGAAGCATGCAACAAAGGAAACCAACTTAGGGGATTGAACCCAAAACCTTCTACGTGAACTCAAAGTACTTAACCACTCAAGCTAGCTCACCATGCTAGTGTTGAGCTACTTCCTATAAATGTAGTGATGAGGATTATGATGTTGAACAATGGGGATATTGAGATTTGGACATACAACTTTTGATGTTAATGTAATGTGGATGTTATAAAATGTAGAAATTATGTTGTATATTTGAAACTGTTCAGGAAGTTTTAATAAAAAACGTAAGACACAAACCTACTCTACTGCTTTGCAGAATTCAATTCACAATTTAGAACAAAAATCTCAAACATGCAATAAGAAATAACACACATGCACACAGTGGTTTTTCCAGAGGAAAGCAATCTACTAAAAACCTAAATTCCCGCTTGCATCACTATGATGAATAGATATGTATTACAATTGCTTTGCTCAACTGAGCACAACCTACAAGTGAATAACCTATCTCTCTGCTCACTAAGAAGCTCCAGCCTAGGATTAGTCAATTTCTACCTCTGCTTGAGCCCCTATTTCCTTGCAAAATTCCTTGAGAAATTAAGCCCCTGTTATTTAGGAATTTCTCCAAAATGGATTATGCAATTCCCAAAGTTGATCATCTGACTGCATGAAACACTTCTACACTCAAGACTAGTTTACAACTGATGTTACATTGCCTTAGAATCGCCACCACAGTTAGGGAACTCGAATTCTCTGCATGCACTAGCTATTTTGGGCTGATTGATCAGTTAACTGGATGATCATTAAGTTTGACTGAAGTCCCACTACACAACTAACCTTCCACTAGTTCCTCCAATAGTTGGAACTAGTTTAACTGAAAACAACTTGAGATAATTGGCCTTGATTGCTACAAATTAACAATCACACATGATTAACTGAACTCTAACTCCTCCAACTCAAATTTACTGAGTAAAATGGGTGACACAAGCCGTGCCACACAAGTTAATTGCATCAAAGTTATCTGCTGATGTGGAAACTCGAATTTTATCAATTTAATCAAGGAAAAATCAAATTGAGAATTTATTGTTGAATTTTAACACTCCCCTTAGCAAGAAATGGATTATCAACCACCCCTATCCTGCAATTGTGGAACTCGAACTTCCCTCTTGATAACGCCTTTGGCAAGATGTCAGCATCTTGTTCCTCTATTGAGATGTATTGTAGCAATATTATTCACCTTTGCACACAATCTTGTAAATGGTGATACTAAATATCTATATGCTTGGATCAGTTGTGAAATACGTGATTCTCATAGAGCTTGATAGCTCTTATTATCACAATAAATCACAGTTGGATCCATCATCTGTCCAAACAATCCCACAAGTGTCTCTCTCATCGAGATCACCTCACATGCTACTTAACTTGCAACCATGTATTTTTCTTCTACTGAGCTGAGCACCACATATATTTGCTTCTTATTGTACTAGGAAGCAGTTGTGGACCCAACATTGAAAATTCCACCTAATGTACTCTTTAGGTTTAATGGAATTCCCACCCAATCTGCATTCGTGAAGCCACATATCTTCACTCTCTTTGTCCATCTATACCATATTCTAAACGGGACATTACCTCTGAGGTATCGTAAAACATGCTTAGCTTCCTTCCAATATAATTTGGTTGTCATAACCATAGTTTGGGTCATTTGGTTGGCTGAATAATGCATATCTAGTCGTATGTTCACAAGATACATTAGTGAACCCACTAGTTCTCAATAAAAGGTAGCATCCACTTCCTCACCTGAAGTGGCATCCTCCTTCCTCCAGTTGGTTTCTATAGGTCTCTCCATGGGTTTACAACTCTCCATGCGGAAATTTTATAGTATATCATTTGCATACTTGCCTTGAGAGACAAACAGTTCCCCATCACCTTGCCATACTTCCAACTCGAGGAAGTAGTGCATGAGATCCATGTCCTTCATTTCAAACTCCCTTGCAAGGTCCTCCTTGTAAGATCTGATCAGTTTCTCAACACTAGTTAAAATCAAATCATCAACATATAATACAATAATAAGAAATTTACCTTCTACCAAGATATGTGTAGGTTTGCATCTTCTTCACTTTTGGTGAATCCCAAACTAGTGAGATAACTATTGATCATGGTGAATCGAGCACAGGGTGCTTGATTGAGACCATACAACGCTCGCTTGATTCTACAGACATGATACTCCTAATCAAATGTCTCAAAACCTTTCGGTTGCTTGATGTAAATATCCTCCTCAATAACTCCATTGAGAAATTCTATTTTTACATCCATCTGGTGGATCTTCCACCCCAGATGCACAACTAGTGCAAGAATTTGTCTAATGGATGAATACCTTGCTACAAGAGAAAAGGTCTCCTCATAGTCAATTCCCTCAACTTGAGAGTATCACTTGGACACAAATATGGCCTTATAATTGTCTATTCTTTCGTCTACTTCTTGCTTCACCTTTAAGATCCATCTCGTAGCCACTACTAATTTATCTACTGGTCTTGGGACCACTTCCCAAATAATGTTATTTACAATGGATTAGTACTCTTCCACCAGTGCATCAACCCATAAAGGTTGCTCTATTGCTTCCTCGAAAGACGATAGCTCAACCTCTACAAGCCCAGTCATTAAATCCATGTAGCCAATGTACCTCTCAGGTGACCTTCTCTGCCTGCACAAATTTGAAGGAGCTCCCACATTCTCCCTCACATCTTGCACAAGTCTATCAACTTCCTTGGTCGTTTTCCTACCTTCTCTAGATGGTTTTTCTTGAGTGGATGTCTCCACTAACTGCTCCTCTACTTGTGGTTTCTTGATAACTTCTTGAGGCTCCTCCTTTGGCGCTAAAAGCTCCTCTTTTGGTGGGATCTAAAGCTCCCTCTCAAGAGAGCACCACATGGCTTTCCCCTCATCAAACTTTACATCCCTTCACATGACTGTCATTATGAGGGATGGAAATTACACATGATAGTTGTGTGGAGTTTCTGTGTAACCCACAAATACTCCCAATTTTGTTGTCTGCTCAAACTTCTTCCTTGATTCTTTGGAAACATGGCAGTAAATAGAGGCTCCAAAAATCCTAAAGTGTGACACATCCGACTTTCTCCCATAAAATCCTCCTCTGGTGTAATCATACCAAGAATATAATGAAGACTCTAGTTCTGCAAATAGATTTTTGTGTTGCATGCCTCAACCCGTAAATGTAGAGGTAGGCCTTGGTCATGCAACATCGCCCTCATTGTTCCCACAATATTATAGTTCTTTCTCTCAGCCACCCCATTCTACTATGGGTTGTGGGGTACTGTCAACTCTCATCGAATGAATTCTTTCGCATAGAAATTTTTCAATTCATTCAACACTTACTCACCTCCATTATCGCTCATGAGAGCCTTCACCTTCTTGCTGGTTTCTTTCTCAACCAGTGCCTTTAATTCTACGAACTTAGAGAACGTCTCATCTTTGTTCCGCATGAAGAAGATCCAACACTTCCGTGAGAAGTCATCAATAAAAATGACAAAATATTTGTTTCTGGAAGTGGAGGTTATCGAGAAAGGTCCACAAACATAAAAGAAGATCCTTTCCAAGGCTGCATGTGCTTTGTGTCCCAATCATGGAATGTGGTTTTGTGTACTTCCCCAAGGTACATCCTTTGCATACCTCTTGTTGCTAAAGTTCTCATTTGGGGAGGCCTGTGGTTATTTGTTGCATAATCTTCAAGGTTCCATGATGCAAATGGCCAAGTCTTTTGTGCCAAAGTTCACCGACATTGCATCTATGCACTTTCTCTACCTTAGTGATTAATACTACACAATCTTCCACATCTAGCTTATACAGGTTCTTCACATGAACCCAAATCTGCTTCATCTGTCCCATGGATATGTGTCTCATGAATGATTTTCCTTTGCTGAAGATCATATCATAACCACGGTCTTCCAAAACTGCAACAAAGATGAGATTTTTCATTAGGCCCAAAAAGAACATGACGTCCTTGAGTCTGAGAGGGGAGGTCGAATCCCTCTGAAAGGTGACTGTACCAATCTTGGTCACGTTGTACTTTCCTTCGTCCCTTAGATCGATGTGCATCTGTAGATATTTCTCCTCCAAGTCACTGAAAAAGTCACTACACCATGTCATGTGGAATGAGGCACCTGTGTCTAAGTACCACACACTCCTGATCATTGTGTTGGTCATTCATGTGATAAGGGTAAAGTCAATCTCAAACTATGAAGTCAAGGATTCACCTACTGCCCCTCCTGAGGTCTTCTTTCTTGCCTTTTTTTGTGGACACTTCATGGCACAATGCCCAAATTCATGATAATGGAAGCATTTAATTTTGGACAAATCTTTCTTCTTACCCCTTGGCTGGATTCTAGTTTGGTTTGATATTTCTTCCCTTTTCCTTTATTTCCCTTTCTAAACAATGAAATTTTTTCTTCATCCTTACCCTTGGATGAAGTCCAATCTCTGGTATTTTGCCTTATTTCCTCTTGTACCAAATTAGACCATAAGCATTCTCAACTTGGTAGTTTCTCCCTCCCGTTCAAATAATCTTGTTAGTTATGCCAACTTTTAGGAAGGCCTAGAAGGGCTAAGCTTACCAAGTCGTCATCTGAAATAATAACACCAACTACCACAAGCTCATCACAAACTTGTGTGAACCTGCTCAGATACTGTTGAATAGTGTCATTCTTTTGCATCTTGATATTTCCAACTTTATCCTTGAGCAATACTTTCCTATGGTCGCTACTATTATGGAACCGATTTTTCAGTGTTTTACACATTGCATTAGGAGTTTCTTTCCCATGGAGATTGGTGACAGTGGTCTTGTACTCCCTCCAATATTATTCTCCTTTATTTGGCTACATATTTCTTCCACTAAGCAAGGTTCTGGACATTAGATTCCACTGGTTTTGCAACATCTCTCTTGATGTATTCTAGCAATCCATTGTCATCCAATACTACCTCCATGTGATCCTTCCATGTGATGAAATTAGAGCTACCTTCCAAGGCATACTCTAGCCCAACCCATTGAAGGTCATCTTCCCAACTTTGAAGAGATCCTGCTACACTGAACTGTAAATTCGAACCTCCTGAGAAACAAATTCAAAATTCCTGCTCTAATGTGAATCTTGCTCCGATACCATGTAGAAATTATGGTGTATATTTGAAACTGCTCATGAAGTTTTAATCAAAATCACAGGACACAAACCTACTCTACTGCTATGTGGAATCCAATTCACAATTTAGAACAAAAATATCTGACATGTAATAAGAAATAAGACACATGCACACAATATTTTTTCCAGGGGAAAGAAATCTGCTAAAAACCCCAATGCATGCTTGCATTAATTTGATGAATAAAGATGTATTACAATTGCATTTTTGAACTTAGCACAACCTGCAAGTGAATAACCTGTCTCTCTACTCACTAAGAAGCTCTGACCCAGAATTATTCAATTTCTGCCTCTACTTGAGCCCCTATTTCCTTGAGAAATTAGGCCCCTATTATTTATGAATTTATCCAAAATGGATTACGCAATTCCCAAGGTTGATCATTTGACTGCATGCAACACCTATACACTCAAGACTAGTCTACAACTGATGTTACACTGCCTTGGAATCTCCACCACAACTGGGGAACTCGAATTCTCTGCATGCACTAGCTATTTTTGGTTGATTGATCAGTTAACTGGATGATCACTGAGTTTGACTGAATTCCCACTGCACAACTGACCTTCCACTAGTTCCTCCAATAGTTGGAACTAGTTTAATTGAAAACAACTTGAAATAACTGACCTTGATTGCTACAAATTAGCAATCACACATGCTTAGTTGAAATCCAACTCGATTTTACTGAGTAAATTGGGTGAAACAAGCCATGTCACACAAGTTAATTGCATCCAAGTTGTTTTTTGATGTGGAAATTCAATTTTTCTCAATTAAATTATAATCACAAAGAATGCATTGATTTATGGACACAAAGTTATGACCTTTAGAAATTTTACCATTTATGCCATGTCACTACATTTGTATAATATATGTTGATTACACATGGAAATTCAATCCACATGTCAATACCTCTATGCTTCACATTTGCAAGTTAAACACCCTGGCTTGCCATGTCATATATGGATATATGGTTTTTTTTTTTTGCATTTTTCCACCACCATGCTATTATTTGTTCTTCTAGATTCTAGATTTGATATAGGTGTCAATCAATTTGGTCAAACATCCAAATACAAATCCAAAAATTTTCGAAATTAACACTAAACAAAAAGATGGATTTCTAGATTTCTAGATTTGGGACATCAAATATCCACATCCACTACCCACATCACCTCCAAACAACTACCACCCAACATCCACCTTGCCATTTTGACATGTCATTATTATCACATCAAATTAGTTAATATCTAGATTTTCAAAATTCATGTCTCCAGAGTCACCAACCACAACATATGCCATATAAGTCAATACATTGACTTCTTTCCATGTCATATGAACATGTTAGCATGCCACATCATCTTGACATGGCCTCCTTACCACATTAGCTCCTATTCATTTGCAAGGTTTGCAATTACTTACATGAATCCTATGTGGCCACCACACAATATGCCTTATTATAAAAAGAATATAGATTTTTCCAAAAGAGTGAATTTAAAGAAGTTCTAGGTTCTTAGAATTCTAAATCTCGATAAAATTAGATTTTATTGGATCCTCTAGATATTCAGATTCTAGCGAAATATAGAAAAAGTCATGAAAATCGACAAATAAAAGCATGGCGTTAGATTCCAGATCTTCTGGATATCTGAATTTTGTCAATTGATAGGAAAATTCCCAATAATCAATGGAAAGAAAAAGTTATTGGATTTTGAATCTTCCAAACATTTTTTTTTTTTTTGAATAATACTTATCCAAGAAACTATGCACAGTCGCGAGGCTTCCATTTCTTACTTTAGGAAAATGTTTCCATCATGGTATATGGTGGGCATAGAGGCAAGAGGTCTGTCAGGAGGCTTAGCAACTCTATGGGATCCTCATCGGATCAAAGCTAAAGCATATAGGTGTTTTGCAGGAATCATCATTTCGGCCTCCATCAGGGGCAAAGATTTCCCTATAAACATCTTAAACATTTATGCGCCTTGTAAGAATAGAGCTCCCTTTTGGGAAAGGTTCTTCGCCTCAGATATGTTTGATATTGAACACTTGATCATTGCAGGCGACTTAAATATAACATTGAGCTCGGAGGAATGTTGGGGTAGCTATAAGAAAAAAGACTCGCTCGCAGATAGCATAAAGCTCGAGATTTTAAATAAGAATTTGGTGGATATTGTCCCATCGGAAATGAAGCCAACATGGGTAAATGGCAGAACTGATAATGCCTATATCGCAAAAAGAATTGACCGGTTTTTAGTGCATATCAGCATCATAGATAATATGGGCATGCCTCTTTCGTCAGTGGGGAATATACTTGTCTCTGATCACAGGCCTATTCTTTTATCCTGGCGGGAAAAAAGCTTCAGAATGGGGTATCCATTCAAATTCAATAGAACTCTATTACAGGACCCGGCCTTTAATGAGCACATCTCTAAGGCATGGAATGAACTAACAGATAAAGCTATGTCTCCCCCTTTTTTAACACTTAGAGATAAGATGGCCGCCATGGGAAAGCTGGTGAAGAAATGGCAAACTGAAAAAAGGAAAAAAGACAGGCAGGATCTTTAGACAGTGCAACAGGAGCTGGATAGCATTTTAAAATTGTCAGATGCCAGATCGTGCTCCTTCAGCATGAAATGCAGCATAAGAGAGCTTGAAAGGAAAAAATATAAATTGTTGAAGCAGGAGGAATCTTTTTGGAGGCTTAAAAGCAGGGCATTATGGCTCAAAGAAGGTGATAAGAACAAAAAGTTTTTTCATAAATATGCAAATGCCAGACGTGAGAAAAACACCATCTGGAAGATAAGCAATGGAAATGGAGGCTTTCTTGTTTCCCAACAGGACATCACAAAGGAAGCTGTAAGACATTTTAAGAGACAATTCAGCAGAAGGTTAGATGTTGCTTTCCAGGACATCCTATGGGGAATTGAAGTGGTTCCCCAGATGTTTGACGACGAAAAGAATGAGGCCCTGTTTCGGCCTGTCACAGAGAACGAGCTTCTTGGAATTTTGAAGTCCTTCAAGAAAGATAAGAGCCCAGGCCCCGATGGCTGGACAATCGAATTTTTCACCCACTTTTTCAGCCTCATCAAGCATGATCTGCTGAGGATGGTGGAAGCGTCTAGGATGTCTGGCAGCATTCACCATATCATTTCTTCCACCTTGATTGCCTTAATTCTGAAAAAGGGAGAGGCAGAATCTTTTCATGATTTCAGACCGATATCATTATGCAACATCTCTTTCAAGATCATCACTAAAATCATTGCTGAAAGAATAAAAGGTACTCTGGCCTCCTTTTTATCAAAGGACCAACATGCTTTTCTGAAGGGCCGCAATATTTTGGATGCACTGGCTAATACACAGGAGTGCCTGTTCTCTATGTTTTCTCAAAACACAGAAGCGACCATCATGAAAATAGACTTGCAAAAAGCATTCGACTGCTTAGACTGGGGGTATATTGAATGTCTTCTGGCTAAGATTGGTTTGAGATCCAATGCCATCCGATGGATCATGGCCTGCGTAGAGAACGTAAACTATGCAGTCATTATCAATGGTATTCCCTCTCATTATTTTCAAGCTGAGAGAGGTTTGTGTTAGGGATGCCCCCTATCGCCTCTTTTATTCATTCTGGCCATGAACTCTCTAAGCATCCACATCAACATGACGGTCACTGATAACAGATCCAAGCCTATCAAGATTTGCAGGCAAAACTTCATCTCTCACAACCTTTTCGTAGATGATGTGCTCTTATTTGCAATGCTATGTAGAATGTCGTGGTTGTGTTTAAAAGATATTCTTGAAAGATTCCAAAGAGCCTCCGGGCCTTTTATCAACAAAGGGAAATCCTCTTTATATCACAACGAGGCCAACATGGAGATGGTGAATTGGATTTCTGAGTTATTCGGTATTGAGACAAGTTTGCTCAAGGAGGGCCTCAAATATTTAGGTTTTCATCTCAAAGCTAAGGGTTATTCCAAGTATGACTGGCAATGGCTGACAGAAAGATACTATAGAAGATATCTGCATGGGAACATCGGAGTCTATCCTTGGCAGGTAGAGTCATTCTCTCTCAATCTGTTTTATTGCAGATGGTCGTTTATTGGGCTCATTTATTCTTCCTCCCGGCAAACACTATTCACAATTTGACCAAGGTTATGGCAAATTTTATTTGGGGTGGAAAATCTGAACAGACAAAGTTCCATCTCTCCAAAATTAATAGAATTTCACTGCCTAAGCGCCTTGGGGGATGGGGCTTAATGGACTTGAGGGCTTTTGGAAAGGCTCTTTTATGAAAATCGCTCTCGAGAGGGATCTTTGGGGATGGTCCATGGAGTACCACTGTTAAACTAAAATATATGAAAGGCAAAATTCTGGAACATTGGTACAGAACTGGAGCAATTGGAATCAAACATGGATCAACCATTTGGCATAGTTTTTGGAAGGTTGAGAAATACTTTTTAAAGAACCTAAGGTGGAGGATCCACACTGGAAACAGTATCTTAATTGGTCTTGATTCTATTGCCTGCTGTCGCGGTTCCACTTCATTTTCTAAAATCCTCTTATTTTACCTTCACAGAAATGATATTTTTACATGGGATAAACTTATCTCTGAATGGTGCGGTCTTGTTCCTTTATGGAAGGATGCCACTGATCTTCGTCTGCCAGGCGATCTGAGCTCTTCATGGAAAGCTGTCAAAGATGCTCTGGAGTGTAGCGGGATTCAACGCAATGGATCGCCTGATCACCTAACTTGGTCCATGTCAAATGCTCAGGCAACTGCTAGAGTAAAAGATATTTACATTGACTTTATTTCTTCAAGGGTTCCGTATCATAGCTCTATATTTCCAATGGCTCTCTAGAAATCAGGGTGCCCCCCTAAGATGATATTTTTCGCACGGTTGGTGTTTAACAACAAGAACCTGACATGGGACAACCTGAGGAAACGAGGTTGGCATGGCCCAAGCAGGTGTTCGATGTGTGAATCAGAAGAAGAGTCAAATCTCCACATGTTCTTCCAATGCAACTCCTCTCAACAAATCTGGTATGAACTGGCCATTAATTTTGGTTTTCCTCATGTTGTTTTTGTTTCTATCCATGCAGCCTTCGGATGGTGGTGCAGTCAAGGTGAGCCAAGGCGTTTTCTCATCATTATTATGTTATGGTGCGCATGGAAGTGGAGGAATCACAAAATCTTCCGAGACTCCAAAGATCCCTATAGCTCCATTTTGCATCGCATCACTGCTATTTTCGACTCTTCTCCAACACAGCTGGCCAATTAGCTCGGGACAGCTTCAACTTATGGCTTTTTTGTTTTTGGAATCATCGGTGGATGTGGTAACCTGGCTGCTCCTGGAAAATGACTTTCCCGGTTATATTTTTTGTGCTTCTTTTCCATATCCCTGAACCTGCTATAAATGTGTTTGTATATGTTTTATGCTCCTGCTTCTCCATGATGTAGGTATCTGTTCTTCCGAATATGAGGGTTATTCGGATTTTTGTTTTCTGCTATGTCTCATATATCCTGGATCGTGGCTTCTCTTGCCACTTTTTTGTATCCTATGTTAGTTTTTATATTGCCTTAATATAATACATGATGCTTTTTTTTCTCTGAAAAAAAATATATATTAAATGACATAAAAAGTAACGAATAAATCAGAGTTGAGTGATAAAAGAAGCTACAGTAACAAATGCAAAATACACTCACTGAGCCTTCAACATATAAACTTTGGAAGGAATTCAAGTAGTTTATATTATTTATGTGGATGTTTCATAATAAATAAAACTTAAATTTAATAATCTAAATATTTATATTGAGGATTCCACTCTCAAGGTTCCATTTATCCCTGAAAAAAATTTCTAGATATTATTAAGTTGGTCATCCAAGTTTTGGTTAAAATAAACATCCAAATTTCTAACTAGCTGGATTTTTTGACACCAAGGTTCCAAATTAACAACATAATTCTCCATAAACATTAATCAACAACAATATATTTTACTCCCATTTAACTTATATAAAAATTATTTATACACAGGATTTAGAAACAAATAATTTAAATTAATTATTAAGCATGAGGTTAACCAAAGATTAGAATAAGTTATTTATACAAAAATGAATTAAAAACAAATAATTTAAATTAATTATTACGCATTAGGTTAACCAGAACGATTAGGATGAAAATTTGAGAAAGGTTTGGCGTCCATAATTGTGATTAAGATAATTTATGGAGTTAATATTTTTTTTTTATTTGCTGCGTAGGGTCGTCGTGTCTTCTTATTTTTGGTAATATGTTTGTATGTTCGATAAAGTCGAGTAGTATTGATAAATAAAAAAAAGATGTATTGTTAACATCAAGGGGATGTAGCTCACATGGTAGAGCGCTTGCTTTGCATGCGAGAGGTACGGGGTTCGATACCCCGCATCTCCATTTAATTTTTCATTCCGATTTCGCCAATGGCAGCGGAAAATAAAAAATGTTTTCATTCCGATTTTTATTGTGTATGCATGCAAATTGAAATTTATGTAGAAAATAGGGAACAACAAAAGAAAAACTCACAAACCACATTTGACACGATATATCCTGGGAAACCCTTTCGAGGGAAAATTTGGCTGAAAGGTGAGACCGCTCTACTCTCTTTCTTTGAATAGAAAATGGCTGCAAGTATAAAGAAGTAAGGCTTGTGTCCCATGGGCTACTATAGTGCACAAATCCTTTCTACATGCTCTCTCCCTATCCCTCTTGGCTACTCTACTTGTTTACGAGACAGATGCACTAAGGCTTGTGTCCCATGGGCTACTATAGTGCACAAATCCTTTCTACATGCTCTCTCCCTATCCCTCTTGGCTACTCTACTTGTTTACGAGACAGATGCACTCGAAAAGAATGGAACCCCTTTCCTCTTAATGGTTTGGTCATACCACAATTTGATAGCCTACTAGTGGTTAAGTTTGACTCCCTCAACTCTTAACCAAAGTTACAATATGGACTCTTCTTGAATCTTCTTCATCATGATCATGTGGCTAGCCCCCTTTCCATGAATAACGAGGGCTGATGTGGCACCCTTTCAAATTATGGTGGCCAAAATAGGAAGGTCAAGAGTCTCAATGGCATAACTTTTACATACAGACTCTAATTGAGGTGGTCCTTGCATCATTATAAAGTATTTGTGTGTAGAATAAGAAGAAAATGTGCCACACCAAAGCAACAAATTTGTACCCCCAAAAACATCATTTGATGCCTCAAAATTCTCCTGAAAGGTTTTAGACCCAAATTTGCCAAATTAGGTCCCACCGGTATAAATGGTCATGTGAGTTGATTACTCCACTTTTTGCACTTTGAAAGCATCCATATGGATGACAAACAATATAATGATCCAATTTCAATTTGACGTCATAAACATCCATACAATACCAGGCGGTTGACACGTGGCAACCCATGTCCACCCGTCAACACTGCACTGGGCCACATCCTTTGTTAGATTATGTCACTCTACCATGTTGAGGCCAATTGTCATATTGGTCCTAGTCTATATCAAGAGGAAATCCTAGTAGTAGCTACTCAACCTTCCTATACCCAACTCTTGATCTCCCAATAACTGACTCCCAATATCCCAATACTCTGTGATAGTTGACGGGAAATACATCTCTAATAGTTGACAGGGTTTTGGGTTCTATTGATGCCAATAGTTAAGCCTGATATGGAGATCCCAATCCTCTCAAATGCCTAACACTTGACCATCTACCTCTTGAGATATCAAGGTCAATAACTTGATTACTTAACATACTCTAATTCTTGAAAACTAACAACCTTTTGGGTTTTTGATTGTCAAGGCTTCACACCAATAGTAGCTATGTAATGTCTCGACATCCTAATGGTTGATAACCTTATTACTTCTACCACGATTGCCACTTGGTAACCTCCTTAGCACAACCATGTCCTTAAATCTATTCCATTTTCTATATCATCTGACCATGTGGATGTTACTTCATGCCACATCAGCATGGCCTGTCATCAAGGGCTATTCCCCATGCTATGTCACCATGATAAGTATCCTATCATATGGATAGGCCATCTCAATCTACATTAGTTCCATTCAACCACACTAGACTTGTATCGAGCTTAATAGCATTAGACAGGTAGGCCTAAAAGCTACCCTTGAATCTCCTATAACTGAGCTCCAACCACTAGATACATTCAAGGTACTGATGGCAAATTTTCCCAATAGTTAACATGGGGATCAAATTTCATCAATACCAAGGAAGAAAACTTGATCACCATTCATCCTTTTCCCAACTTCTCACTCTCCCTGACTCAAGGCTTTGTCTCTAGTGGTCTAAATAGATGGAAGTTGAGAACAGCCATAGCATTAGCTAATGGATGACACTCATGTATGTTGGTATCAATATATTTTAGGGGTCCTATCATTCAAAATTCCTCATACTTAGCTCTGGCCAACATGACACTATGGTATCCCAATTTCGATGGCCTAATATACTCTGGCCAACATGACACTATGGTATCCCAATGTCGATGGCCTAATATACTGAAAAATGATGGGATAATTCCCATTTGTTAACATTTTTTTGGGAACATTGATTATCAGGGGTTTCGCGTGGATATTTTAATGAAGTGCCTAATACCCATAGCTCAATAGCTCAATATCCCCTTCTTCCTATCAACTCTTAGTCATAGCTTCTAATGGTCATGTGACCTCGAGTTGGGGATAAGGGCTCCCATTCTCAAATTTCCAAACTTCTCAAAATCCATAAAGGGGATCAATTTGTTTAACTTCCTTATCATACATATCAAATGAGGAAATACAACAACTTTCGTCCTAAAAATGTGAACATACACAATAAATTTAAATGCAACATTTAAACATGAAATATTGAACATCATTTACAATTATTTTGCAAGGAGGAATACACTTGTCTATTCCTCTTAATATTGTTGTAAACTAAAGAAAAAACTAGGACTCTTATACCAACCATAGACACAAATATGCTGCAAATTTCTTGCATCTGACCACCCCTGAGCCAGATCTGATGTTTGAAGGACACTCCACTCAGGGTATTAAACCAACAGATCAATTTAGGGTAGAGAATGAAGGTCAATCTCCTTCACTGGCGAGGACAATAGGAATGGAAATCCTCAAACACTGTCTCGGCTTAATACATAACAAGTATGGTCACTAAGGCCTACACCGCACAAAGGGAGACCCCTTTATTACTTCCTATGATCCCCAATGATCCTCCCTCTTCCCCTGATTCACATGCACAAAACAACCAAATAACATAGTTCTTCTCTAACACTCAACTTAGGCAGATGGACTCTCCCAATGGTTTCCATGGATGCTATCAATCACACTTGGACTCTATTGTCCAAATTTTCTAAAACATGGTTTACAAATTACAAGTTCACAAATGGTTTGGATTACACACAAATGGGGTCTCTTCTCTCAAACTTGCCAATAATATTTAACTTCTAAACTCTTTGCACTCTAAACCTTCCCCACGAGCATTGTCTTCACTCAAAGGGGTCTAGTTGTTCCCTTCTCAGCATGAAAAATCAACCTAGCTACCATGAGGTATGTAGCATGCCTAGGTGACTCTTGTACCTATTTCCCCATTCGTCATAATTTCCTACAATAGTTGGTAGCTCCACAAGAACATTAAATTCAAAAGATTAGAAAAATTCCCAATCTCCACCATAAGATTTCTAAGCAAGTTATCCTTCCAGACATTAGGATCCATATAGACATGTCCTCATCCTAAGCTTTAACAATCTATAATTTAAATCAACAAAATTATTTACAGGAATCATTTTGGTCATATAGCCATGTTTGTTCTCTAGCACTATCATCCTCTATTAAATTACAAAACTTGGGGATTAGAAAAAGGGATATTACAATAAACCTAGAACAAAAAAGTTTGGGACTAATATCATGAATATTATTGTTCTAGATACATGGGACTAAATTCCCACTCATTAAGGAAGAGGATGGAAACAACTTAAGAAACCCTACTAATTAGGAAGGGGATCCAAAGATCTAAATAAGAAAATTGAAGGGAAGCCCATGCTAAGGGTTCTGATAAAGGTAGAACCGATTTAGTCAAATCAAAGGAATTGAATCTAAGGTTGGATTATAAACTATTACTAGTCAGGAACGTGCGGAACTATGTGAAGGGACCCTCCTAAGTTCCAAAATAACTCACACATGCTTGGAAATTTTGGTACAATAATTTGAAACACTGGACCATCATGTGTACGATTCTCAATTGTGTAATGATGAGTTTGGGTCAAGCACATGAGAGATAACCAAGTTAAAAAGAATTAAGGTGTCATTGGGATGGATCCAAGGCACTCACTAATGGGGTAGGTGAGTCCAAGGCACATTGTCCTCTAGGCCACACTCCTAGAATATAAGTGTTAAAGTTAATAGGGGAAGGCCCATGAGAGTCAAGGCAATGATGAATCCATGAAACTAATGGTAGGTGGAAAGTATGACGTGATTAATAAAGAATGAAACCATATGTTGGTGGGAAGGAACTTAGAGGTGGACTATAGACTTCCCTTGTTCAAAGCATAAAGGCAAGATTGACCTAACATGGGTTTAAATAATTCCAAAGGAAATGATCAATTACTAGGTAGAGGTTGTTCATAGGCATATCAATATGATAATGGGATAATTAAAGATTAAAACTTAGCTACATAGAATGGGTATGGTTCATGGAGGTGTTGACAAATTGAACATGACTTCAATTTGGAACTCAACAGACTTCATGGAACATTAAGATGACTTATCACAAATTATCTGAACGAGGGAAACTAAATGACATTTCCACAAATTGAACCATAGATTTGAGGAGAACAAGACTATGTTAGTAACATAGGTTCTCCACTTATTTAACTGACATCATAGCACCTACATTTGTGGGATATCAAGGAGTACCTCTAATCTCAATATACACTGATAAAACCCTCCCAAAATACTTTTGTTTATCCCCCCTTCGAAATAAATATTTCTAATAAAGATAGTCTCCATTATTAATATATATTCCATATTTTTATCAAACACGCATTTTCATACCCCTCAATAGCTATAAAGTCCCTCTACCCCACATCTCCTCCACCTAAGCCCCCTCAATCTGTATAATAAATTGACTCTATTTTTCACAAATGTAAAACTCCTTGTATAAATGCACGTGGTAAGATATTGGTTAATAATGTGAAGCCCCTATACTTGGTAGACACCGAGCATAAAAATGGGGAATTTCAAGGGCTAATCAAGTTTTCAACATGATGAAAAGAAATGCATGTTACTCGAAATTTGGGATCAAGACAAACTAGACTCTGAATCTAAAGGGGACAGATGGCATGGACACCAAATTGTAACAAGGGTCACAACTCTAGGGTACACATAGTGAGAAATTATTTAAAAATGAAAAATTGAATATGTAAAATATGGATGGGTTGATCCATATACCAAGGTGTGTGGGGTTTCCTATAGGAAATCTCCCATATATGACAATAAAATGCAAGGAATTGGAGAGAGATGCTCTATGCTAAATTTCAAGGGAAAGAGGCCTAATGGACAGCTATATAAATGATTAAAATTGGTCATTTGTGGTGAAATTCCACCCATAAGTTGAAAGATACAAGGACAAAGTGGGGCCTGAGTAAGAGGGGAAAATGAGTAGAAATGCATGATAAATGAGAACATGTTTTAATGCTTTTTGTAACAATTCCTTCATAGTGAAGTGTCAAAGAAATATTATAGATAACTTATTGAAGAGTTGGGTAGAACAAAATACCCAATAAATGAGAGGTTAATCTACCTTACCTATACCTTTGGTGTCTAGGTTGAGAGCTAATAATGATCAATTCTAAAGTTGGCTAGAGGAGCCATCATTCTCCTAAGCATTAGATGATTCCCCTAGTAGATGATCATGTGGGGGGATAATTTTTTATGCATAGGTGGTGATGATGTCCTCTGTTGGTCGTGTATGTAACATCCGAGGATCATGCCATAGACTATGATCATAAAAAAAGTGGAATGTGCCATTGTCTTGTAGAGAATTGAAGCAAGTTGAAAAAGGAAATGCGAAGTGCCAATTTGTAGATGTGAGTCAAATGGAATCAAATTTTAGGCTCAAAAAGAGCCTTCACCATACTAATAATTGGCTTTGGACATAGGGGACGAATGTTCATCCATAGAATATTTTGATTCAACAATGAATTGGTTGTACATATTTTGTTGTTGAGTCAAGAATGAGGAATGATGAGGTGAATCATCCCAAGGTTGATATAAAGTGATTTTTAACTCTAGAATGTCTTGATGTGGGTGAATAATAGTGAAACTAGAGCCATAACTACTGGATAAAGTGGTAGAAGATGGCAAAGTGAACTATGAATCAATCCCATGAGAATGAGAAGGATGGTTCACATACACAACATCTACGGGTTAGACTGAAGGCTAGTGGATGAAGGCTCCACCAGTGTTGATATTGAGACTAAAATATGCATACAAGGGATTCTATGATGTACATTCCCATATAAAGAAGGATTCATTGAGGAAATGAATCCCTTGGAAAATAAGAGGTAAAAGATTTGTAGAATTTCTCCTCCATAGGTACATGAGGAGAACCAATCTAATTGATAGATTGGTGTGTCTCCTCGTTAACCTCTCATGATAACTAGTGAGGTCCTTGACTATCAGGGTGGATGCTCCACTATGAGTATAATTCAACTCTCTTGTGACAATAAGGGTCTCATGAAACTAAGGTATTTTATGGAAATGGTGAGAATAATGACCATATGTTTTAGAAAGAGAATGAATTTGATTTGTTTGGAAGGAATTAATCCATATAGATGATCTAGGATTCGTGATTTGAATCACTGGAATGTGAGGATTAGTTTCCATATAATCTAGGCTAAGAAGTGACTTAGGCCCAAGGAGAGATGGAAAATTATTAGTAGCATGGCTAGGGGGATCACATAAAGCATGTGGAGGTGTAGCTTTAGGTGCAATGTTTTGGGTGGCCATAGATTGGTTTGATTTATTGGTTTCCCCTTTTCTTGTTTTCTCTAACCCACTTTTCCACTACTATACTAGCAGGGGTAGGATCAAGTTTGGGTTGCATATGTACTAAAGTAGTTGCAAGGGTAGTAATAATGGGCCTAACTAGTGTCAAATCCAAGTAAGGAGTTTGAGTAGAAGGTGGGGTATGGGAAAAAGGGTCCAAGTACCAAATTGGGCTTCCCAAGGTAAGGTTAGGAAAATTTAATGTGGACATAACCAAAGTGCTTACTATTCTAGGTGATGGAGATATGATGGGTATTTCATGAAATGGATAATTTTAATGAGTGATGCCCCCAATCCTAGGAGTTGAATATGCAAGTGCAAAGTGTTGAGGAGATAGTTGTGAACATGAGACCCTAGGCCTTTATGAATATTGGGAGGCAAACAACATGTAAACTTGAGATTATATTGATGCACGTGAGACATATAATGAAGCATAGATGGACCAAGAAAAGTGGAATATTTATAGACCCTAGAGATGATGTTTGAAATATAAGGGATGGCGTGATTCCCAACCATGTATGAAATTACATTATCTGAATTAACTTGAGCCTTGGGAATTTAATATGTGAGTTGGTCAATGGTTACCATTTCCCATTATGAGGGAATCTTATGGTGAGATAGATAGAGGAGCAAATTTCCTTCATGGAATACATGAAGCTACATTCCAAGAGGAGGTTATAGTATAAAGGTACTATTAGAGTCGGTCTGGTTAGCCCTCCGTCAGAGATCAAAACTCTTTGTGCATTTCAATTTTAGGTGTCCCGCTCCATTCACTCAGCTGCATTTCGCTAGGGACATGCCATGATCTAATGGAGAAAGTTATGCTAATCATTTTCCCTCGTGTCTGGCCCCTGCTGGCTCAGGTCTTTGTCCATAATCACCGAAAGTTCATGACAATCAAGGTCTGATCCTTTACAGGACAAAGTCATTTTTATGTTTGGGTCTAGGAATTCATCAATTTGGTCTTTAAAAACATGTCCAGAACAAGCCATGCAGGCCAAAGGGAGGCCTTACACAGCTATGGTTCAGAAATATTCATCATCACCTGGAGAGACATCGACTCTTCTTCAAAACTCTGTTTTGAAGAAAAGTCAAACAAGGTCAATTATGACAAAATTTTCCAAAAAATCACCAGTTGACTTTTCAGATGAAGTTATGATTTACATGGCCAAATGCTCTGTCGTACAATCCCTGCAAAGAGGTGCCGAAAATTTCATCATTTGAGCCCAAATGTCAAAAGGAAAGTGAAAATCAGTGTGTTTAAAAGTCAATGAAAAAGTGCAAAACACAACATTAGAAAAATGGGTTTTCAAGGAGGCAAAAATCAAACCCATCTCCTCCAAGGCTATAAATACATGTTTTGACCCAAAGCAAAGGCATTGTGCAGCTACAAGACTTGGAGAAGGCATTTGCAAAGGCGTGAGGGTGAGATTGGAGAATTTGAGTGATTGGGAGCAGGTTCTAGAGCGCGCGACGCATATAACCAGGGGCGCGGTGCACTCACCGAGCGCAGCGCACACACAGCCAGCTCGCCGTTGAAAGATTGCACAGGCACGACGCATACAAGGCACGCAACGCACTGGGAATTGTGCGCGGCGCACACAGTCCAGTAGCTAAGAAACAGTGCCAAACCACTTCAAAACTTTGGTGAAGGCTATCAAATTGAGAGGTAAGACTTATGACATCACCTGCTCATCAAATTTTGTCAAGGATATGGTGTTTGTGAAGAGGTTTGAATGTCACCCAAAATGCATAATGTCAACCATGTGAAAATCACCAAGAAAACGATGGATGGGGTTGTAAATTGTGTTGATTGTGCCAAGGTTTCTATTCCCCTCACCTATCATTTTTCCCCATCCTCCCTTGTCATTTTTCCTAAACCCCTACCCTAAGTCACTACCAAACCCTCTTCCTATTCCTCCACTATTTGGTTAACTCAAAGTCACCACGAAATCAGCTCATTGTGCAAGCCAAGCTGTGGGAGAGGGGTGCATGGTCAAAGAGTCGAAGAGTTAAATATTAGGAGAAAATTTGAGTGTTTTCATAGCGCGTGGCGCACACACCAAGGAGCACTACACACTCACTGGGCGTGGCACACACGGGGCCTGTCCACTGTGTAAATATAACACTGGCGCAGCGCATACCCGGCGCACGACGCACTGGGAAGTGCGTGCGGCGCACAGAAATATAAAGCCCAGAAACTGTTCAATCTGCCTAAAAATCGTTGGAGGCTCACCAAATTTGATAGGTAGGCCACCTACCTCTGTTCTTGCATCAAAAATTGAAAGGGATAGCATGGTGGTAGGGGTATAAATCAAGTGCAAACATTTTTATAAAGCCAACAAAAGAGAAACAAAGAAATCATGATCCTAGGGTTTATGCTACAGTGACAAAGCTGCCAATATGTTTCAAACCCTACCCCATCAACCCCATACCCAAACTACTCCCAAATTCCTGTTAAATCTCTCCCTTTAAACCCCTATTTCTATTTCATCATTCCCCTCCTAATACTCCATGTTTTATTGTCCCCTTGGTGGCAAATTTTCAGAGCAACTACCAGCTTCATTGGAATTCAAGAGCAACATAAAACTCAGGGTACAAACAGCAGTAATGGCATCCGAAGTTTCATCAGAGCATGAGGAGACCCACAGTGACACAGCTTCAGGAGAAAGGGCCCAAAGGAGACATCACCGGAGTGGCAGACATATTAGAGACGAGCCAAACACTCTCACCGAGTTGCAGGCATGCCCTCTTGCTATGTCGTGTTTCCAGTACTTGCATGTTTCGAATTTTGTCAGAGGGTGGCAAATGTCAGAGTTCATCATGAGTTGGCCCGACTTTTTGCACTTCACCTACATGGAGGATAGTCTATCTTGCCTGGGGTCACTTTCACATTGACACCTGAGACCATATCAGTGGCAACAGGCATACCAAACATTGGAGAGCAGTGGCATAAGAAAAAGAAGGTAGAGAGGCATCATTATGAGCCTTACATCAAAGACAGCGGTTTGAGCCACCTCACGATATTTTTTCCATTCAGATTTCTCAAAGATGAGTATGCCCCACTCATGAAATTGATCATGAAGTACTTCAGTTTCAAGGGGAGGTTTTCTCGCCTTTATGCCTATCACATCAGGTTGCTCATGCACTTTACCAGGGTGTAGATGATGAACCTCCCATTTTTCATCTGCTGGAACATAGAGAGGATGAGAAACTTCATGCATCACAAGACCCCTCGACAACAGCTCAACAGTGTGTATCACTTTTCCCTTATCCGGATTTTGGTAGACCATCAGTTGGGATTGTAGGGTATTGCTTGGGAGGACTTCATCTCCCGTGACTTTTTCAGCGCTCCACAGGTGGTTTCAGAGGCAAAGCATGAGGTATGGGGCCCATCTCATCAGTATGAGCGACATGAGACTGCCACTATGCCAGTATACATCACCTATCAGAAAGGCAGTAGACCCTTATTTGCAGCAGCAAAGAAAGTGTTATCTCCACCCGGGGTGGAAGGGGCCTCTCTTCCGACATCAGCATCACAGGAGCAGGGCAAGGGTAAGGAGCCAGTGCAGGAGGAAGGGCCATCAGGTGAGCGAGAGACCGAGTTTGTTCTCCTCCAGGATGATGAGACAGATGTAGAACCAACAAATGAGGAGCTCACAGAGATCATCAAGGAGCAACAGTCAGTGATTGACTCCTTGTCCCTTGATTTGGAGAGGGCCAAATGGAACATGAACTACCTGGAGCGGAGAAACAAATAGCAATGAGGATCAGAAGGCCAATCTTGAGAGGGTCAACATGCATTTGGAGAGGCTGTTGGACAAAGCTGACCAGGACCTTGCTCTATTGAGACATATAGCTTTCTGTTACAAGGTGTGAAACATGAGTGCACATGCCCGAATAAGGAGTTTAAAAGCAAAATTGAGGAAAGCAACAAGAAGGGAAAAACGGGAAAAAGAGCAAGATAGGCTTAGAATCTTGGCTGAGGCTTCCTTGGCTCAGCATAGCACCCCATAGAGAAACTCCAACCCAAATTTCAAAAAATTTGGGGAAATTTTGGTCACTTGATAATTTTTTGGGTAAAAAACAGGGATTTTCTCCTTGTGCGCCGCGCCACTAGCGTGACGCTAAAATTATAGGGCTCCAAATGAGAAATGGCTTGCAGATTTGGATTCAGCATCGAAAATTATGACTACTGGTGTCCTTGCAAGAGATTTGGGCAAGATCTAGGTCTCCTAAAGGTCAAAAAACACCCAAAAATGGCCTCTCTGCCACTTTTTTGACACACAGAAAGCAGTCTTGGGAGAATGAAGATTTGGAGGGGAAAATGAGCACCAAATTCGAAAATTCTAGTTGGGATAGAAATTAGACAGAACATGCTTTCCATCAAGCCCACTTGGGCACATTTTGGACACCTGAAAGTGCCCCAAAATAGGTCCCAAAGTAGCACAACGCACAGAAAAATGGCGCGGTGCACAAAGGAAAAAATTGCCAATTTGCTTCTGTTTCGCGAAATATCGGTTCGCGACTTCTCTAAGTGGGCCCGGTTATCTACACTTCGGTTTTTTGGCACCAAAGGCGGCATTTAAAGTGTTCTTTCTCCAAATTGTCTTCTATCCAAGTGGCGAAGGAAGGCAAATGGTCACCCCAATGCCAATGTCATGTTTGCAACGCTGCACCTGTAGCTGATGGTTGGCTCTCCATCTCTATTTTGTAATGATTCGAGTAACTTCCCAACCCCTGGGCGTTCTATCTTTTCCTCACACATTCTATATATTGTATGCAAGTTATTTGCAAAGGGTTGGTTGGCTTGTAACTTCTGGGAGATTGTGGGAAAGAAACTTTGTTTCTTCACTGTGTATTTTTGACAGAGAATTAATGAAAGGTAGCGGCTCTGTTTCATGAGATTCTTGTGGTTGTGAGTGTAACCAATGTGTCTCTTATGTTTTCATATGTATTTCATTATGTTTCATAATTAGATTCATGCTCATTTCTAGTGAAATTTTCTGAGTGAGATTAGGTAGAATTCAATTTTATTGCTCTGCCTGTGGGAAAATTTCATGTTCAGTTTTATTCTTCTATTGAAAAGGATTCATGTCACTATGCCCTTTTCACTTTCTTCAGCAATCTATACATGCCGCGGTACCTCAAACTAAATTGTTACATTTTCCACCTACCTTTCCTCACGGAATAATCTGTGCCTTTGTATTAAATTCTTTGTTCTTTGCTGAGCGTCGGTCCCATACCATCCCAGAAGCTCAGCCATTCATGAAAATTGTTTCCAGAATCCATATTCACTTACTAGCCTAAGGTAAACATTGTATTGTAAGTCATCTCAAACCATTTTCAATCATCTATTCACTGAGCGTGACTCGGAGAGAGCCCTCTCCTGCTCGGGTAGGGCTAGCTACCAGACTGAGTGTGGTTTGTGGTTACCCTAATTTTTGCCTTCCTTCAGCCTAAGGCAGATTTAGGTGCTAACAGGTACATCGATAACCTTTATGTAAAACAAGACGTGCTTACCTTTGACCTACATGGGAGAGTTCTCGTATAACCCTTCAATTTGGGAATTTCATCCGTCATACACATAAAGGGTGGTTGTAGATGGCATTAAATTAGATATCCTAACTATTTCCATACTTGGGTAGAGATAATCACACTGGTGGATGTGCCTTAATCACTAATGAATCTCTAAATGGTAGCATTATTAATGGAAATCATGATTTAGAAGGTGAAAAAATTAGGTAGGAAGAGTGATTAATATTTACTAATGTCAAAGGAAATTGTATGATCATCTGATGGATCAATAACACCGACAATAAATAGTAGGCCTTCCTTTGCATTGGGTAGGTCTGGAGGACCTCTAAGGTTGATATAGCCATAAGGAAATAAGATAAGTCATCTATTATGTTTTAATTATGGGTGGTTTGTGCATAGAAATTATGTATATTACATAATAATGGGATATTTGGGACCTTAGGTTGTGACTCAATAAAATGTTAGGTGATCTACAAAGATCCATTATTGGATGGAAGAGTCTTTGAAGATTTGATTGGTTGAGTCTTAAGTGGTGGACCATATTCCATGACCATGTGGTAATCTTGACATCACCAAAAAATATATAAAGGATTGAAACATCCCATTCACAATATGATTAGGTATAAGGGGTGGCATAGAAGGATTTACTTCATTAGAGGCCACATAATCTTGTTCTAGGAAAGGGTTTCCTAATACAATTGATTATGAAGGTGAGGTTTGCGTAGAAGATGGGGTGGTTAATTAGCATGCTTGGAACAACTTATTGTTTCCCATGCACAATGCATTTCGGAAAGGATGGGACACTCATGAGTGTAATGGCCACAAGCACCACAACAAACATGAGTTTATTTGTTCAAATAATCTTTCACTACTTAGATTGGGAATATTTGTTTTTGTTGTTGATGTTTTAGTTAACCATTTTGTTGGAATTGGGTTAGTAGCCTTGACCTCTCATCTACCCTTGGTTCTAGGAAAAAAAAACTTCCCTTCCCTTATTCCTTTTCTTAATATTTAGATCAAGGGATTGGTAGTATTTTTTGTTCGTACACCTTCCTTTGGGGCAGAGGTGCAATTTTACTAATGGGAAACTAGGGTGACAAAATTAGAGGGGCTAGGAAAATAGGTTATGGAAAATGAAATGGGTAATGATGGTTCAATATCACACTTGGAAAGGTGGGACTTGCACAATATTACCTAAGAATAAACTCATTTGGATGGGAGGGTGTTTAAGAAGTGCTAGTTCCTACTTGGGAGGTGGTGCAAGAAGCATCTGGTGGGGGGTAGGAGTATGAGATACTTGTGCCCCCATAAGGTTGGGCATATGCATTTGGTTGTGATGGACATGGATGTGTTTGGTTATAGGTGATTGATCCAATCATACCACTAGCTATGTGGGATGCTCTAGGTGTAACCAAGTCACCCAAACAAGAATAAGGAGCATCAGGGAGGATATTATATAGGGACCTTGATTGGGCATAGATAAGATCGTACCATTGGGATTTCTGAGTTATCTCTTCCTTAGTTTTAGGGATGGTCATGTCTATGTCCTTGGTGATGGGAGGAAGGAGGGACTTTAGAAAGAAATCCATCAAGAATCAGCCATTGAGTTCTTGGGCCTTATAGAGGGAATGTTGTTTATGCCACTATTGGATATGATTTTTTATTTGGATGGTTGTAGTTTGGTAGAGGTTGGTCAAAATATCAATGTTGATATCATGGTGGATGATTAATTGGAAGTACGATAAGAAAACATTCTTGATGGATGGAATGTGTATTGGGTATTATAAGTTTGATTGGAATAACATCGAGCAACAACATTGGTGAGAGTGCATTGGAATAATCATATATGGAAAAAGTATGTCATAATGGAGTTATATGAACACCACAAGTGGAAGGATCAAATATGGCTGGTAGGATCCTCTCTAGAATTTCCCTCAAATTTGGGGATATCCAAGGGAATTTTGGTTTGCATGGGAGACCAACTTAGGTCATGGTGAAGGGGAATCATTACTAAGTTGGTTCAAGTCAAGAAGATTTAATCTATCCATATATGGAAATAAGAGATGGGTGATTTTATTCCCTATTTTTCCTCTAGCATTAGCTCCTAGATTGAACTTAGCCATGGTGTAGTCAGGGTTGGTTTCACTAGAGAAGTGAGACTATAAGGCTAGCACCCCTTGAAGATGAAGGGAAATGAGAGGATGAAGAGATAGAACCTGGAGATTGGATAGGGATGTGGACCCTGAGCTATCAAGAAAGTGTGATATTAAATCCAATAATAAGATGAGGGTGTTGACCTCTCAATCATTATGATTGTCTTCTATGAGGAGATATGGTGTTAGGATAAAACCTACATTAGGATGCAAATTCTAGTCTATAAGGATAAGGGGATGAGGTAGTGGATTAAGCAAAGGAAAAAAAGCAATTACTATGTGTGTAGGTGGTGTAGTAAGTGGTTTTATGTCAATCACTATCACACTAACCTATTCCAAGCAATCCTTGTCCTGTAAAAATGGAGAGACTCTATCCTAGTAGACATACTACTCGTCAAACAAGTCCTAGAATATGGTTCAAAATATGTGTTCCAATCAACCTAACGATAGGGTGATGAAGTCCTTGCATGGATGAGTGAAGGTATTAAAGAGACAATTATCCTTAGGAATCGAGAGGCGATGAAATCAAAATGACCCATAAGAATCTTCCTCAAGTGTGAATTCTTCCTACAACAATAACCTATGGAGTTGGTTTCCTAGAAATATTAGCAGCTAGGCTACCTTTGTCTAGTGTGAGATAAAATTTCATCTTCTAGGTGTTAATGGTGAACCTAGATTCCCGACTAAGAGTTAGAAGCATCAAGGGGAATTTCAAGATCATATTTCTAAGCCCTACCTACTTCAAGGGTTTCTTATTACCATTAGTTTTTTGACCAGTGGATGATGAAGGATTTGATGCTCCCAAAAAATTTCACTGTTATGTTTCAAATGTAAAGAAATCAAGGGAAATTATATCGATGTTTATTCCTAAGGTCCTAAATTAACGAACAATTTATTTTGATTTCCCAAGTCGGGTTAATTTGTTGGTTTGATTAGAGTTGATTTTTAAAGGCTTAGCTTGGGGTCATGAACCAAGAATTTATATCTTGGTGTGAGTCGCGTGCATGTGTGGTCTAATCAGTTTATATTGAAACTATTCGAAATTAAAGAATAAACAATACTTCATAAATAAAGATCGAAGTAAGTAGCAAGCACGTAGATAAAGAAGAGGACTTGAAATGAAGAAATTGTTTCCTATTCTAAATGAATTTTAATACTCAAAAATACTTTCTATGTAATCTAGATCCATAAAAGGTATTCTAGCCTAGAGGTTTTAAGCAATCCATGAGGGTCCAAAAAATAGGCTAATTTGATGAGTCAAATACTGATAAATTGAGTAAAACTTTTATGTTACTCCTAAGCTTTATCTTTAATGGAATAAAAAACTTCATTTACATCAAATGGACATTGTATTGGGTTGAAAATAATAATCAAAATAGGGCTAAAAAATATAAAATAAAGGGTTTTTCGAATAAGGTCTTATTTGTGGATGAATAGCTTAATCCTATAACAAATATTTCTTTACCCAAGTCCTAAGAGAAAGAGGTATATTTTTTATATCAATTAACTCCTATAGATTTCTCCTAAAGCTTATTGTAGTAAACAAGCAACAAGCACCCCTGAAGGATCTCTTGTTGGAAAAGTACTAAAAACCCCTAAGGCGTTTTTGTCCTATCCCTTGTATCTAAAAAAACATGGGACTAAATCTATTAATATTATAGTATAATAGAGATTAAGTCCTAAACAACATGCCAACAACTGGAAAAATGAAAAAAAATATATAATTTTTTTAGGTTTTGGCTCTTGTAAATATGTACCTGAAAATCTATATTGGCAATATAGTTGGGCCCCCCTATTTGTACAATGAACCAACACACTTTTCCTCATAGAATTTGTGTTAACATAATGCATTTGTCCTTCATAGTAATTGCTTTGGATACGATAAAGATTTTTGGTTGCCAAAACCATATCTATAGATATGTCTTGTAGAATATTTCCCATAATCCATAACATAAAAACAACAAGGAAAGTGTGAAAAGCATCTAAAAAAGAAATAAATTGAAATCAGTGAGTGATGAGAGGGATATGAGGCCTTCCTAATAATCCCATATCCAAGTAGATGAATGCTATATCAAGTCCCTAGTGGATTCATCATTCTATTACATGTTGTATGCAACTAGGGTGAGTAGAAAGTACTACTCTAGTGGTTGTAGCTAGAGGACAAAAAAATGGATTCTGAATCCTAGGAGATAGAGGTTTTTCTTTCTATGTGGTTCATGGTCCCCAGAGATCCGTGAATGCTACATCCACAAAAATATTTGTACCATGAACATTTACTTCAAAGGATCACTTCATGTTGGCTCAACCACGGAGCATGATCCCAAGCGTGTCATGAGAATTGGACTCGTGACCTATCAATAGTAGAGGTTATTTAATGATAGGGATTCAACCAATTGAGCTAACCCTTGGGGCTCCTAGGACATAGAGTTATTAAATTACTCGTGTTGTTTACAAATTCGAAACATGAAATACATCAAATGAATAAACTTGCATACTTAATCCACTATACAAGCCAAGTCACCTTGTTCTTATAATATTTTAATCCTTAAAAAATTTGAAACTTAATCATGTTTCAACAATACACCCACACATATAATAAATGTTGCTAGTTTATAGCTCAATGTCTATTCCATATAGATACATTAGCCATCTATTATTATCACACTTGGGGATAGAAAAATGGAAACAATGTAATTTTAATGGAGTCCATGTTAATCATAATGACCACATATCTAGTAGAAATTATGCATGTTGATATCAATGATGTTGAACTAAGATCAATAAGGGTTAAAAAGTTAGGGTTGGGGTCTATACATTTCTAGTATATTTCCACTTTAGTCTAATGAAGATTTGAATTAGGTTTAGATGGAAGTATTGCACCCTCATGGTTTTGGATGATATATAGTAATGTTTAGAGCATTGGTTGGTGGAAAATTGGTCATGTTGATATCCTTCTTTTTTTCTACGAGAAAATTCTTATGGGGAAACCTTGAGCACATCCTTGTATTTTGAATATGGTATTTAGTGTAAACCTGTTGACATTGATTATGACCCTTCGCTTGATATGAATCTTGAGTGAGGAACACAGTAGAGGAAATCGAACTAGGGGATCAACCCCAAGACCTCCTACATGAAGCTTAAAGAACTCAATGACTACTTGAGTCATGTTGGGCTACTTCTTTTTATTATCCCAAATCTCATGGGGAAGCCCTTGAGAACTTTCCTCCATTTCATAGTTGGTACCTAGTGTAAACCTACCATTGTCGATTATGATGTTTGACCCTATAGGAAAATTGTGTGAAGCATGCAACAAAGGAAACCAACTTAGGGGATTGAACCCAAAACCTTCTACATGAACTCAAAGTACTTAACCACTCAAGCTAGCTCACCATGCTAGTGTTGAGTTACTTCCTATAAATGTAGTGATGAGGATTATGATGTTGAACAATGGGGATATTGAGAGTTGGACATACAACTTTTGATGTTAATGTAATGTGGATGTTATAAAATGTCGAAATTATGGTGTATATTTGAAATTGTTCAGGAAGTTTTAATAAAAAATGCAAGACACAAACCTACTCTACTGCTTTGCAGAATTTAATTCACAATTTAGAACAAAAATCTCAAACATGCAATAAGAAATAACACACATGCACACAATGGTTTTTCCAGAGGAAAGCAATCTACTAAAAACCCAAATTCCCGCTTGCATCACTATGATGAATAGATATGTATTACAATTGCTTTGCTCAACTGAGCACAACCTGCAAGTGAATAAACTATCTCTCTGCTCACTAAGAAGCTCCAGCCTAGGATTAGTCAATTTCCGCCTCTGCTTGAGCGCCTATTTCCTTACAAAATTCCTTGAGAAATTAGGCCCCTGTTATTTAGGAATTTATCCAAAATGGATTATGCAATTCCCAAAGTTGAGCATCTGACTGCATGAAACACTTCTACACTCAAGACTAGTTTACAACTGATGTTACACTGCATTGGAATCGCCACCACAGCTAGGGAACTCGAATTCTCTTCATGCACTAGCTATTTTGGGCTAATTGATCAGTTAACTAGATGATCATTAAGTTTGACTGAAGTCCCACTGCACAACTGACCTTCCACTAGTTCCTCCAATAGTTGGAACTAGTTTAATTGAAAACAACTTAAGATAATTGGCCTTGATTGCTACAAATTAACAATCACACATGATTAACTGAACTCTAACTCCTCCAACTCGAATTTACTTAGTAAAATGGGTGACATAAGCCATGCCACACAAGTTAACTGCATCAAAGTTGTCTGCTAATGTGTAAACTTGAATTTTCTCGATTTAATCAAGGCAAAATCAAATTGAGAATTTCTTGTTGAATTTTAACACTCCCCTTAGCAAGAAATGGATTATCAACCACCCCTATCATACAAATGTGGAACTCGAACTTCCCTCTTGATAAGGCCTTTGCCAAAATGTCAACATCTTGTTCCTCTATTGGGATGTATTGTAGCAATATTATTCACCTTTGCACACAATCTTGTAAATGGTGATACCAAATATCTATATGCTTGGATCAGTTGTGAAATACGTGATTCTCATAGAGCTTGATGCAACTCTTATTATCAAAATAGATCACAGTTGGATCCATCATCTGTCCAAACAATCCCACAAGTATCTCTCTCATCGAGATCACCTCACATGCTACTTAACTTGCAACCATGTATTTTTCTTCTACTGAGCTGAGCACCACATATATTTGCTTCCTATTGTACTAGGAAGCAGTTGTGGACCCAACATTGAAAATTCCACCTAATGTACTCTTTAGGTTTAATGGACTTCCTGCCCAATCTGCATTCGTGAAGCCACATATCTTCACTCTTTTTGTCCATCTATACCATAGTCCAAACTAAGCATTGCCTCTGAGGTACCGTAAAACATGCTTAGCTTCCATCCAATATAATTTGCTTGTCATAACCATAGTTTGGGTCATCTGGTTGGCTGAATAACGCATATCTAGTCATATGTTCACAAGATACATTAGTGAACCCACTAGTTGTCGATAAAAGGTAGCATCCACTTCCTCACCTGAAGTGGCATCCTCCTTCCTCCAATTGGTTTCTACAAGTGTCTCTACGGGTTTACAACTCTCCATGTGGAAATTCTATAGTATATCATTTACATACTTGCCTTGAGAGACAAACAGTTCCCCATCGCCTTGCCATACTTCCAACTTGAGGAAGTAGTGCGTGAGACCCATGTCCTTCATTTCAAACTCCCTTGCAAGGTCCTCCTTCTAATATCTGATCAACTGCTCAACACTAGTTAAAATCAAATCATCAACTTATAAGACAATAATAAGAAATTTACCTTCTACCAAGATATGCGTAGGTTTGCATCTTCTTCACTTTTGGTGAATCCCAAACTAGTGAGATAACTATTGATCATGGTGAACCAAGCACGGGGTGCTTGATTGAGACCATACAACGCTCGCTTGATTCTACACACATGATACTCCTGATCAAATGTCTCAAAACCTTTTGGTTGCTTGATGTAAACCTCCTCCTCAATAACTCCATTGAGAAATTCTATTTTTACATCCATCTGGTGGATCTTCCACCCCAGATGCACAACTAGTGCAAGAATTTATCTAATGGATGAATACCTTGCTACAAGAGAAAAGGTCTCCTCATAGTCAATTCCCTCAACTTGAGAGTATCACTTGGACAAAAATATGGCCTTATAATTCTCTATGCTTTCGTCTACTTCTTGCTTCACCTTTAAGATCCATCTCGTAGCCACTACTAATTTGTCTACTGGTCTTGGGACCACTTCCCAAATAATGTTATTTATAATGGATTAGTACTCTTCCACCATTGCATCAACCCATAAAGGTTTCTCTATTGCTTCCTCGAAAGAGGATAGCTCAACCTCTACAAGCCCAGTCATTAAATCCATGTAGCCAGTGTACCTCTCAGGTGACCTTCTCTACCTGCACAAATTTGAAGGAGCTCCCACATTCTCCCTCACATCTTGCACAAGTCTATCAACTTCCTTGGTCATTTTCCTGCCTTCTCTAGATGGTTTTTCTTGAGTGGATGTCTCCACTCACTGCTCCTCTACTTGTTGTTTCTTGATAACTTCTTGAGGCTCCTCCTTTGGCGCTAAAAGCTCCTCTTTTGGTGGGATCTAAAGCTCCCTCTCAAGAGAGCACCACATGGCTTTCCCCTCATCAAACTTTACATCCCTTCACATGACTGTCATTATGAGGGATGGAAATTACACATGATAGTTGTGTGGAGTTTCTGTGTAACCCACAAATACTCCCAATTTTGTTGTCTGCTCAAACTTCTTCCTTGATTCTTTGGAAACATGGCAGTAAATAGAGGCTCCAAAAATCCTAAAGTGTGACACATCCGACTTTCTCCCATAAAATCCTCCTCTGGTGTAATCATACCAAGAATATAATGAAGACTCTAGTTCTGCAAATAGATTTTTGTGTTGCATGCCTCAACCCGTAAATGTAGAGGTAGGCCTTGGTCATGCAACATCGCCCTCATTGTTCCCACAATATTATAGTTCTTTCTCTCAGCCACCCCATTCTACTATGGGTTGTGGGGTACTGTCAACTCTCATCGAATGAATTCTTTCGCATAGAAATTTTTCAATTCATTCAACACTTACTCACCTCCATTATCGCTCATGAGAGCCTTCACCTTCTTGCTGGTTTCTTTCTCAACCAGTGCCTTTAATTCTACGAACTTAGAGAATGTCTCATCTTTGTTCTGCATGAAGAAGATCCAACACTTCCGTGAGAAGTCATCAATAAAAATGACAAAATATTTGTTTCTGGAAGTGGAGGTTATCGAGAAAGGTCCAAACATAAAAGAAGATCCTTTTCAAGACTGCATGTGCTTTGTGTCCCAATCATGGAATGTGGTTTTTTGTACTTCCCCAAGGTACATCGTTTGCATACCTCTTGTTGCTAAAGTTCTCATTTGGGGAGGCCAGTGATT
Source organism: Pinus tabuliformis (assembly GCA_031772625.1). Lineage (NCBI taxonomy): Eukaryota > Viridiplantae > Streptophyta > Pinopsida > Pinales > Pinaceae > Pinus > Pinus tabuliformis. Next base: position 829,083,443 of record CM062806.1, read on the forward strand.
ATTTGTTGCATAATCTTCAAGGTGCCATGATGCAAATGGCCAAGTATTTTGTGCCAAAGTTCACCGACATTGCATCTATGCACTTTCTCTACCTTAGTGATTAGTGCTACACAATCTTCCACATATAGCGTATACAAGTTCTTCACATGCACCCCAATCTGCTTTGCCTATCCCATGGATATGTGTCTCATGAATGATTTTCCTTTGCTGAAGATCACATCATAACCACGGTCTTCCAAAACTGCAACAAAGATGAGATTTTTCATTAGGCCCAAAAAAAACATGACATCCTTGAGTCTGAGAGGGGAGGTCGAATCCCTCTGAAAGGTGACTATACCAATCTTGGTCACGTTGTACCTTCCTTCGTCCCTTAGATCGATGTGCATCTGTAGATATTTCTTCTCCAGGTCACTGAAAAAGTCACTACACCATGTCATGTGGAATGAGGCACCTGTGTCTAAGTACCACACACTCCTGATCATTATGTTGATCATTCATGTGATAAGGGTAAAGTCAATCTCAAACTATGAAGTCAAGGATTCACCTACTGCCCCTCCTGAGGTCTTCTTTCTTGCCTTTTTTTGTGGACACTTCATGGCACAATGCCAAAATTCATGACAATGGAAGCATTTAATTTTGGACAAATCTTTCTTCTTACCCCTTGGCTGGATTTTAGTTTGGTTTGATATTTCTTCCCTTTTCCTTTATTTCCCTTTCCAAACAATGAAAATTTTTCTTCATCCTTGCCCTTGGATGAAGTCCAATCTCTGGTATTTTTCCTTATTTCCTCTTGTACCAAATCAAACCATAAGCATTCTCAATTTGGTAGTTTCTCCCTCCCGTTCAAAGAATCTTGTTAGTTATGCCAACTTTTAGGAAGGCCTAGAAGGGCTAAGCTTACCAAGTCGTCATCTAAAATAATAACACCAACTACCACAATCTCATCACAAACTTGTGTGAACCTGCTCAGATACTATTGAATAGTGCCATTCTTTTGCATCTTGATATTTCAAACTTTATCCTTGAGCAATACTTTCCTATGGTCACTACTATTATGGAACCGATTTTTCAGTGTTTTCCACATTGCATTAGGAGTTTCTTTCCCATGGAGATTGGTGACAGTGGTCTCGTACTCCCTCCAATATTATTCTCCTTTATTTGGCTACATATTTCTTCCACTGAGCAAGGTTCTGGACATCAGATTCCACTAGTTTTGCAACATCTCTCTTGATGTATTCTAGCAATCCATTGTCATCCAATACTGCCTCCATGTGATGAAATTAGAGCTACCTTCCAAGGCATACTCTAGCCCAACCCATTGAAGGTCATCTTCCCAACTTTGAAGAGATCCTGCTACACTGAAAGGTAAATTCGAACCTCCTGAGAAACAAATTCAAAATTCCTGCTCTAATGTGAATCGTGCTCCGATACCATGTAGAAATTATGGTGTAGATTTGAAATTTCTCATGAAGCTTTAATCAAAATCACAAGACACAAACCTACTCTACTGCTCTATGGAATCCAATTCACAATTTAGAACAAAAATCTCAGACATGTAATAAGAAATAAGACACATGCACACAATATTTTTTCCAGGGGAAAGAAATCTGCTAAAAACCCAAATGCATGCTTGCATTAATTTGATGAACAACCTGCAAGTGAATAACTTATCTCTCTACTCACTAAGAAGCTAGAATTAGTCAATTTCTGCCTCTACTTGAGCCCCTATTTCCTTGAGAAATTAGGCCCCTATTATTTATGAATTTATCCAAAATGGATTACGCAATTCCCAAGGTTGATCACTTGACCTCATGCAACACCTGTACACTCAAGACTAGTCTACAACTGATGTTACACTGCCTTGGAATCTCCACCACAACTGGGGAACTCGAATTCTCTGCATGCACTAGCTATTTTTGGTTGATTGATCAATTAATTGGATGATCACTGAGTTTGACTGAATTCCCACTGCACAACTGACCTTCCACTAGTTCCTCCAACAGTTGGAACTAGTTTAACTAAAAACAACTTGAAATAACTGACCTTGATTGCTACAAGTTAGCAATCACACATGCTTAATTGAACTCCAACTCGATTTTACTGAGTAAATTGGGTGAAACAAGCCATGTCACACAAGTTAACTGCATCCAAGTTGTTTTTTGATGTGGAAATTCAAATTTTCTCAATTTAATCAAGGCAAAATCAAATTAAGAATTTCTCGCTGCATTTTTCAACAAAGAATGCATTGATTTAAAGTATAATCACACCTTATAGTTAATCGAGTAGGCATTATAGTCCTAGTCTTGATTTATACTATTTATTGGCTGAGGATAAAGAACTAATTTAACATAGTTGCTATGTCGAGAAATGCATATCACAACCAAGTATGAGGGAGACTGCTATGAATAAGTATAACATTGAAATCAAAATAGATTTCACATTAGCTTTTGAATAATGTACCTTAATATAATCACTCTAAAGTAGTATGCGTCCTTGATATATTAAACATGAATAGAGATCAAGTATCCGAAAGTATGAAACCTTAGTAACTCTTTACATTTGCTCAAAATATTAAACATTAAAAATTCGATCCTTCTTGATATTCAATAAAGTCAAAATTAAAATACACCTTTTATATATTTATATAACCATGTTAAAAATTATATGTTTACACATAAACGTTAATAAAATGATATTAAATATACTCATAATTATATCAAGAATTACATTTTATAATTGCTTCAAGAGGAGTTTTACAACCAGGTAAGGGGAGATGTTTTAGTGTTAGTAAATGAGTGTAAACATTTAAATTAATAAAATGATATCAAATATACTCGCAGTTATACCAAGAATCACATTTTATAATTTATTCCGGAGGAGCTCTACATGTTGTTGTTATAGTAGGTTGACTAACCTACAAGTATACTCACTTAAGAGTTTATAAGGCTCAAAACCAATATAACAATATTCATAAGCATGAAAGGCATTATAGCTCATTATTCACTAGCAAAAATTTAAACTTGGGTGTGGAAGATAACAATTGTTCTGCTTGACCACTCAATAGAACCCAATCAACACACACACATCACATTAAAAGATTAAATTAAAAAAAAAAAAATTATAAAACATATATGTACTATCAAGGTTTTAATAAGATAAAAAAAAAAAAAAAAAAATAAGAATATTGTAAAATTTATATAAATATAAATAATATTATTAAGAATCAACATAGATTTTATATATGTATAAACTGTTAGGAAGACTCAAATCTCTCAAAATACAAATTTTTTCTCAAATTTTACATTGACAATAAAATTTGCATCTTAAAAAATTCAATTCCTTTTCACATTTAATAGATACAAAAATAATATACATATATACTAATTATAATATCAAATATATTCATAATTATATTAAAAACCATCTTTTATAATTATATTAAAAATCATATTTTATAATTCAATATAAATAAGATGATTAGTATTCGTGTTAAATAATACATTAATATATAACACTTAAAATAATAAAAATTACTAATTAATGAATAAATATTTCATACTTCACCATATCTCATATAAGAAACATTTGTAAAATTAAAAACAAATATCTCAAATTAATTATTAAGATTCTGTTATGAGAAACTTGAGAAAGGTTTGCCGTCAAGAAATTTGATTCTTTGAAGATAATTTAAGGGGTTAATTTTTTTCAAATATTTGTATTGCGGGGCATGTCTCTCAATTTCTTTAACATGTTCGTGTCTTTGCATTTGTAATTGCCGGGAAAGGTGGGTTTCTTAAACGCTAAAAGTAAAATGAAACCCACTCTTAATGTAGTTCACATGGTAGAGCGCTCATTTGGTACTAATTTGTATACGTGTAGTGTAATACGGAGGAGTTGTTCGGAAAGTTATGGAAATTTCGGTTATATTTAGAGAAAATATGGCAAAGATTTTTCTAAATCCAAGTTATAGTTGTTAAATTTCAAAATTTTCACTGTTCTAGACGTTTTTGATGGTGCTGAATCCATTTCCACCATCAAAAACACAATTCAAACAATGCCTTTACAAGATTTTTTGAAATTTTTTTTCCAACGACTCCATTTAAATATGTATATCTAAAGTTTGACTACTGAAATTTCCAAAATTTATGTCGGATTTTACAAAAAAAAAATCCCGAGTGAAAATGTGTCTTTGCTACACTACTCTGAACGAAAATACCTCTTGCATGAAAAACAAGCTACTTTACCATGTCATGGAGAATATTTCTTCATTATAATCATGTACTAAACCCGCGTTTAAAATTGAACACGTCACAGCCCGTCATGAAGACTCTAGCCCATTTCAGAAGTGCGAGGATAAATTTAAGCATAAAAAAGTGGAAGTTTTTATTTATGTTGGTTAAAAAAAAATAGTATAACAAAATTCCTTTGTGAAAGACTAGAGGGTGGACGTGGACACCTGGTTGGCAACTCTAGTTGATGTACGCAACCAACTTTTCAACCGTCAGTTTTCAGGGAATTACTTTGAAAGACAACGTTATTCTCTGGATGTTACATTGAAAGTGTTTAAGAGAAATTCTTCGGCATAAATCACAAGATAAATCATTTGTCGACGCATTTTGAACCAACTAGTGTGGTTCATCGTCAGGACAAGTTGAAGAAAGTGTGTTCTTGAATCTTCATACGATTTTGTAATTAATTGTTGTGATTCTACAACAACTGAAAAATGGGACAAATTTGAAGCAGCCATAAATAGAGAGTAATGGAGCTCATTGGATTGATAACAGAGATAATGGAACCAAATTTAGCGATGGATAAAAGTTGGAGGAGGGATGGAAGTAATGTTTCGGTGGAGCTTCCCTTTGAATGGTCATTGTATCGTCATCCTATTGCCCAAATAAAATAGGGAAGAAAACTAGTGAGATTTGGGTGATTTAGTGTATGTTGTTGTTCTGCGTCCAGTTGGGAGCTAGATTTTGGGGCTGCATTTGGCATCCAAAACCCATTTGTTGATATAAGATTCAAGGCTAGTAGTTGTTCAAGACTAGTAGTTGTGGGAGTGAATGTCAAAGTGACCAACAACTGTAAGCTTTATGATGCTACTAGCATCGTGGTTATTGGGAGGTCCAAATCTAGGCAAATGTTCCAAACCTATGCTTTGTTTGAGCTTCAAAAGGTTTTCATTTTTCTCATGTCTTCAACGTTTGTAATTGATTACTTGTAATGTTGGGCTTTCCTTTTTAATGTATAGTTTCTCTGCACTCTGCTTTGAACAACCACCATGGCATTTTGTTGTCAAATCTATAACAACCATTTATAAACTAAGTAGAGAAGAGCAAACATTGGAAACAAAAAAAGATCGACACTAGCTATAAAGCAAAAAAATCCTATTGCGTTGAGAAAGTTTATACCATAGACTTTACAATGAATAGTTTTTCTTTTCTTCCTATTTTTGTAAAATATAAACCCAGTCTGCTCACCAAGTGTTGTTGCTTTCACATTAACATAAAAAGGACCCAACTTTTGTACAATGTAACCCCTCCCCAACTATTTTGTTCACATTAATTTAAATGGTTTACACCTCCTAAAGGTTTTGTTTACATAGTAATTTTCAGTACAATATAGCTCTCAATATATGTTTATATGTTTTGTCCCTACCCAGTGCCTTAGGACTATAATCAACTACATTGAATAAAAATATGTTTATCATCTTCATATGTTTTTTTTTTCTACCTTTGGTTTTTAAATAAGCATATAAGTAGATAATTTAATAGCATGTATTATAGTTTTAATAAGTAAAATTTATAACGAGGCATCATAATTGTTAAATTTACTAGAATGATCATAGAAATAAATTAGGAAATATTTTTAAGCTTGAGATGACTTGGAGTTAAGTTAAATTAGAGAGATCTATAGTTATGGAATGAACATAAAAATAAATTAGGAAATGTTTTCAACCTTTCGCTAAGTTGGGGCTAAGTTGAATTAGAAATTTGTATCTAAGTTGAATTAGAGATTTCTAGTTGTCTTCCTCTCACATTTCTCCAGAATTATTAGACTAAATTTACCATCCAGCCAACTAGAAACAACCTTCCTTGCTACCTAGCCCCAGGGAACCCCTTAAATTCCTTTAGACATATTTGTTTAAGCAACGATCTTTTGCACAACCTAACCCTTCACTATATGTTTTATTCACACATTAAATTCCTTCTAGTTTGTGATGATATAATATCAGATTTACATTTGCAGTACTTTAACTAGGTGACTTTTCCAGGCTTTTCCTAGCACATTTCTAAGTGAGTTTTGGGTTAAGTCACGTTAGAAATCGAGATAATTATAATTATAATTTGTTAAATCTACGTCCTCAAGTTCTTCAATATGTTAACTCTATTTCTACATTCTAACATATAATTTCATCATCATCTCATCAATAATAAAATCATGTTAATTAAAAAAACGTAAAATCACATAGGCCTTTATACTTTATTTACACATTAAATCTTTACACCTTCTAGGTGATCCAATATCCATGAACCTTTCCCAACTAATCATAGGGTAATTTCCTATAGCTTGTTATAATACAACGTCAAAGATTTTCCCAACTTATCACCAGGTAATCTCATGTGCCCTTTGTTTTCTCACTTCTGGCTTAATTAACAAAAGTTCCAATAATGTCACTCAGATTCCCACAGTCAAACTGACTCACCAAGTATAGTAGAAAAATGACCAATTATGCGAAGAGAATAAAGACCTTCATATACAATTGGATGATGCACATGAGGAAAAGGATAACATCCATCGAAAGAAGCAAGTAATCGAGGATAAAGTAGAATCAATTCAAAATCACATATGCAATCCAAGGAATGCATAACTCTTTTTAATCTCCTTGTTTCTAGCTTTTGATTTTGAGTCAATGCATTGTGAAGTAAATCGTGATATCATTATTTGAGTGATTGAGATCTTGAATGTGACCATACCTTAGTCATGTGATAATAACTGAGATATTAAGCATAATAGTATTTGAGATATTAATCAGATTGTGATTGTTGGCATTACTTGGTTGCTTGGTGTTTCGTTATTAGTTTATAGTTTACAGTTATTTCATTTTAATTCATCTATATTTAGTTTAGTTTAATTTTCATGTAATAACACGAATAATTAATTATTTCATATTAATTTATAACATTGAATATAATTAACTATTTTATATTAATTTGTAACATTAAACAAAAGTCCATTGGCATTATTGAATTGGTAATTTAGAAATAAATCATTGGTCCATCATGTAACCATTTTTAAATAGTTTCAAAATCTCCCATGCCTTGATATATGCATTATAGTAGTTCATGAGAGCCACCCTGCTACCATCATTTCTAATTATTTTGTCAAGGTGAAGGCCAATGAGACTAACAATTTGAAGGTTAGGAATATGCAAAGCCCTTATCAACAGTCAACATGTTGTTCAATGAAACTTGGTTAATGATCTCCTAGCATATTTTATGTGGGTTTATGCCAACCTTCATTAACCAAATTTCATTGAGCGATCCTTGAAGTCAATATGTTGATTGTTAGTAAGGACTAATTTGCATATTTCTAACATTCAAATTATTAGTCTCATTGGATAAATTTATTGAGATATTCTCATATAATGTGAAGAGAAGGCATTTGGGGTGAAGTTTATTCCATTTTGTAATTTTTCCTCTTTATGATAAATTAGTTGAGCCATTCTCATAGAATGTGAAGAGAAGGCATTTTGGGAATTTTTTTTAACATTTTGAAATTTTTTCTCATTACCTATTGGTGCATTTTCCTCTTGATGGAAAGTAAGAGAGTCCAAGCAATACTTGAATGATCATATATTAAAGGTCAATCATTTTCTCAAAACCAATGAGTAAATTACATGAATTTCAGACAATAGTTTTTAATAGATTTGTGCTTCCTTTTATGAAATTTTCCTTAACTAATTGTACAAAGTTACCATCAAATTATTGTCATGAGAAACTAGGAAAACTTATTTGAATTGTTTCTAACTATGAACATAAGCTATCTAGTGTGTCTTATAATAGGTCTTTGAATGTAGGAGGAAATAACTTACACAATATCTTCATAATAGTTTTTAGAAATTGGCAATAAAGTTGATATTAGCTAGCATTCAAAAGTGTAATGTTTTCCCCTTCACCATCAAAATCTTTATCGGCAAGTGATTAGCTTTCCTTTTCAAGAAATGATGTAATGATCGAGAAGACCCAAAACATGATGCGTAGTAGGAATATGGAGGGGATCCATGCAATAAATGCATTCTCAAAATAATGGCTCCATGTGGGTTATATTTCTACATGCCTTCCTTCTAACATTAAAATGTGGACAAAATAAAATGTCATGCCACCAACATCATGGGTTCACCCCGAGAAGTCCCAATCAAACTTCCCACCATTTGGAATAGGTTATCCTACATATTTTTGCCTGACTATCATTAACAATTTTAAATTTTAAATTCAAGAGTTCATAACTTAAGTAGTTGGATGGATAGTTTGTTCTCCTCCCCACTCTACATCAATTCCCACAAATGGTATGTTGGTCATTATAATAAGGCTAGAATGGTATATGCCCCCTCCCTAGTGGTACCCCCCTTGTAGGTGTGTCTCCAGACATCTTGGGCCTTGCTAAGTCATTGTTTTCCTACTAGGAAATGGGCTAGGGGTTGTAGTGGCAACTAATTGAATTTGAACCTAGGCCTCACTCAACTAATCCCGGCGAGTTATTCATTCCTCTAGATCTAAAAAAACCATTTTGAATTTTAAAATGCTCTTTAAAACTAATTGCAAAGGAAGAATGAAAATGTAGATGCATGTGCTTGGAAAAATATGGTAAGTGAGAGAAAAGACATGAAAATGATGATAAATGCAACATAATAGGTTGGAAAAAATGCACAACTAGACAAATTGCATGAATGCAATGGCCACCAATTGCAAATCAAGGAAAGCCTACAAGTACAACTACTAGCCACAACTCCTTATCAAGGGTTAACCAAAATAAAACAACATGAGTGAAGAAAAAAATGCATAAGAATAATCTACAAATACAAAAAGGAATTAAAACTCATAATCTTTAAATAGGTAAGTAACATAATTTTGGTCAATAACGAAGTCTTCATTAAAATAAACATAATTTACATAATAATAACTAGATTCAAAATTTTCAATCTCTCTCTTAAAAAAAAACTTATTTATAAAAAATGTTGATTTAAAAAAAAATAATAATAATAAAATCATATTTTTTTAAAGTAATGAGTACCTTGTACTAATCATAATCGGTAACTTCAGTTGCCACCATTCTGTTATTAGCAAAACTATTTCATAAATGTTATACAAGTCAACATGTCTCGAGAAACTTAAACCCACACTACTTAAATACACAAATAGTAAACCATACCACTTAAGCTAAATTCTTTTAACAACTAAATTCAATTTTTTCAATCTCTTAAAATAAAAACTCTTATTTATTAAAAATGTCCATTTTCTTTTTCTGTTTAATATATTTAACTTTAAAAAATACTCAATCTTTTAAATGTTTTAGATCTTCTTAAATCTTCTTATAAATTTTGTTTTATTGAAAAATCCATTTATATGATTTTCCATCCACTTTTTTAATATGAGATAAAAAGTACATTTAATACATTTAGTGTTTCAATTATGTGTTCATTGCAATAGAGTAGAAATAGCTGTCTTCATGTGGACAGAGGGCAAGTTTGAATTGTTTGGGGTTCATATTAGTTGTTGCATGTAGCCATGTCCCTTTTGGTTTCAACTTAGGCAGATGTCCTCTTTGGTTTCAACTGAGGTAATTGTGGATATCGGTAACTCTTAAATTTTTAACTAATATGTTGTTTTATGAAAATTATATAAATTTTAACCTTGTAATTTTTAAAATATTTATTTCTGATAATATTTTATTATTAGAGTAATTTTAAGTTAATATTTTATTTAATAAAATATATTTAAATTTTAACATAGAGATATAGATTATTTTTTTCATCTGTAATGTTATTTATATAAATATATTTTTCTTCTTTGTATTTTACATATTTTAAATATGTTAGTTTAATTATGTTAGTTAAAAAAATAATGGAATGTATTTTAATGTAAAATGTGTGTGTAAAATTCGTTTATTTATAAATTTTATGATAATTTTTCATAAAATCATTAGTATTTTGTTATAGGCATTGTAGTGTGTATTAGGTATTGCTTTATTTTTATTAAAAAAAATTGCAACTCCTCTATAATTTAACTTTATGGATTGAATTTTATTATTTTGTATTAATATTTAAAATTATTTATCCTCAATATGATTGGTTCAAATCTTATTCTGTGATGATTGTTGTTGCAGTCTTTAAACAATATAATGCCAAGTAGATAATTGTCTCAAATAATTGAATGCACTTGCAATATTTATACCATTATTTTTGGATATTTTTAAAATTTTCATCAAGATTAATGGAAACCACTAAAAATTAAAATCCTTGAAGATAGTTTTTTCAGAGAGAAAATCAAGATATATTATATTCAGGAAATATAATGAGCATGTACATATAGAGCCAAAACACATAAGCCTTCTGATACAGGCCTGTAACATGAACCATAAGAGGATATCCAGAAAAAAACAAAATAACCGAGAATATGCTTCCAAAATGATATGGAAGAAGTTCCGCATGGTGCAACAATTAGACTATATAAGAAGAAGAGATAGATCCAGATAAATGAAAACATAAAGAGCGGAGCCAAAATTATTCAAGCCTGTTGAAGCATTGCAGATATAACAACCAGCGTAGAGGCAATAGGAGACTTGGAATCCTGGAAGATGCAGGCATTCCTCCACTTCCAGAGACACCAACACGTGATGATAAAAAGAGATCTCCATTCTGGACGCTGGGCACTCCACCACATAAACCCCTCCTGTACAGAAGAGAAAACGTTGTGAGGAAATCCATGAGAAACGGAGAGATCATACCATATTTGCGCCGTTGCTGGGCAGTGGAAGAACATGTGGGCATTGGTTTCTGAAGCCTGGCAGCACATGACACATCGGCCTGGACCAGCCCATCCCTTTCGCTGGAGCACCTCCCATGTGAGGTTCCGATTGGAGAACAACAACCATGAAAATAATATTGCCTTGAGCGGGCCTGTGGCTTTCCAAAATTTCGCTGGGAAAAAAGGAGAGGGTCTTGGCTGAAGGTTCTCCAATGCGACTTCATATAAGTCCTTGACGCGAACTGGCTGTGTTGAAGTCGGCGCTGACCATACCAATGTATCTTTGGACCCAGTTTTTTTAATACCCTTTTCATTGAAATATTTGACCGCCGCATCCCAAATCTGTCGCATAGAGAGAGGGAGACGAAGGACCTCGGCATCCTTCCATATTGGCGAAGTAGAGGACCAAGACTGAATCAGAGAATTCCATGTAAAGTGACCCCTTGTTTGCAGAAACGAGATGAGATCAGGAGAGAGCACTTTTTCCAAGCCAAGAACCGTGGAGTCGAGCCCAATTAGTATGCTGGAGCCAGTTGTGATGCGCCATCGTAGAAAGAGAAAGAAGAGGTCCTGTACCTTTCTAAAGCCGCGCCAGATGGATGATCCTCTTCCCGAGCCCAGAGATCTCTTCCTGTACCAGTAAACTAAGGGCTTGCCTTTTAAGTATTTTTGATTAATAATAGAGCTCCATTTGCCTTCTCCACTGATGCCTTTATGGATGGAATTACAGAGGAGGGCCTTTCCAAATGACCGCATGTGTAAGAGACCCCACCCGCCAGATTTCTTCGGCCGAGAGATAGCTTCCATCTTCACAAGGTGGATCTTGGAACTATGAGAACGACCACTCCATAGAAACTTTGCAGATATTGAGATCATTTTCCTGACAGTAGAAGCGGGCAAAAAATACAGATGAGCCCAATAAACCGCAAGTTGTGAAAGAACAGATTTAACCAGTATAAGTCTGCCTCCCAAGGATAAAAATCTCATCTCCCATCTCGAAATTTTGTTATAAAACCGGTCGATCAGCCAAGACCAGTCCTGTATGCGATTCCCTTTAGGCTTGAGGAAGAAGCCCAAGTATTTGAAGCCATCTTTAATTGAAGCCAAATTTATACCAAATAAAGCTGCAATCCATAGCGATAATTCCATATTTGAGTCGTTGTGATACAGAAATGATTTGGCCTTATTGATGATCAGGCCCGTTGCAGCTTGAAATTTCTGAAAGATACCGTGAAGGCATAACCAGCTGGATTTAGAGAGCATGGCAAATAAAAGAATGTCATCAACAAATAGATTGTGAGAGAGAGAGATATTTTTGCATATCTTGATCGGGGCACATCGATGATCGGCAACCGCTTTGTTAATCTGTGAGCTGAGGGAGTTCATAACCAGGATGAAGAGAAGAGGGGAGAGAGGACAGCCTTGGCGCAGTCCTCTCTCAGCTTGAAAAAAAGGTGAAGGAGAGCCATCAATTACTACTCACAATAATTTAAGCAAGTATTTGTATAAAAAATAGATAGGAACAAGATTTAAATAAACACTTACTCAGAGTTGTTGGTGTCCACCATTATTTATGTTTTCTTCAACAATTTAATTAGTAGGAGTAAAAATGTAAATGTGGAGACTTATGCAAGTCTTTGCCTTTATATATCAATTTGAAATTTTTTGAAATCTAATTAACCATTAAAGTAAAATGTAACTTAATTATTTTATAAGATTTAAATTATTTTTTACAATAAATATCATTAATTATAAAATTCAGAATTAAAAAATGTTATTAGTTAACAAATTTAAAATTTTATTAGTGGAATTAAATAGCTTTATTCATAAATAAATACAATGAGATAAACTAAAACTGAATCGATTCAAACCATACATTTTCGTTTAATATATAGTAAAAATAGTTAGAGGATGAAAAAAATTAATATAGATTCATTTAATTAATATATAACTATTTTAAAAATAAAAATCATTTATTTATATTACTTAAGTATTTATTGTTTATTACAGAATTTGGTTTAAACACATGAAAATGAAATGAATCTTAACAAATAAATTAAATTATAGTAAAATTTTTATATAATTTTACTTAATATCAATAAGAAAATCTATAAAACTTATTAATAATAAATTAAAATGGTTATCAATTCAAATAACAAATATCTAACTAAATAAAACAAATATATATATATATATATATATATATATATATATATATATATATATATATATATTAGGAATATATTCAACCTATTTTTCATAAATATATCTGAAAAGAACAACTACCTTTTAAAATATATCTATCTATACTTTAGAGAAAAAAAGATTAGGTAATTTCCATTTTTTCTAAAAATTATTCACCCAATTTTTATAATATAAAATTATTTTACCTTAAAAGTCATGAAAATTGTATATAAAGACTATATAAAATTCGCCAAGGTTTCTAAACTTTAAAATAAATTTTCATCCTTAAAATTGTCCCTAAACATTATCACTACAATAAGATATTATTAATGTTGTTGGGTAGGAGTGAATTGTACATTACTAGAATGCATAATCACAATTGACAAAATACCTCAATATACGAATGAGTAAAACTTAAATTGACTGGATTCTAAACCTTAACAATAACTTGAATTCAGTAGTTTTACTTTAATTTAGTTATATTTAAACTAAGGTGCAAGTACTAGCTACTATGTAGTGTTGAAAAACCATTTATGATCTACAGGTAATTACTTGTGACAACATTTACCATTAGTTTAGCTTAGTCAATTTTTATCAAGCAATTATACATTAGAAATTCAACTAGTAGAAATGATAAGAAAGTATATATCATAATGCACAAAAACAAGAGACACAATGTTTAGGTCAATGACTAGGGAAAAACCCCATAAGGGGAAAACCCAATCAAACATTTCCTTAAGGAGATCCTTCAACAGTACATCAAGGCATGGAAAATATTGACCAAAAGATGGCTTCCACAAGTGCTAAGATCTCTTCCATAATGTCCAATAAGATCACCAACAAGAGGTTGGTCCTCTCACCATATCACAGAGACAAAGCTCAACTATCTTCCCTCTGAGGCTCAAACTTCGGATAGGATACGGATATGAGGATGTACAAACTTGGACCAAATCACAATCCTGAAGTGACTCAAATCTTGGACTAGAGATAGATCTAAGTTAGATCTCGACAAGCAGATGAAATTCCAAATCACAAGAAGAAAAAGCAGATCTTGAACCAACAAACTTCGGATCACAAAAATAATAAGTAGATATCAGACCACCAAACTTTAGATCACAAGAATAATGAGCAGATCTCAGACCACCAAACTTCAAATCCCAAGAATAATGAGCAAATCTTGGACCACTTCACATAGGAAAATAGGTGAGTAATGTTTGTGTGATTAAATTCTATTTCAAGGGGGACGAATGGAGCTCTTTATATAGCCATCATGAGATCTGAATGGGTGTCTTTCTAGTCAAACCGACTTGACCATCTAAAAGGGTTGATCTAATATAAATGTGTGAGTTCTAGGCAAGTTGACTTAACCATCTAGAAAGGTTGATTTAGCACATATGGTGCCACTTGTAATTACAATTAAAATAATATATTTCTTCTTTAAAAAAATACAATTTTGACCAAATCAAAAGCATGAAGAACATGCTAGAAACACTAATAATTTTGTTTTCTCAAGTACAATGCTAGTTATGAAGATTGACCATAGATACAAATTCTTGAATTCTCTTTGTTATCTATGGAGGTATTTATAATTTCTAACAATATTTCAACAAGTTGAAAGGATTCTTTAAGGAATGATCAAGATTAGCTCAACATCATCAATCAACCAGTACTAAATCACCATAGTACTAACATATCCATGCATGCTCTCCCTAAGAGACATCAATAAACCAGTGTCTTGTAATCATGGTACCATCATGTCCATATATAGTCTGCTAAAGAGACAATAATCAAATACATGCATGATTCTCATCAATAAGCTCTCTCTAAAATAAGATCTGACCTAGATGTTGGGAGGCTCATATCCAACAAATTAGCCTCTAAACCCATTTTCCTATATTGGTCATTGTACTTGACATAAGGATAACAACCTTATATTAGTCATAGTACAAGATACAAGGGTAATATCCCTATACTGGTAAAAGTACAAGACAGAGAGGATGAATGTCCAAGATGTTGTATAATATTTCAAATCATCCTTCCTATACTCGTCACATTGACACAGGGATAATGTCCCTATACTAGTCAAAATGACTCAGGAAGATTAACATGATCTACGTAGATCACTGCTCCCTCTCAGCTAGAGGGATATTCTCCACAAGTCCCAGCTTATCTCTAAAATACAAAAAAATTACTTTGGGAGAGGCTTCATTATAATATCAGACGCTTTCTCATTAGTGGAGATGTATCGGAGCTTCATTGCTCCCTTCTGCACCATGTCAAAAATATAGTGATATTTGATGTCAATATGTTTTGACTTGCCAGGGAACATTGGATTCTATAACATCTTTGGTTGCCACAAAATATCATTGTGGTTTACAACATATTATCAAAAAACTGGCAAGAAATTTCAAAAGCCAAATTGCTTCTTGAGTCAGTACACATGTTGTCATGTATTCTTCCTTAGTAGAACTTAGTGCCACAAAAGAATATTTTCTACTCATTCAAGAAATCATAGTAGAGCTTGGAAAGAACCATCCACTGGTTGTACTCATTCCATAATCAGTACCTCTGTCCAATCAAAGTCAGGGAATACCTACAATTTGTTACCTACAACATATTTTAGACAATAATAAGCAACTTGCTCATCAATGGACATATATAATAGATAGTACAAGTGAGAAAATAACTTCTAAAGCCCAATTTCTTCATAAATCAGCTATGCAATAAAACACCCATGTCATTTAGGCTCATATAGAAGCCAAGAGAGCAAATCCATGCATTAAATAATTCAATGAGCTAATCAATAAGCTTCAATAACAAAGCTTCTTCAAATTCTACATCATGCAAATGTCCATTGACTCACAGTCCATAATGTCAAATCTTAGCAAGAAGTCCATCAAGCTTCATACTCTCAATCTTGGGTAGGACCAAGATTCTTCAATCAACTCCCTCTTACACTAGGTATAGAGGTTCTCGACTTCAGTAATAAATAGAAAAAGCAGGTTCATCTTTAGTAGATTTGAATCAACATAGTTCTACAAGAATTCTACCCATATTGGAAGTCACAATAGAATTCTCTGGATCAAAAACAATATTTCAACCAAGTTAATCATTTATGCTCTCTCTAAGTTTAATGTTCGTCAATTACAAGTCTTCTTGTCACCTTGTTCTTCCATCGATTTCCAAATCCTTGGCATTCTTCATTATGTACCTGCAATCCTTGCTAGGAGGCCAAGGGAGAACAAATACAACCAAGCAATATAAACCAAGATAAGAGACTAAAAATGAAACAACAATATAAATAATTACGAAAATAATTATCTCTTGAAAGTATACCAGCTCCATCTTGATCTTGGTCTTCTTGCATCCTCATCATCACCAGAGAGCTAGAGTTTCTTCTTTTAGTAGGATTAATCCATCCTAGGGCTTAGTCCACAAGCCATAGACTTTCTTCAACAAATGAACAGCTAGGGTTTTAAGTCCAAACCCTAGTTTTTTTAATAGCCTTCAAGTTTTAGTCTAGGGTTTACAAACCTTATACATACATCCATGCATTCCATCATCAGTCCTAGGGTTTTTTCCACAAACCGTATCTCTTTCTTAATCAAACCCTTGTTGGGGTTTACAAACCCTAAACACTCATAACCCTAGGGATGAGCTAAGATTTCGAACCCTAGGTATAGATATAGTAGGATATCAATCAGGTTCATATTACAATTGTTAGACTCATCGAGATACCCTAGTGATATTGTAACAATAGATTTGTTCAACAATATCATTCCAAGTACTTCAAACAAGGAATATTGTCTTGCTAGGGATTTCACACCTCATGCCAGCAAATGTTAGAACCCATCAGTCAATATATGATACCCAAGAACAATATCCTTGTTTCAAATAATGACTTCACTGCCCTTCAACGGGATTTGAATCTTTCGTTGCAAATATGTTGATAGTTACATATTTCTTATCCAAGCATGAGTCTTCCTTTAATGCAAGATTCAAGGTCACAATGAACACATAGACTTGAAAATGTATAGTTGAGTTATTCATTATTGAAGCTCAAAGGGAGATGTAGAAAGAGATATCTAACTTGCAATCAATTTAACACATTCATGTTGGGAAATGGCAACAAGAAATTCCAGTTTAATTTGTCCTTGAATTAAACTGAGAATTAAAATTGAATTATATTCTCATAGCAACTTGTAAATAGTTAATTAAGTTTAATTAACTTAATTAGCTTAGGAATTTCGATTTGGAAGTCTTTATGTAGTCATGTCTATGTTCTCCCTAAGTTTTAGGGTTCCAGTATGAGTTTAGATTGATTTGTAATTAGATAACTCAGGTTACTGAGTTATAGTCAGTTAAATTAGTTCTAACCATTTTTTGAACTAATAAAGGACTAACAGTAAGCTGGTGCACTAATGCATCCACTAGTGCTACTCCATTTAATTGAATATTCCCTCATGTGAAAATCATGCATGTCAATTCATAGAAAGACCTAGTTGAGACTAGAGTGCAGGGGCAATGTACTATCAGTGGTATTATTTACTGGAGTGTAAATATCATGTAAGCATCAGAGATTGATCCTATGTTTGGATTCTGCAGTTTTGGAAGCATGAATTCCCTTTAAATATGGGTTATTCATCCTAGGAATTATGCAAGAGATTAGGAGCTTGGAAAGCTGCAAAATTGGCTAAGTGTCGGCCAAGAGCTAGCTTGTGAGCTAAGAGAGTTGAACATACTTGTGCAGAATTGCTATTGTTAGAAATAGCTTTGCATCTTCACTCATATTTATGATATATGAAATATAGATAACGGGGTTTTGAGCAGTGGCTTTCCCCAGATACATCTTGTGTTATGTGCCATTGATTTATCTTCTTCTTGTTCATATTATTTTCATCGATCTATTGACTTCCTTTGGTTGATAGTAGAAGTAGATTCTTGTCCTATTCTTTAGTACATTGCACGAGCTTGTGAATCTACAGGATTTTACACATGGTATCAGAGCTTAGGACAATATACTAGAGGAGATTTCGAAGTTTTGATTTTTGGGTTACATGTGAAATTTGAATTTGCAATACATACTTCAGGATCGACAGATGGTGTTCTATGGTTTGCGACTCGAGTATGCCTTGGAAGGCAGATGGAATTTTATAGCCTAGAGGAACAAAATGGAAGTTGTGATAGAGGATAATGGCTTAAAGGAATCATTGATCAAGAAATTCCTAAGCCAATAGCATTGGGCGAAGGCAAGGCAGATTATCCTTAAGGGAGTTCGAGACCACATTGTCTCGAGTCTCCATGGAAAGGAAACTCCGTATGCTATGTGGAAAGAATTAACATACTTGTATCAGAACAACAGTGACCAAAGGAAATTGGCACTAAAAGACAAACTTCAAAAAATCAAAATGGAGAAAGGTGAGACTGTTCCAATATACTTGGCATAGTTGGCGTAGTTATCAATACTTTGTCAATAGTCAGGAGAAGTTTCCAGATTGGGAATGAATGTGGTCGGATTTGATGCAGAAGGAGATCAGGAGAAATACCTGGGATGGATCTTCATCAAAGACTAATGATGAAGAGAATTGTGCCTTAGAGATTAAGGCGGAGAAGGGGAAAAGGAAAGCTTCCCATTCCAAATCGGATTCTTATCATGGAGGTAAGAAGAAAGACATGATAGAAGTTAAGTGCTTTCATTGTCATGAGTTGGGCCATTTTGCTACATATCCCTCATTACATGCATGGTTTCTAGGACTCCAAAAGATTTGGCATAGTTATCAATACTTTGTCAATGGTCAGGAGAAGTTGTTGTAGCTCTGATACCACTTGTTGTAGATCTACACAAGAATATATGATAATAGAAATAAACCCAAGAAAGAACAAGATCAAAATAGATAGAAATGATTCTTTATTGATTAAACCCTTATGGTAGGGCAACACCATACATTCACTCCTTAAGGAAGGAGAGCACTCCACAAGCCATATGCCTGTTCATACAATAATACTTCACTTCATATCCATATGGAGTCTCTAGCCTCTATATAGGCCTCATACATACAATACCATGGGTCATTACCATGGTTTCCTCATACCATCAACTAATACCATGGGCCCATTACATTATTATTAACTACTTGTGGTCCCTTACATCACATGGGTTAACCACCTTATTTATTACTATGGCCCATCCATTATTACATTATTACCTTGGGTACCTCCCTTGGTACCCCATATTACCCCCCTAGGTACATAACATTCCACCCCCCTAAGCATGTTTCATCCCCGAAACATGAGAAGAACATAAATAATAAGATCTACTCAAAAGAGTAGTCCACTGATACCATGCACGTGCATCTAGCCATCCAAGAGAAAGGTGAACCCTCGATCTCGCTGGTGCCTCGCTCGCTTGAGATGGAAGTTGACCGTGGCAGCTCTTCTGTGTTGATGTGTAGTAGGTGGATCGTCTCTCCTTTCTATCCATCATGTGACTACTTGGTTTCCATGATGGTTGTCGTGCGGAGTGATGTGGGTGATGATATGTTGAAGTTTTAACCCACGATGGCTTTTGCTTGATTTCATCTTGCTGTGGTGCCCGTTGTGGTGTCTTCTTTTTCAATATGACTTCAACCACTGAGCCCTCCTCTGATGTATCATCACATGTAACCTTTTCTTCTGCAACCTCTGTTTGTGTTTGATTGTCGATCATCAAAGGCTCATCATCTGATATGTCAGTCCCTTGATCATCTTCTGCTTTCGCCTCCATGTGCTCTACCTGTTTATGGATGGAAATATCCTGTAATGTAATTTTCTTCTTTTTATACCATAGCTTCAGGAATTTTTTCTGCACATTAATATTGATAGTACCCACAGATTCCATCCAAGGATATCCCAAAACAACATCGATATTATCCATCTCTGAAGCATAAAAATCACCATGAAACACATACTTATCCATAGAAAGCTTCAAATCCTTATAGATTTGAACATCCTTATAATCAACTTGTGTATTTTCAATTTGTTTTGCTGGGACTTGCAATTTCTTTGTCAAGTTGATATTTATGAGATTTTGCTTGCAACTCGGATTTATATACACAATGATTTTCTCCTTCTGAATCAATCCATGAACCTACAATAAGGAGACACCCGTAGCAATTAACCCCTTATGTGTCTCATTCTCCTTTTTTCTAGCCCGAGACCATTTGTCCAAAAAGACTTTTTCAAATTCTGCATCTGGAAGTTTGATCATCCGCTGGTAGTCAAGAGAATAATACCATTGTATAGCCTCATCTTTCAATTTAAGCACCATTGGAAGCTTCCAATATGTCCCCTATGTGGACTTGTATCTTTGTATGAATTCTTCAATAGTAGGACCATCATCTTTTCCTGTAAAATATAGAACCTTGCTAGAAGCCATGAAGAGAGTTTTGAAAAAATTCACTTAGTTGGCGAAAATTTAAAATTGTCACCGTTTAATCAATATTGCTCAGAATCTCTATTATAACCAGTTTTTAGAAATGGAACAATCATTTTGCATCTGCCCATGTGATAGAAATTTTGATCCAGGCACTAGAATTCCATATCTGCGCTGCAACTTTCCCGCCGTCAGCCAAAATTTCTGAAAAAAAAGAGCTGATTTTAAATCAGCGATATCTTCCTCATCCGGACTCCGATTCGCCTGATTTATTTTTTGAAATCAGGTGTTTTGTCACAAGGATTCCAGATCTACAGTTAGATCTTACATATCTGGCACCAGGACGTCCAGATCTGCGCCGCAAATTCGTTGGCCCTAAAAATTCCCTGCAACCCCACTGATTTTTAGATCAACGATATCTCCTTCATCCGGACTCCGATTCAACCGATTTTTTTTTTGAAATCGGCTATTTTTTCACAAGGAATACAGATCTGTAATTATATTTTACAGATCTTGCACCAAAATGTATAGATCTGACCTGCAAAGTCGCCGCCCCCGAAACCCTGCAAAAAATATAAAAAAAATCCTCCACGGTTTGCTCAAGAAAGAGCTCTGATACCACTTGTTGTAGCTCTGATACCACTTGTTGTAGATCTACACAAGAATATATGATAATAGAAATAAACCCAAGAAAGAACAAGATCAAAATAGATAGAAATGATTCTTTATTGATTAAACCCTTATGGTAGGGCAACACCATACATTCACTCCTTAAGGAAGGAGAGCACTCCACAAGCCATATGCCTATTCATACAATAATACTTCACTTCATATCCATATGGAGTCTCTAGCCTCTATATAGGCCTCATACATACAATACCATGGCTCATTACCATGGTTTCCTCATACCATCAACTAATACCATGGGCCCATTACATTATTATTAACTACTTGTGGTCCCTTACATCACATGGGTTAACCACCTTATTTATTACTATGGCCCATCCCATTATTACATTATTACCTTGGTTACCTCCCTTGGTACCCCATATTACCCCCCTAGGTACATATTATCAATACTTTGTCAATAGTCAGGAGAAGTTTCCAGATTGGGAATGAATGTGGTCGGATTTGATGCAGGAGGAGATCAGGAGAAATACCTGGGATGGCTCTTCATCAAAGACTAATGATGAAGAGAATTGTGCCTTAGATATTAAGGCGGAGAAGGGGAAAAGGAAAGCTTCCCATTCCAAATCGGATTCTTATCATGGAGGTAAGAAGAAAGACATGATAGAAGTTAAGTGCTTTCATTGTCATGAGTTGGGCCATTTTGCTACATATCCCTCATTACATGCATGGTTTCTAGGACTCCCAAAGATTTGGCATAGTTATCAATACTTTGTCAATGGTCAGGAGAAGCTGCCATATTAGGAACGAATATGGTCAGATTTGATGCAGGAGGAAATCAGGAGAAACACCTGGGATGGCTCTTCATCAAATACTGATGATGAAGAGAGCCTTAGAGCTTAAGGCGAAGAAGGGGAAAAGGAAAGCTTCCCATTCCAAATTGGATTCTTATCATGGAGGTAAGAAGAAAGACATGATAGAAGTTAAGTGTTTTCATTGTCAAGAGTTGGGCCATTTTGCTACAAATTGTCCACTCAAAAGTCCAAGAAGAAGTCCTCAGGAGGTGCGGTGGGTGAGGCTTTGTCCTCTCAATTCGAATTTGAATTTTCCCTCATTACATGCATGGTTTCATCAATGATGGGAAGTGTATGGTACTTAGACAGTGGAGCTTCATTCCACATGACTGGCAACAAAGATTTATTCAGTGACTTGGAGGAGAAAGATCTCAAGATGCATATCAAGACGGGTGACGACGGGAAGTATAGTGTTATGAAACCAGCTCAAGAAAAGATAGAAAAGAAAGATCAACGCCTTAGAATTCAGCCTCTTCGAGGGGGAAACCTCCTTTACATTACATAAATGAACAATTCTTGGGTGATACAAATGAAAATACCTCCTTTCTATATATAGGAGTCTAAGTGGTCCCAATACAATCAAAGCCTACATAACAATAATATTGTAGGGCACAACAGTAACAATGGTGGGCTTCTATGTGGCATAATAGTAACAATATGGGCACTACATGGGTACATCAATATAATAAGTGGGTTATACTAATAACAATAAGGGGTTACACTAGTAGTATAGGGGCCTAACATGCCCCTCTCCTTCAAAAAGCGTTGTCCTCAACGCTTGAGTAGTTCTTGATGCTTCTATATAAAATTCTTGTCCTCCCATGTGGAATATTCAGAGGGTAAGTTCTTCCACTTGATGAGATACTCTGAAATTGATTGATTTCGTAGCTGTCGGGTTCTTGTTTCTGTGACTGCTCCAGGTTCCAATATGATTTTTCCTTCCTCTTCAATTTCTGGCAATATTGCTTGAATTGGGATCTTTTGCAACTTTTGAATAAGTGGCCATACTTCTTCGTTCTTCTTCCATTCATCCGTTGCTTCGTTTATCCAATTTGGTTGGATAATATAAATAGCAAAAAACAATGCTTCCACATCCTCATCCTTGAAGCGTCTTCCCATTCGGTAAGGTCGCCATTTTTTAAGTGCATGTAGTATTGCCAACATTTCCTTCTCATAAATAGCTTGCTTGAGATGTAGCAGTAAAAATACCCAATCACTCACATCAAAACATTTTTCACTACGATGTTGATCTACCTGTTGTTTCATTTGATTTTGCACCGAAGTGGCGTTATCCTTTAAAAGTTGGAGAACTTGCTGTTGATGCTCGATATGATCTTTCTCTACTTGAACCTTTTTCTTCTTGATATGTCCTTCTATCTTGATAGTTTGAGGAGTGGTAATTTCATCCATTGAATTACAAGATATGGTTGGATTCATTTCTTCTTTCTCGATGTGATATTTCACTTCTTGCACCTTTTTCTTCCTGATATGTCCTTCTATCTTGAGAGTTTGAGGAGTGGTAATTCTTGCCAATGCTTTACAAGATATGGTCTGATTCATTTCTTCTTTCTCTGGGGTGGTGTCCTGACGTATATCCTCTTCTTTTGATGTTTCTTGATCCTTTTCTTCCTCCTCTTCATATTCTATGTAAAATAATTTCTTCTCAGCACACCTATGACCTTTAGTGCATTTGCTATCACAATTGTAACAAAACCCTTTTTCTCTTTTTTCTTCCAATTGTTGTGGTGTAACCCTTGTAGGTTGTGGAAGGCTGGGAGAAACAAAACTTCCATCTTTATAGTTGTGAGGGGTATGCTTCCTGGTTTCCATAATTTTTCTTTCCATTATGTCACAAAGCCCTTTTACTCTTTCCAATTGTTGTGGTGTTGCTCTAAAGAAGGTGTTGCTCTTTATATCCTCATAATGTGCTATCATTTCCTCCGTGAAAATTGACCACGTAACAAGTTTTTTACGAGAACAAAGCCCTTTGTACCATAAAAATTGATTTGGTTCTAAATATGAAGATGCAATACATACCTTTTGTAACAGTTGTACACCATGTATATCAAAATATTGCTCCATCTGAAGTATCCAATTTATCGGATCCTTGCCATCAAACTTCCTCATCTTGCTTTTTCTTGATTTTAGGAGCTCTACCTTGAAACGACTGTAACTCTGTACTTTCAGATCTTTAAGTTCTAAACTTGTGACCTGTAGTAGCCCTCTGTGTCCTCTTTCTAATGCCACAAGTCTGATCCAAATTGGATTCTCCAAGAAAAAGTTATGCACAATCTCCCACAGTGACCTGATTATAGACTAGTTCGGTAGAGAAAACTTGCATGAAGTGCCACGTGTCACTGTTTCAACCTTTGACTCTAAAAAATATATAAACAGAAACTACAGTCCGTCCTCTTTCTGTACCTTCTTACGAAATTTCAATCCGATGCTCAGAACGAAAGTTATGACGATTTTCCCCAGGTCACCTGTTTTTAGTGTAATTCAGGAGTCTACAAAAAGACCAACTTCCGCAGATCATATCTCCGAAACTATCACGCGAAAAGATCTGAAATACGGACCCAAGGTTCAGCGTCAATTCTTCTCAAATGGGTTTTTTTTGCGACTTCTGAAATGTCACAGAAAAAAATTTATAGCGAACATTCCACGATGACCTGTTTGGAGCAGCGAAACCCTAGAATCCAAAGCTCTGATACCAAATGTTATGAAACTAGCTCAAGAAAAGATAGAAAAGAAATATCAACGCCTTAGAATTCAGCCTCTTCGAGGGGGCAACCTCCTTTACATTACATAAATGAACAATTCTTGGGTTATACAAATGAAAATACCTCCTTTCTATATATAGGAGTCTAAGTGGTCCCAATACAATCAAAGCCTACATAACAATAATATTGTAGGGCACAACAGTAACAATGGTGGGCTTCTATGTGGCATAATAGTAACAATATGGGCACTACATGGGTACATCAATATAATAAGTGGGTTATACTAATAACAATAAGGGGTTACACTAGTAGTATAGGGGCCTAACATATAGTGTTACTGGATTAGGCACGATTACTTTTCAAAGGGAGCATGGGTCTCCACTCACCTTGAAGAATGTTATGTATGTGCCCAGGCTGAATAATAACTTGGTATCCGTTGCCATGCTTGAGGATAGAGGCTATGATGTAATCTTCTCGAAAAGAAATGTGTTCCTTCAACACATAGCCATGGGTCAAGTAAAGAAGATAGGGATTCAGGTGAAGAATCTCTATAAGATGGAGGTAGAGGAGTGTGTTGCTTTGAGCACAAAAGAAGAAAGGGTATAGAGTCAAGACGTTAGCAAGTTGTGGCATAAGCAATTGGGCCACTTGCATCATGGGGCTTTGAAGATATTGTAGCAGAACTCTACAAGTCTTCCCAAAGTTACACTTGAGCAAGTTGATACATGCAAGAGGTGAACTTTGGAAAAATACACCAAGTCTTCCTTTCATGATAGAGACATTTGAGAAGAGGCTATTCTAGAGCGATGCCATTCAGATGTGTGTGGATCATTCTTGACAGCATCCATGGCCAAACACAGGTATTATGTTATATTTTTTGATGACTATTCTCGTAAATGCTGGATATTTTTCATGCAAAAAAGGATCAAACTTTCACAAAGTTTTGTGAGTTTAAAGCATTGGCGGAGAAAGAGTCAGGCATGAAGGTTAAATATCTACAGAGTGATAACAATGGTGAGTATGTATCAAACGAGTTTAAGAAATTATGTGCAGCAGAAGGGATTAAACGGGAGTTGACAGCACTCCATAACCCTCAAAGGAATGGGGTGGCCAAGAGGAATAACATAATCATAGTAGGGGCAGCGAGGGCGATGTTGCATGATCAGTGCCTACCACTACACTTGTGTGCTAAGGCATACAATACAAAATTTATTTATGTACAGAACCGTAACCCACATCAGATACTTGAGATAGAGACACCAAAGGAGGCTTATTCCGGTAAGAGGCCAGATGTTGGTCACTTCAGGATTTTTGGGTCATCGGTATATTGCCATGTGACCAAAGATGCACAGAAGAAGCTTGAGCTGAAAGAAGAGTTGGGGATATTTGTGGGGTACACTGATACACCTCACAACTATCAAGTGTACTTGTTGACTAGCAAGATGACAGTGGTTTGTGGGGATGTCAGATTCGATGAGGAGAAGGCCATGTGAGTTTCCCTTGAGAGGGAGCTTGAGCTACATGTGGATGAGGATATTTTAGCTCCTAAGGTTGAGGAGCCTCAGATTGATGTGGAGCAGCCACATGCAGAGGATCTGGGAGTGGAGACATCCACTCAAGAAGAGTCTTCTAGAGAGGGAAGAAAGTGCACCAGAGAGGCTGACAAATTGTTGGATGATGCACAGGAGAATGTGGGAACACCCACTTCTCAGTGCAAGTAGAGGAGGTAACCTGAGACGTACACTAGATACATGGCTCTTATGGGCAAATGTGTTGTGATAGAACCATCTTCATTTAAGGAAGTAGTGCAGCAGCCGGTTTGGGTTGATGCCATGGTGGAGGACTATGACTCCAAAGTTCGTAGCAATGTTTGGGATGTGGTCCCAAGATTGAAGGACAAGTTAGTGGTGAGATCCCATTGGCTTTACAAGGTAAAGCAAGCTACAGATAGTAGTGTGGAGAAGCATAAGGCTAGATTTGTGGCTCGTGGTTTTTCACAGGTAGAGGGGATTGACTATGATGAGACCTTTTCTCCTGTTGCAAGGTACTCATCAATCAAATCTATATTGGCACTATAAGCACATATGGGTTGGAAGATACATTAGATAGATGTGAAGTCAGCCTTCCTTAATTCCATGATTGAGGAAGAGGTGTACATAGAGAAGCCTGAAGGTTTTGAAACTTTTGACCGTGAGTTGCATGTGTTCCGACTCAAGAGAGCGTTGCATGGGCTAAAACAAGCACCTCGTTCTTGGTCGACCAGGATAGATAGCTACGAAGAGTGAAGCGAATGTGAACCTGTACCACATAGTGATGGAAGGTAAACTATTGATCATTGTACTTTATGTTTATGATCTCATACTGACAGGTGATGATCAGTTGATCAAGTATTGCAAGGAGGACCTTGCAAGAGAGTTTGAGATGGTGGACATGGGGCTCATGCATTACCTTCTTGGCATGGAGGTATGGTAGGGAGATGGGGATTTGATTGTGTCTCAGGGCAAGTATGCCAATGAGAGACTAAGGAGATTCTACACGGAGAGCAGCAAACCCATGGAGACTCCTCTAGCAGGTAACTGGAGGAAGGAGGATGCTACTTCAGGGGAAGTAGTGGAAGCTATTGTTTACAGGTAACTTGTGGGTTCACTCATGTACTTGGTGAACACACGAATGTATATGTGCTATGAAGTTAACTAGCTTAGTCAAGCGATGGTTAGGCCTACCAAGCTATATTAGAAGGTGACAAAGCATGTGTTGAGATACCTGAAGGGCACTTCTCAGTATGGATTATGGTACAAATGGATAGAAGGAGTGAAGCTTCAAGGCTTCACTGATGCAAATTGGGCGGGGAGTCCATTTGACAGGAAGAGCACATCAGGAGGGATATTCAATATTTGGTCAACGACAGTTTCTTGGTACAGTAGGAAACAAAGATCAGCTGCACTCAATTTGACAGAGGCAAAGTACATGGTTGTGAGTCAAGTAGGATGTGAGGCCATTTGGATGAGGAAGATCTTGGTTGGTTTATTTTTTCATTAGATGGATATAACTGTGATTTACTTTGATAATCAGAGTTGTATCAAACTCTCTGAAAATCCATTTTTTCATGATCAATCCAAGCATATTGATATATGATATCATCATCTCACAGATTGTGTATTGAGGTGGATTATGTTGTTAGAGTACATTCCTATGGAGGAGCAAGATGCTAACATTTTGACAAAGGAATTGTCAAGATGTAAATTTGGGTTTCACAGAGATAGGATCGAGGTAGCCGATAATTCCTTTCTTGTTGAGAGGGAGTGTTGAGAAAAGGAAACAAGAAATTCCAGTTTAATTTGTCTGTGAATTAAACTGAGAATTAAAATTGAATTATATTCTCATAGCAACTTGTAAATAGTTAATTAAGTTTAATTAACTTAGGAATTTCGAGTTGGAAGTCTTTCTGTAGTCATGTATATGTTCTCCCTAAGTTTTAGGGGTCCAATATGAGTTTAGATTGAGTTGTAATTAGATAACTCAGGTTACTGAGTTATAGTCATTTAAATTAGTTATAAATGTTTATGGAACTAATAGAGGACTAACAGTCAGTTGGTGCACTAATGCATCCACTAGTGCTACTCCAGTTAACTGAATATTCCCTCATGAGAAACTCATGCATGTTAGTTTAGAGAAAGACCCAGTTGAGACTAGAGTGCAGGGACAATGTACTATCAGTGGTATTATTTACTGGAGTGTAAATATCATGCATGCATCAGAGATTGATCCTATGTTTGGATTGCGCAATTTTGGAAGCATGAATTCCCTTTAAATACAGGTTATTCATCCTAGGAATTATGCAAGATATTAGGAGCTTGGAGAGCTACAAAATTGGCTAAGTTTTGGCCAAGAGCTAGCTTGTGAGCTAAGAGAGTTGAGCATACTTGTGCGGAATTGTTCTTGTGAGAACAAGCTTTGTATCTTCACTCATATTTATGATATATGAAATGCATATAGCAAGGTTTTGAGCAGTGTCTTTCCCCATATACATCTTATGTTATGTGTCGTTGATTTATCTTCCTCTTGTTCATATTGTTTTCATTAATCTATTAGATTCCGCTAGTTGATAGTAGAAGTAGATTCTTGTCTTGTGCTTTAGTACATTGCATGAGCTTGTGAATCTATGAGATTTTCTACAATTCCAAGCCTTCAAACTTCTAATGTTTTCTGCAATAGACTTTGATCATAAATCTCCTTTTCTTGTAACAAAAGAAATATATATATATATATATATATATATATATATATATATGTAGATATAAGATCGATCATGTTAGCTTCACTACATTGAAGATCGTTATTCCTTTATGTATAGAATGGGGTTAACATAAAGACCAACTCTAGAATCATGTCTGAAGCTTGTCTTCTTTCTCAGACTTACAAAGCTTCATGTTATGTCTGGATCATCATTATAGATTTGACCATAGAGGTGCAATTCTAAATTCATATGAACTTGAAGCTTCTTACCTGATCTTTGATTCATTAACTTGATCACCTTCTGATCTGAAATGGAGCAGATTAGTAATGTTATGCTAATTCCACATTCAGAATAAACCCAAGATTCTTATCATTTGCTTATCAAGTGCTTAAGGATTCACCATTTTTGCTTAATTAACTGATCCCCATGAGAGTTTCTTATGTAAATGTTATAAACAATTTAACACAAAACATATGCTGAACATTAGCAAAATAACAGCAAAGAACATCAATTACAACACACAACACAAATATTTGATGAGGAGTTCACCACTCTTGGGCTACGTCTCCTTGGTCCAGCTTCCAATGCTTGGGCCTCTCTATTATGCTCAAAATTACAACAAAAGTATGTTTACAGTACTCAAATTCTTCTGTAAGTTGTCTCAATGAGTTCAGAAGACTCAAAAATGGCTATCTAGCCTCTTTTTGCAACCCATTTGGTGGAAAACTGCCTTAGTTGTGACTTCTATCAGTCTTTCCACAATTTTATCCTCCAAATTTGGCTAATTGCTAGTTAAATTCATTGTCTGGAGCTAATTCTGGCAGTTCCGCTGAAATTGGCGGTCTCGCCAACTTCCCTGCCTATCTTGCGGTTAAGGCCGAGTGGTCACATACAAAGTGGTCGGTCCGACATAAAAGGTGACGGTTTAGCACCTCTATCACAAATTAGAACCCGAATCTGTGATTGTGATATATCACATCTCAACCCTGACTGCTCCGGGGGTTGATTTCCTTAACTCCTCCGATATGCGATATGTGATATCGCAAATCGCAAATCAACACTACTGGGGGCCGACTCTTAAGCCGCAACCATTTTTTCCCTTGATATGCGATATGTGGGACCCAATGGAAACCTGCCACTTGGCGCTTCCCCATTCCCTGGGACCTTTGACATGTCATCCAATCCTGCCACATGTCCAAGTAAAACCTGAACTTTGACTTTCTCTAACTTATGCATACGAGCTCGGATTTGGTATCGTTCACACCGTTGGATTTAGAATAACGAGCTCTTTGATATGAAGCTAAGTTTAACAAAATTCTGACACTTTTATTTTTTATCCTAATTTTGAGCACCTGATCACTCCTCCCCACTGGAAGCCTTTTGGACCCAAAAATATTATATTCGGTTATTGAACAAATGAAGGTATTGTTCCCTCACCTTCCCCTCTTCAATCCATTTGGCCTTTGATGGATTTTACCTTTGAGACTCACTCGAAGATAATCAACATTTCCCCTCTTTGATGACCTCGTTCTTCAGTTAAGTATGGTGTCTTGTTGAAGCTCATCAAGAAATTCTATAGAAAAATCTTCAATTGATGGAATATATACATTTTCTCCTTGATCTTCAATCAAAGGAGGCTCATGAAATCTCAAATTTTCAACATTAACAACGGAATAAATTTGCATATATGAAGGCAAATCAAGCTTGAAAGCATTATTACCAATCTTTTCTAGAATTTTAAATGGACCATAACAGATTGGTTTCAGCATTTTACCTTCACCTTTATCCTTTCCTTGCTAATGTAAAGATAAATTTCATCACCTACTTGAAACTGATGATCCACACGATGCTTATCATTCCTTGCCTTATACTTGCCTTGTCTCTTTTCTAGTTATTCTTGAATTGTTTGGTGAATCAACTGAATTTGCTCAATGAATTTCTTTGCCTATGTCACTATGTCCATCTACAACTACATCTTTCTCAAAGATGAAATCCAAAGGTGATTTAGGAAAATAACCAAGACATGCCTCAAAAGGCAAAGTTAGAGTAGAATAGTGTTTTGCTCGGTTGTAAGCATGTTGAATATAATGCAACTATTCATCCCACAACTTAGGATGTTTGCTGCAATATCCTCTTAGCAAATGAATAATTGTCTTGTTAACCACTTTAGTTTGACCTTCTTTTTGTGGATGGAAGGTTTTACTTTTCTTAAACTTGGTTTCCATCAAGTTCCATAAATTTGACCGAAAATTCCAAACAAATCGAGAAGCACAATCACTTACAATGGAAGTAGGTAATCCAAAATGAACCCATACATTTTGAAAGAAAAGTTGAGCTATTTGTTCAGCTGTAATTTGTTTTTTACAAGGCATTAATATGCACATCTTTCTGAACCTATCCATAGCTACGTACAAATAATCATGACCTTTTCTTGATAAAGGAAGACCTCCTACAAAATCCATAGAAACACCCTCCCATGGACGTGAAGGCACTGGAAGTGGTGTGTACAATCCTAGTTTCTGATTACTAGGATTATTGACTGCATAATGAAAAAACTCTGATAAAATGTGACACACTTTCAAGCATACGAGGCCAATAAAAATACCTCTGAATATTTGCCATTGTTTTACTTACACTGAAATTTCAAGCAATAAGAGAAGTGTGTGCTTCCCTTGCGACATTTACTCTCTCTTCCTATGGAACACAAAGTTTACCCAAATGATACAATAGATTACCATGTACATGGTAGTCTAATTCCTCAACTTGGTGGCCTTGACTCAAGTTTGAATATACCTCTTGAAAGTCAGCATCATGTGTGTATTGTTCAACATAATGTTCAAGCAAAACAGGATGATTCTTGAGTAAAATGGCTACATTAACAACTGGTCTAGAAAGCATGTTGATGAGGCTCATCAATGGGTAAATTATATGGACCTTAATGCACCTCCATATTACTAAAATCAACTTTTCTCATCATTCTTTACATGTTTTGATTATATTTTGCCTTATGAGGAGAGTAAAGATGAGATGTCGTGTCTAGTGGTGTAATGTGCATTAATTACAGGTTTTGGAGAAAATTTTGGCTAATTAAAGTGCAGGAACTCGAATAAAGACAAGCAACAGGGATTCTAGGAGACAAGATCTCCCTCCTTAACTCCTCACTCACTCGAAGATTCCTCAATCAAATCTCATCAGCTCAGAGTTGCTACAAGAAGCTAAGTCATGAAGTTCATTGACAGCCAAGCCAACGATAGTTGAAGACCAATTGATCCTGAGATTGGAGCCAAGCCTCACTAAATTTAAGGAATTTTTTGGTAACTTCAGTTGTATAAATCAAGAGGCCTAAGGCCTTATTAGGATTCATATTTTTTGTTCAAGATAGCTAAGCAGTTTTCTAGTTGAAGCATTGTAACCAAGCACTCTTATGTATTTCTAATTTCTTTAATGAAAATGAGCTGCATTCCCTTGATCCAGCACTGAGTTGGCTCAGAGGGTAGAAACTCTTAGATTAGGGCCAAACCCTAGCAGCAAAAGTTCCTCCTGTTGTATATGTATGCTTAGGTTAACTTCATAGTTAGAGTTAAACTGATTTTGGTGTTGTTAATTTGCAAGCAATGGTAGATTTAATTAGTTTTCTTCCATTTGTGGATAGTTCTAACAGTAGCATTGTAGTGATAAGAATATATTCCAAAAAATATGACAACAAGTGGTTTTCACCTCATTTCTCCCTTTTGGAGATCATGGTTTGAGGAACACTTCTCATACAGCCCAAAAAGACAGAATTCTTGCTTTTTTGTGTAATTTAGGGTTTTCTTGCTAATTAGGTCATTATCTTGCAGTTTCATAGATAAGTTGTAGTTGGTATTTTCTAATCTCTGAAGTTTTTCATTGATATCATCTCACTTTCATATTGGTTCCAAGAATTTCCATGCATGAGCTTAGCAAGTAAATGGTGATAACTCTATTTTCTTTTACTCGAATACACCTTTCTTGTTTTTGATGAGTTTATATATGAATGCCAAGAATGATGTTTGTTGATTGCAGGAGTTTCTAAATTACAGGGAGACCTCATCTCATCAACCTCAGCTAAGCCATATCCACCCATGATTACCAAAAGTCACTAAGGTCTCAATTCAAATTCTTGTCTTATGTCAAGGAGAACTAGCCATCTCCGTTGAGAAAATCCAAACATCTTAAAGCTTTGGCTTGAGTTCTAAGTGCTTATCACTCCCATGCCTTATTCCCTTCTGTTGTGCCCTACAACAACCCCCCATTTCATAACAATTTTATCACAAACAAGTTACATATGAAATGGGTCCCTTTTAAATTTTTAATTGGCATTAATAAACTTGTTCAAATAAGGTATGATAATTAAATGAATTTAT
Source organism: Pinus tabuliformis (assembly GCA_031772625.1). Lineage (NCBI taxonomy): Eukaryota > Viridiplantae > Streptophyta > Pinopsida > Pinales > Pinaceae > Pinus > Pinus tabuliformis. The sequence goes on from CM062806.1 coordinate 829,116,885, forward strand.
GCAAAAAACCCTTATTGAGCAAGTGGTAAGCAATTTTTGGTTAAGTCCAAAAAAGTAATCGCAAGTTCGGTTGCCATCTTGGTTTTTCCCGATGCGATATCGCTATCGGCCATCGGCAATAGCAAATGCACACACAAAGGGCACATACCTTTTCCCCGATGCGACGCGATATCGGCGATCGGCTATCGGCATGCCACTATGTCGTGTGGAAAATGTTTTAACACTCCGGCCCGATGCGATATCGGCTATCGGCATTTGCTAAAAGCAATTGATACACATCTGGGGGTATGTTCGCGTGCCGAATGCGATATCGCAATCGGCATTCGCTAAAAAACTTTCCCAAGTAATAACGCCACACACACACTTCCGATGCGATATGATGACGCTTAATGATGACCTCAGTTCCAAAAGGTGATTATTTCAAAGCATTAAAGTTAGATTTAAAATCGATTTGACAAAATCACAGATTTCAAAAAGCCGTTAAGTAAAGGGATAAGGTAATGCATGCGTATTTAAAAGCTTTGCCCCTTCGAATTAACGAACAACTACGATTAGACCTTTGAAAGATCTATTACACGCTTTAAAGAGTCATTCGGTTTAATAACTTAAGTAATGGTCATTTATGAAGCTGTAGGCCGTAAAATCACCATCATTACATCTACGGCGCCTGCTCAAATCATTAAATCCGCAGCCTCTTTTAGGAATAATCTCGCCACGCTTCAAATCATATATTTATCCCGTTATGGATTGTCATTGTTATTTCTTTGTTACGATTTCTCTTGCACTTGTGTAGAATTCGACTAACGAGAGAAGTCTGAATATGATGGGAAAAAAGTCTAAGAAGATGGCAGGTTCTACTGCGACACCCGCCTCAGGCCAAGCTGCTACACCTTCAAGGAAGGGCTTAATCTCAGATACTACATGCACTGGTCTTACCGGTACTACATGGCAAGGGACATATAATTTGCTAGAAGGAGAACAACCAGAAGTGACAGTAACGGAGGCAAGTGTGGATGAATTAAGAAAGTCTGAGGCAACTCTTAAAGATTTGGCGGACTCTTTTCTGCACAGAATAGCAGCCAGGGAACAAGTCCTGCCTTATACTGACGTGGTGCGTTGGGCAATTGAAGAAGTTCCTCTCACTAATAGAACCTTCGTCTCTAAGGATAGAAGGATTTTCGGCTCCTTCAAGCCTGAAGACTTAAGACAAATGTATCATCTGCCCAATCCCGAGCAAGTCTATAACAGAGCATTTGTGGAAAAATTTGCCAGAGAGAATGAATCACCAGCCGAACCTCTACGAGAGTGGAGGCAAAATCCAGCAAAACACAAACAAGATATGTCGGGTAAGTACTCCAATGCTTCTCTGGCTTCACCTTACTGCTATGCTGGAATTATGATGTGTAGATTGTGGGGATTTCATGATTCTGCAAATATCCATGTTGATATGGTTCCCTTAATGGAAGCGGCCGTTAATAGTATAATTATGGATTGGGCCACTATCCTGTCTGATAAGTTGGTCTTAGCTATTCGTGAGTTTAGGGCCAAAACCAGAGTCAGTGAGAGGAAAATCCCACCTTTTTATTACTCTGCATACATTATGGATGCCCTTTGTTTTAATTCTGAGTTTCCTGTCCTTGGTTGGAGATGGACAACCCATGACCCAACACCTATTCATTTATATCATCGTAAGTTGTGGAAACCTTCTCACAAAGACCATTTGTACCAAATTTGCAATGGTTTTATGGTTCCCGTTCACTATTCTATTTTTGACAGACCTATCCCTAGGATTTCCTATGAAGCCTCTTTTGACCTGCCAGCCGTAGCCCATTGGTTCGGCGAAGAATGTTTTTCTTATATCAGAGTTTTTGGAAGCAAGGCCAGGCCACATGTTCTTCCCGTATACATCCCAGACAAACTATTGGCCCGAGAAATCTCTTATCAGATAATGTCTGAAGGTGTTACCCAAACTCTCAAAGAGGAGAAGAAGAGAGGATGGCCATCGTTTCCCTTAAGAATTGGAGTTTATACGCTGCTAAATTATAAACATGCAGAAAAGGAAGCAGCAAAACTCCAAATGCTATCTCTAGTTTCTATTCCCAACAGACTCTATGACCCAAACAAGGCTGCTTTCACTGCCTTGGAACAGGCTAAGCTGACAAAGGTGGTTCATCAAGAAGACCAGTTTGACGACCTGTTCATGGGTGCTGATTCAATAAGCCAAGTCAAACAACTTGCTGCAATGAGATATGGAGATATGGAATTAACTGAATTTAATAAACTTAGAAAGCAAAGGTTGCAAACTTTGCCTCTAAAGTTATTATCTACAACCCCAACTTCATCCTCAAGCGAGCCTGATCAGCCAGAGACAAATTTACCTCCCGTTACAATTAGAGAACAGGAGGAAAGTCAGAGAAAACTGCAGGCAGAAAAGCAGCAAAAAGCACAAATTGAACAAGAGCAGAGAAGGCAAAGGGAGATAGAAGAACAAAGGAAACGAGAGGAAGAAGAAAAAATAAGGAAAGAACTGGAAGATAGGCAGAAAAAGGAATTGGAGGAACAGCAACGGAGAATACAAGAGGAGCAACAGCGGAAGGCATTCGAAGAACAGCAGCAAATTGAAAAAGAAAAAGAACAGAGTAAGCAAATCTCTGTCGATACTGAATTGGTTGAGGAATGGAACCAATTTGATTCCATTATAAGTGGTAAAGAAGCCTCCAAAGACTCAGATGCCTTAAAGACTCCCGAAATTACTGTTTCTCCGGTTCTTGAAGGAACCAGCGGCCCACCCACAGTACAGAATGTTGAAGAAGTTACTCAGAATCCATCAGATCAAGTTGATCTTCAGGTAGAGGAAATTCCTCCTCTAGACATTTTCTACAGCCCTAAGCATAAAGCCGTTGTAAGACGCTCAAGGAAGAGACGAAGGCTTGATCAACTTTCTGTCTCAAATGAGCAAACAGTCACGGGCAATGTCGTCTGGAAGGGAGAATTAAGTCCCTCTGAAGATTTAACAAAGCTGTCGCAATTCGCGGGAGCTTATTCAGCAGCGACCATTGACAAAGCATCCGAAGTGAGTCTTCTTTTGAAGACTAAAGAGCATGAGGTATATGCATTGCAAGCAAAAGTGGTAGAGGCAAAGAATAAAACGACACAGGCGGAAGAACAATTGCTGGCTCAACAACAAGAGAATCATTTGTTAATCCAGCAAATTGAAAAACTAAGGATAGACCAAAGTGACATTAAAGCACGTGAATTAGCAGAGGCATTATCACAGTTGGAAGCATCAAATGCGCTGTTAATAAAATCTAAAGAAGATCAAATAGTTCAGCTCTCAGCACAACTTGAAGGTATTAAAGGCGCCAAGAGCATTGAAGATTTCAGAACAGAGGCAACTCTGATAAACGGCGCTTTAATATCTCAGATTAGACTTTTGTGTCGACAGCTAGTTGAGGCTGAGTCACTTTGTGATATATCTACAGCAGTATGTAAGCAAATCGAGAAAGCCAGGACTAACTTGGATCAGGCCGAAGATGAAATAATAGAATATATTGAATGGCAAGATACTCCAGAAGGGCAAGCTGCTAATTTAGCCCGAATCAGTGAGACATACAAGAACATACTTTTCATGGAATGGGAAACACAGGTAATGAAGGCAGAGAGGGCAGCATCCAGATGCAAAACAATTTCCACGAACATGATCAATATAGTCAATGATACATTGTATCTGGCTAATATGATTTCACAATGCACACCTGGAAACATTACAACCGCAAATATGCTGGAGCATAAGAATTATCTTAAGCTGGAAGAACAAGGGCGGTTAATTGCTGGAGTGAATACTTTGACCTCCGATGCATACTGGCTTTTCTTGATTAAACCGCATTCTCAAAGGTCGGCTCTCAACTGTCTAACCGACGCTCTCCAATACCTGATTGCCGATTTCCAAGATGCCACATATGATGCACAGCTGACTTCTCGCCTTAATACTCCGCCTGAAGTAGAGCCAATGCTGGCTATATGTCAGCGAAAGAGTAAAGGCAAAGAGACAGCTGACTGAAGCATCGCCGCCGACTGCCGATTCACCCAAATTTCAAGATGATATTTGTTGATGCCGATTTCTTAGTTTTCAGTTTTTAGATATTTAATAGTTAGATTAGAATAGTATTTATAGACCCTTTCATTGTTTTGGAAAGGGTCGTAAAATTTTGTAAAAGACTAAAAGGCTGAAGTTTGCACTATTGTGCTTCAGTCCATATTCTTTTTGAAACTCGACCACTGGTCCTTAATTTTACTGGAATGTTGCTTAAGTAAATTGTGCACTATTGTCGTTTGCTTGGAATGCTTTCTGGTTGGAAGGAAGGACTGTTACATAGCGATTAATACATTGGATTGATCAAACAGCTTGCATGGTACTATTATCTGTATCTGTTCTCTTTTCGATTATATTAATTGCTGTGTTATTACTTTGCTATTATTGAATACATGTATGTAATGCAACAACAGGTCTTCATTTCATATCACTATTGAATGCTTTGAGATTTGTTATCTTTCACCCATGTATGTATCAATGATATAAATGACTAAGTACAGTAATTCGCTATTATAGCTCTGCGTAACTACTTGTGCAGAGCAATCTCAAATGATTAAACATCTATGCTTGTTGTTAGTGTCATCTATATGCCTGTCATTAAGCATAGTTTATTAAACGCTGTACTGTCCGAATTGATAAGTCCCGGGATTAGCTTATAGTTTTTGCATTTCTTTTATAGTTTAGTTATTTTGTTTATTATCATTTCATATCTTAAATCATCCATCCATCCCGTTCACTTATAATCTTTGGGAAACTGGTCCCGTTATCCCCAGTCGGAGCCACTATTCCAAACGGAAAAGGAGCTGCACTAAGTTCCGGACCGGGTGGTTTCCCCGATGTTGTTGCTACGAATTTCGAGGCATCAACATTTTTGGCGCTAGAAGGAGGGCCATCAACTGTGAATGGCAAGTAGGTCCAACCCCACAAACCATTCTAAGAGTAATTCCCCCTCCAAACCATCTTCTCCTTCTCAATCACATGCTGGTTCACCAGCACATGATCAAAGAAAAGAAGAATCAACCACCACTGCTCACACCCATAATATTTCAGAACAACTGAGTCTTGAATCCCCTGAAGTCCAGTCTCTAATCCAGAAACTTCAGACCTTCTCCATCTCACCACAGAAATCTGAGATATCAGAAAGCAGTGCGACTTCGCAGTTCAACCTCACTCATCCTCTCACCAGACTTCAGAGCGAAAAACTTGGCATTGAACCCACTGAGTTTCCTTTACCCAAAAGGAAAAGGCCAAAGAAAAACATTGAAGGATCTGATAGTGGAGATTTTTCTTCCACATCCTCCATTTCATCTCCTCATCTGCAAAGTCGACCATCCACTCCTCCATTACAGATTGTTGTTCATCAGGGAATAGGTGCCCCAATATCCTAACCTGTTCACTCTTCATTTTTGATACCTCCTCAAATATCTGGAACCCCGAAAGTAGTGCCAACCCCTGTTGCTAGCACAATGGCAGATCCATGGACTAGGCCAGGTGCAGTCAACATGCCTGGACCATTACATAATCTACCAGACGCTCCCGAAAAATGGTTGCCTAAATTTAATCCAGATAACGGAACCCAAGCTGAAGAACATATTAACAATTTTATGTTAGCAGTCAACTTGAAAGGAGTGACAGAGCAGGATGTTGTTGTCAGACTGTTTCCCTACACTTTACAAGGATCAGCAGGATCCTGGTATTTTTCCCTACCTTCTGGTTTAATTACCAGTTGGAACACATGCCAAGAGGAGTTTCTTACCAAGTATGGAGATGATAGGTCCTTAGCTACTTTAATAAATGATCTCTCCAACTTAAGAATAGAGCACAGGGAACTAATAAAAGAGTTTAATGCTAGATTTAATAAACTCCTGAATAAAATCCCTACCGACTCTAAACCAAGTGAACAAATCAGAAGCGAATGGTATATTACTGCCTTACCTGCCAACATAGCTATTTTTGTAGACAGGGCTGGCAAACCTACCTTAGCTGAAAACATGAAAGAAGCACTTGCTGTTGAAAAGCGCATTAATGCTCTTGAGAAGAAAGTTGCTCTTGAAGACCGAAAAGCTAAAAAAGTCTCGTTTAAAGATGATTCCAAGAAGAAAACCCCAAAGGACCCCTATGATATGGAAGGTTTACAAAAAGTCCTTAAAACATTGTCTAATGAAATGGTTGATATCAAGAAACAGGTGGCTGAAACCTCAAATAAAAGACCATTTAGAACTTTCAAGAAAACAGAGTCAAAGCCACCCAATGTTATATCAAATGCAGACTCAGACCAAGAAGAAGAGGAAGGTGAAACAACTGAACAGACCAATGATGAAGAAGAAGTAGTTGAGTGCCATGGAATGTGGGATTTTATACTCCCAAATTCGGATACTGAGAATGAAGAAGAAGCCTTTCCAGTTATTACAAGAAGTAGAAGCGCTTCTGAACCTACTCAAACAAAAAAGAGGAGTGCAGGTGCTGCCACACCAAAAGAAAAAGTTCTTCCAAAGAAATCTCCGGTAGCAGCCCCTCAAAACCAGCCTCCAATTTCTAATCCTCCTTCAACATCCAAAACACTAGTGGTATCTGACCATATGGAGTATAATATTGTCGATGACATGAAAAAGACCAAGGCAAACATAACTATGTTTGAGCTAGGTAAATTAAAACATCAGCAAAAACTGCTCCTAAGGGAATTTAACGCTGTTCCTTCTTCCCCGCTTCCCAGTTCAAAAGCTGCTAATGATTCAGGACAACCCCCTCCAGATATGGTCGAGGCTACCGATTCGGTTCTGATTGGAGATAGATCCAATTCTCATACTCCACCTTTTCTGCTCACCTATGAAATCTATAATCGAAATCTGCATAACTGTTTAATTGATTCAGGGGCTTCATCCAATATTATGCCAGCTTCAGTTTGTTCTAAGCTGAACATAGAACCCCAGAAGTCAGCCATCCACATTGTACAGTTAGACAGAACCAAAGTTCAGGTCATAGGAGAAATTAATTCCGTGACTATCAGGTTGTCTGCTGATCCCAGAATAGTACAGAGAATAGACATTTTGATAGCCGACATACCTGAATTTTACGGTTTAATTTTGAGCAGAGACTGGTCTGAAAAACTACATGGATACATTTCCACCGATTGGTCTCATATGTGGCTCCCCTACAAGGGTAAGCCAAATCAAATAAAGATCGACCGTGAGAAGCATATGACTCACACAGTAACCGATTTCGAACAAGAAAACCAGCCGGTGGCTTTCAACAATAACATTTTGGGAAATTATTCTTCACAATCATTCTTTGGCAATTTTATTGCCCAATCTTCCCCTTTTCAAGTTAATCATTGTACATCTCAAGTAGAAAATTTTTCACAATCAAATTTATCCAAATGCTTTAATGAAGATAAAAAGGATGTAAATATTTCTGATTCTCCTTTATTTTGGTCTTTGTATTTTGATGGTTCTAAGTCCAGCGAGGGCTCAGGGGCAGGTTGCATCTTGGTTAGTCCAAAAGGCGAAAAGACGATGCTTTCTTGTAGATTAGAATTTGAATGCACCAACAATACAGCCGAATACGAAGCATTACTTCAGGGATTATATAAGGCAATTGACCTTAAAGTCCAATATTTAAAAGTATTCGGCGATAGTGAGATCATTGTTAAACAGGTAAGGAATACAATCCATTGCCTCTCAAGCCACCTTAAGCATTATCAAACGCTAGTGCAAGATCTCACTTCCCATTTCTCAGCATTCAATATTTTATCAATCCCAAGATCGCAAAACTCAGCAGCTGATTTACTAGCCAACGTAGCTTCCAAGCTTCTCCCTTCCGAAGACTATAGTCTTGATAGATTTTCTGTAGAATTAATTTTTAGACCTTCAGTTCCTGATAACATCACTAGCTGGAGGGTTTTCAACCATGACGAGGATATCCTGCAATTTTTGACCTCTGAAAAGTCCTATGACAATCAAGTCATTGAAGAGGATGAGCATGATTCTCAAATGAAACAAACATCTCAAGATAATGTTATTCCTAAACCTGTGGTAAAGCTTGAAGACCTTTATGACATCAAAGATAGGTTTAAACCTGTAATCAATGCTAAACTACAGAGCTCTACTCTTAGGTTTGAATTGATTAATTTAGGAACGGCTCAAACTCCTCAGAATGTAAATTTAGGATTAGGACTTTCTACAATAGAAAAGGAAGCATTTATCAAACTTTTAAGAAAAAACAAACAAGTTTTTGCTTGGAAGTATGATGACCTTAAAACATATGATACATCTATCATACAACACACTATTCCTATGCTTCCCGATCAAAAACCAGTCCAGCAGAAGTTAAGGAAAATTCATCCAAATTTGGAGAGCCAGATAAAGTCGGAACTTAATAAGCTTTTAAAAGCTAAGATTATCTTTCCTGTCCGACACTCAAACTGGGTCTCCAATATGGTACCCGTCAGGAAGAAAAACGGCGACATCAGAATCTGTATTGATTTCAGAAATTTAAATAAGGCAAGCTTAAAGGATAACTTCCCTCTGCCTACCATGGAGCAAATCCTTCAATCGGTAGCAGGATCTGAATTGATGTCTTTTCTGGATGGTTTCTCAGGATACAATCAAGTACTGGTTCACCCTGATGACCAATTAAAAACTACATTCAGAACAAAATGGGGAACTTACGCATACCAAAAGATGCCTTTCGGACTCATAAATGCAGGGGCGACATTTCAAAGAGCTATGGATACAGCCTTTAGAGGGTTAATTAACCGAACAGTAGTTGTCTACCTCGATGACATTACTGTATATTCTAAAAAGAGATATAATCACTTGCATGATTTGAATCAGATTTTTCAACGATGCAAAACATATGGTATCTCTCTTAACCCGAAAAAGTCTTTCTTCGCTCTCAATCAAGGCAAGCTCTTAGGGTTTATTGTATCTAAGGATGGCATTTATGTCGATCCTGAGCGAATTACGGAAATTTCTAAAATTCCTTTTCCACACAATAAAAAATCGATGCAGTCGTTTTTAGGACAAATTAATTTCGTTAAGAGATTTGTTCCGGATTTTTCACAAATTGTACTACCACTGCAAAAGATGATTAAAAAGAATTCAACCTTCAGATGGGGACTAGAAGAAAAGCAAGCTTTTCATAATATTAAACAATCCATAATCAATGTCCCAGCCCTGAATACTCCAAATCTTTCTAATCATTTTACATTATATACTATTGCATCCGACTTATCTTACGCAGCAGTACTAACTCAGTTGAATGATGATAATTTGGAAGCGCCCATTTCGTTCTTCAGTTCTAACTTCCAAGGCGCCGAATTGAATTATTCAGAAATTGAGAAACAAGCTTTTGCTGTCTTTAAAGCAGTCAAACATTATCGACCCTTTCTCCTTAAAACCCATACTAAAGTAATAGTTCCTTTCTCCGCAGTTAGGCAACTATTAATTCAAAAGGAATTGGGAGAAAAGAGGGCAAATTGGGTCGCAGCTCTCCAAGAATATGATCTAGAAATAAAGCCAGCAAAATTGGTTAAAGGTCAAGGTTTTTGCAGGATCTTAGCAGGAGCATCAAACATTCCTGAATCAGGTGATACAGAGCGAAACCAAGAAGTCAATCAGCTAAGTATACCGGATTTCGAATCTCAATATTCAGATCTAATCTTTTATTTAAAGAATGGTTATGCACCTACCAATTTGTCCTACAAAAATAAGAGAGCCATTAGATTGAAAGCTAAGAGTTTTTCTCTTATTAACGATGTGCTCTTCAGAAGAAACTATGATTCTGTATTACTAAGATGCCTTGAGAAACCTGAAGCTCAAAAGGTTTTGCAGGAGCTACACGATGGACCGGCAGGAGGACATTTTGGAGCTGATACAACAGCTCATAAAGTAATTCATGCCGGATATTACTGGCCTACTTTGTTTAAGGATGCTCATGAATATGTAAGAAAATGCATTAAGTGCCAAACTGCCAGTGGAAGACAACGAAAGCCAGCTTTCCCTTTGCAACCAATCAACATTGAACAACCTTTTGAACAATGGGGATTGGACATCATTGGAGAAATAAATCCTTCATCTTCCAAGCAACACAAGTATATCCTTACAGCAACTGATTACTTTACAAAGTGGGTAGAAGCAGTTCCATTAAAGACAACAAACTCAGAAGCAATCATCGAATTTATAGATCAGTTCATCGTAACCAGGTTTGGTGTTCCAAACGCTCTTGTCTTTGATAATGCTTCTTACTTCTCAGGCAATGCAATGATTGATTTCGCTATCAAAAGAGGGTTCAAATTAAAGTATTCTGCCAACTATTACCCTCAGGGCAACGGTCTAGCAGAATCAACTAATAAAAATCTAATCAAAATCATTAAGCGAACAATCGAAGAAAATCATAAGAACTGGCATAAATCCCTGGTATTTGCATTATGGGCCGATAGAATTACACAGAAAGCTTCCATAGGGACCTCTCCTTTTAATCTTGTTTATGGAAAAGAAGCAGTTGTACCAACCAATCTTCTTCTCCCATCTTTAGGCCTAGTGCAATTATAGACGAAACTCCTTCTTCTTCCATACAGTTTAGACATGATCAATACTCAAACTGGAAGAAGAAAGGGACAAAGCCAAGGTTACACATGCAAGACATCAGCAAGTCATTAAAGCAGCTTTCGATCTAGCCTCATCCAGCCCTAGACAATTTGAAGTCGGAGATCTAGTCTGAAATGGGACAAAGCCCACGAAGACAAAGGTAAACATTCCAAATTTCAAAAACTGTGGCTGGGACCATTTCAAATCTGTGAAAAAGTAGGCCATTCTACATTCATACTTCAAAATCTATCGGGGGTGAGAGAGATTCTCCCTGTCAATGGTCTAATTCTGAAGAAGTTCTTTAATCTGAGGAGGTAACCCCTTCTCTTTCTAGCTTATTAGTTTTTCATAGTTTGTAGATTTGTAGGAATAAGAATGTGGGACATTCCCATTGACCTTTCGCTGTAAATAAAAGCTGTCTCGCCATAGTAATATTAATATTTACTTTTTAAAAAATAGCATCCTGAACCAAGAGAGATCATTTCTAGGAAATTAGATGTCTTTTTATTCCAAGCATTACAGACTCACCTTTGTAAATTTCACTCTGAACAAAGATCTATGAATCATCTTGAGTGGTTGAAATTAGTCCCCAAAGGTTATCTATACAAAAATAGGAGCTAATTCATCTTCAGCATCCTCAACTCTTAAAACCTGTCATCCATTTATTCTTAACAAGATAATTGTTCATCCCATTCACCAACAGTTTTTGATGACTCAGAGTGTAATTCTAAAATATAAAAGATTAAAGATAAGAGGTCTTATCACAAGCCTGCTTACCATGTTCATAGGAAAATAATTTAACTGACATTACCAAAACTGCATACCAAACAGGGTAATGGCTTGAAATCTCAAGACAAGGGGTCTCATCAGAGCCAGCTTGTTCAGTTTAATTACTACCCGTGAATGGCATTGTCACCTATCTGGCCACTAAACCAGGACAATGGCTTTTATCTTAAACGGAAAAAGAAATTGAAATTCAAAAAATACGAGAATATCTTTTGAATTCATTCTGTTTAGTCACACTCTAAGGTGATGAATGGAACAATGGGCAAGAACATGGTTAAAAGGTAACCCTGCCGAGACTATGAACGTTTGCTGGCAGCAGAGGCTCTACCTGTGACAGAGGAGTTTATTTTAAAGCTGATATGGAAAAGTTTTCTATTTTTACTCTTACAACCAATAAGGACTTATTTTATACTCGAAGTGCATTTATAAAAAGAGGAAGTTTAATGAAGAAACCTGTTTTATTAGAATCAATAGATATCTAGTTATATTAGAAATTTCCTTTCTTTTATGAAGATTCTATTTCAGAAAATGTAAATATAATTGTTAGTTCAGAGATAACTGGTTCTGCCAGCGAATCGCCAATTGTTGTGCCCTACAACAACCCCCCATTTCATAACAATTTTATCACAAACAAGTTACATATGAAATGGGTCCCTTTTAAATTTTTAATTGGCATTAATAAACTTGTTCAAATAAGGTATGATAATTAAATGAATTTATGCAAAAAACCCTTATTGAGCAAGTGGTAAGCAATTTTTGGTTAAGTCCAAAAAAGTAATCGCAAGTTCGGTTGCCATCTTGGTTTTTCCCGATGCGATATCGCTATCGGCCATCGGCAATAGCAAATGCACACACAAAGGGCACATACCTTTTCCCCGATGCGACGCGATATCGGCGATCGGCTATCGGCATGCCACTATGTCGTGTGGAAAATGTTTTAACACTCCGGCCGATGCGATATCGGCTATCGGCATTTGCTAAAAGCAATTGATACACATCTGGGGGTATGTTCGCGTGCCGAATGCGATATCGCAATCGGCATTCGCTAAAAAACTTTCCCAAGTAATAACGCCACACACACACTTCCGATGCGATATGATGACGCTTAATGATGACCTCAGTTCCAAAGGTGATTATTTCAAAGCATTAAAGTTAGATTTAAAATCGATTTGACAAAATCACAGATTTCAAAAAGCCGTTAAGTAAAGGGATAAGGTAATGCATGCGTATTTAAAAGCTTTGCCCTTCGAATTAACGAACAACTACGATTAGACCTTTGAAAGATCTATTACACGCTTTAAAGAGTCATTCGGTTTAATAACTTAAGTAATGGTCATTTATGAAGCTGTAGGCCGTAAAAATCACCATCATTACATCTACGGCGCCTGCTCAAATCATTAAATCCGCAGCCTCTTTTAGGAATAATCTCGCACGCTTCAACATCATAATTTTATCCCGTTATGTTTGATTGTCATTGTTATTTCTTTGTTACGATTTCTCTTGCACTTGTGTAGAATTCGACTAACGAGAGAAGTCTGAATATGATGGGAAAAAAGTCTAAGAAGATGGCAGGTTCTACTGCGACACCCGCCTCAGGCCAAGCTGCTACACCTTCAAGGAAGGGCTTAATCTCAGATACTACATGCACTGGTCTTACGGTACTACATGGCAAGGGACATATAATTTGCTAGAAGGAGAACAACCAGAAGTGACAGTAACGGAGGCAAGTGTGGATGAATTAAGAAAGTCTGAGGCAACTCTTAAAGATTTGGCGGACTCTTTTCTGCACAGAATAGCAGCCAGGGAACAAGTCCTGCCTTATACTGACGTGGTGCGTTGGGCAATTGAAGAAGTTCCTCTCACTAATAGAACCTTCGTCTTTAAGGATAGAAGGATTTTCGGCTCCTTCAAGCCTGAAGACTTAAGACAAATGTATCATCTGCCCAATCCCGAGCAAGTCTATAACAGAGCATTTGTGGAAAAATTTGCCAGAGAGAATGAATCACCAGCCGAACCTCTACGAGAGTGGAGGCAAAATCCAGCAAAACACAAACAAGATATGTCGGGTAAGTACTCAATGCTTCTCTGGCTTCACCTTACTGCTATGCTGGAATTATGATGTGTAGATTGTGGGGATTTCATGATTCTGCAAATATCCATGTTGATATGGTTCCCTTAATGGAAGCGGCCGTTAATAGTATAATTATGGATTGGGCCACTATCCTGTCTGATAAGTTGGTCTTAGCTATTCGTGAGTTTAGGGCCAAAACCAGAGTCAGTGAGAGGAAAATCCCACCTTTTTATTACTCTGCATACATTATGGATGCCCTTTGTTTTAATTCTGAGTTTCTGTCCTTGGTTGGAGATGGACAACCATGACCCAACACCTATTCATTTATATCATGTAAGTTGTGGAAACCTTCTCACAAAGACCATTTGTACCAAATTTGCAATGGTTTTATGGTTCCCGTTCACTATTCTATTTTTGACAGACCTATCCCTAGGATTTCCTATGAAGCCTCTTTTGACCTGCCAGCCGTAGCATTGGTTCGGCGAAGAATGTTTTTCTTATATCAGAGTTTTTGGAAGCAAGGCCAGGCCACATGTTCTTCCCGTATACATCCAGACAACTATTGGCCCGAGAAATCTCTTATCAGATAATGTCTGAAGGTGTTACCCAAACTCTCAAAGAGGAAGAAAGAGAGGATGGCCATCGTTTCCTTAAGAATTGGAGTTTATACGCTGCTAAATTATAAACATGCAGAAAAGGAAGCAGCAAAACTCCAAATGCTATCTCTAGTTTCTATTCCCAACAGACTCTATGACCCAAACAAGGCTGCTTTCACTGCCTTGGAACAGGCTAAGCTGACAAAGGTGGTTCATCAGAAGACCAGTTTGACGACCTGTTCATGGGTGCTGATTCAATAAGCAAGTCAAACAACTTGCTGCATGAGATATGGAGATATGGAATTAACTGAATTTAATAAACTTAGAAAGCAAAGGTTGCAAACTTTGCCTCTAAAGTTATTATCTACAACCCCACTTCATCCTCAAGCGAGCCTGATCAGCCAGAGACAAATTTACCTCGTTACAATTAGAGAACAGGAGGACAGTCAGAGAAAACTGCAGGAGAAAAAGCAGCAAAAAGCACAAATTGAAAGAGAGAGAAGGCAAAGGAGATAGAAGAAAGAGGAAACGAGAGGAAGAAGAAAAAATAAGGAAAGAACTGGAAGATAGGCAGAAAAAAGGAATTGGAGGAACAGCAACGGAGAATACAAGAGGAGCAACAGCGGAGGCATTCGAAGAACAGCAGCAAATTGAAAAAGAAAAAGAACAGAGTAAGCAAATCTCTGTCGATACTGAATTGGTTGAGGAATGGAACCAATTTGATTCATTATAAGTGGTAAAGAAGCCTCCAAAGACTCAGATGCCTTAAAGACTCCCGAAATTACTGTTTCTCCGGTTCTTGAAGGAACCAGCGGCCACCCACAGTACAGAGAATGTTGAAGAAGTTACTCAGAATCCATCAGATCAAGTTGATCTTCAGGTAGAGGAAATTCCTCCTCTAGACATTTTATACAGCCTAAGCATAAAGCCGTTGTAAGACG
>CM062806.1:829132058-829269558 GCA_031772625.1 Pinus tabuliformis
TGATCAACTTGAGGGAAGATTAATAAGCCAAGTTCAATGACCTAAAGGAGCACATTCAGGGAATTTTGAGGTCTAAAATGGGCCTCCTAAGAAAAATGTACAACCAACATAAATTTATAAGAACCAATAGGATTCAAGATGACGATGTCAACCATGGGGGGTGATTCACCATTTTTGGAGTAAAAATTTAAGAAGATTAAAAAATAATAAAATAATAAAACTATTTTTTCAACTTGTATTTTCAGCTTATCTCCCTAAGGTTTTACTCAAATTTCGAGAGGGAGTACTCTTTGGATGCAAAATTTTAATTCCTCATCCAAGGAGTACCCATGTTGCATACTTTTGATGGACCTTGCTACATGAAAAATGAGAAATACAAGAAAAAGCGTGGTCGTAATTATGTTTTCCATGTATTTCTCATTTTTCATGTAGTAGGGTCCATCAAAAGTATGAAATATGGGTACTCCTTGGATAAGGAATCAAATTTTGCATCCAAAGAGAATTTCCGCTTAAAATTTGAGTAAACCCATAGGGATATAAGGTGAAAATACAAGTTGAAAAAATAGTTTTTTCTTTTCTCCCCCTAAAATTTGATGATGTAATGTAATCTTATTTTATTATTTCCACTATTATTTTATAATTTCCTTAGGAGGCCCATTTTAGACCTCAAAATTCCCCTAATTAAGACCATCGATAGAGGGCGGAGTTGTAGAGTGGGAGAAAAAGGACCAATATTTGTGTTTAGGGTACGATTAAGAAAGTTGTGATTCAGCTCTACATCGGCTAATGATCATAATATCTTATTATTGTATTCTTGTATCAGTGGATGTATGAGGCCCATTATCCCTGGTACATAAGCCCTATATTTTTGTATTAATGTTTCTAATGTAATGAAGGAGGGTTAAAATTTTTAAAAATGATCATGTGCGCTACTTGATTCACTAATGTGTAATTTTCGTTATGCAAAGTAGGATGGTTGAGGTACATGAGTAGGTTTTTTTCAATGATTTTAAGCCCTGAGTAGGTTTGTGCAATGATTTTAAGACCTAACCCAGATTCTCATGTTCCATGGAAAATCAACATTGTATCAAAGCTACATTGAAGGGCCAGTGGATTAGAGTGTGCACATGGAAGCATGTGAGCCAGTGGAGATAGTTTAGGCTCAAAGGGATTCTAGCTTCAAAGGAACAATCCCTAAGGAAGTTCAAGATCTTCAAGTTTTGATGGGGTAGAGACACTACAGAGATAATGTATCCATTCTACAAGGTATGTTGGATAGGTAGATGGTAGGTAGGCTAGTGTTGTCGGTGATGTGGGATACTTAAGTGGAATTACCTCCCTCGCTAAGAGGGAGTGTTGAAAATTGTAGCTTGGGAGGAATTCTACAAGAAAATATTTAGGGTTTGTATGAATTTTGGTTACAAAAGGGGTTTGTGAGAAAAGACCCTTGTGAAGGGGTTTTAAACCCAAATGTGGTTTAAAATTCTAAAAGGAAAATTAAGAAAAAATTAAGTCCTAAGTCTAAGTGGAAAATTCCTTTAAGATCTAAAGGGTGTTAGGTCCCTATTATACTAGTGATTCCCCCATTACTATTGTCATTGTATCTCTTATTGTTATTGTTGTAACCCTATTGTCCCCATATTGTTATTATTGTGTGCCATAGAAGACCACTATCGTTATTGCTGTGCGCTTATATTATTATTGTTATTTCAGCTTTGATTATATTGTGACCCCTTAGAATCCTATATATAGAAATGAGGCTTTATCATTTGTATCATCCAAGAACTATTCATTTGTGTAATGTAAAGTAGGTTTCCCTCTCAAAGAGGTTGATTTTGAAGTCTTTGATCTATCTTTTCTTCTATTTTGTGAGTTGGTTACATAACATTTGGTATCAAAGCTTTGGATTCTAGGGTTTCACTGCTCCAAAAAGGTCATCATGGAATTTTCGCTATAACGTTTTTTCTACAATGTTTTAGAACATGAAATTAAAGCCTATTTTAGCTGAAATATCTATTAACCATTGGGTTCGAATTTCAGATATTTTATCTCTATATTTTGGAGATATGATCCAAGGAAGTTAGGGATTTTGTAGAATCCTGAATGATATCTCAAACA
Organism: Pinus tabuliformis; assembly: GCA_031772625.1. Lineage (NCBI taxonomy): Eukaryota > Viridiplantae > Streptophyta > Pinopsida > Pinales > Pinaceae > Pinus > Pinus tabuliformis. The sequence continues at coordinate 829,134,177 of CM062806.1, forward strand.
AGGGACCTAGGGAAAATCAACATAACTTTCTCTCTGAGCATAAGATTGAAATTTTGTAAAATGTTGCAGAAAGAGGACAGAATTCAGTTTTCTTTTTATTGGTTTCTGGTCCTATGGTCGAAAAATTGACACGTGGAAATTCATAAAATTTCACTCTACTGAACCAGTCTATAATCAGGTCATTGTCGGAGATTTAGCATAATTCTTCCTTGGAGAATCCAATATTGATCAGACTTGCAGGGCTGGAAAGAGGACTCAGATGGATACTGCAGGACGCAATTTTATACCTTGGAGATCCAAAATTACAGAGATACAATAGATTTAATATCAAGCTCCTAGAAATTGAAAAAGGGTGTGTAGTTGTTTTTTTACTTTTGCATTAGTTTGGTTTGAAAAATTAGTTTGAAAGAATTCAAAGGGAATACTGAAGAATCATTATCATTCATTGATGCCCCGAAGAAAGAAAATGGAAACACCTAGTATGAAACCTGAAATCTATAGCATGACTCATCAAGAAGAGGAAAAATACAACACGATATATCAAAATTACGACCAAGTGCAACAAAATTCACTCTCACAAAAAGTAACAGAAGCGAAGATGGATAGTTTAAAGAAAGGCATGGAAGCTAAGATGAATGACTTGGAAGATAAGATGGATGGTTTAAATAAAGACATGGAAGTTAAGATGGATGGTATAGAAGAAAACTTAAAGTCAACACGGAAGACTTTGAACACAGATTTGAAAAAATTGCTACAAGAAATTATTACTAATGGCGAAAGGGTAGTAAAGGAAACTCATGAGGAGAAAAAAAGAAATATTAATCATGATTTTACAGACTCTAACAGTGGATTGAAGATCCACTGATGAGCCTCAGTATTGCAACAAGAATGCTGCAACTCCCAAGGCTACTGACTTTAATTATCAACCCGGGGTTCGTACAAACTTAAGAGGTATCGACACTATATGTGCAACATACAATGTGTCCTTACTTTGCTATCATGTTGTAATGGAGTGCATGTACCAAATTCAAATCCTAAACTAATTGTAGAAAATGAAATGTTTGAAATGGAACCTTAACCTATTGCAAGAAAGAAAGTACAAGGAGAGAGACTGAAATAAAATGCTAATACACACCATTTTCTAACTAATTGATAAGAGGCTTTGCTTAAAAATAATTATAAGTTAACATGTATGCAATCCTACAATCCTAAGCATGCAGATTCAAACCATCAAACCTTCTACTGCTGTGCATGTAAATGAATAAAATAAATCTGTTTTTCTTTTTGTCTTTTTTCATGTGAGAGTGTGAAAGATAATCTCTTTTGGTGATGTGGCAGGTGGCTTGGAGATGATGGTGAATGGTCAAAAGGCTTGGGAGACAATTAGGGACCATTTGCTGGCTTCCTAGAGGCTTTTTTCTCAATCCAGGCTCAAAACAGGCTTTCCTACATGATGCTACACTGATTTACTACATGATGTACAAATTTACTATAATTCATTGAATTACCAAGAAAATCAAATCAAAATTGGATGGGAAAAATTTTGTTATTAACTAGGATGTCTTAGGTCCGATTCCAAGTGGAATTACTCAAAAAGACCTATTTTAACCCATGCTAAAAAATAGAAAAACTTTACTAGCGAAAATCTAGAAATTCGAGAACTAGTGAGATAGTAAATCTAAAAAATTCCTAACCTAATCAAGTTCAAATGTAGTGGGGTAATTTTTTTTATGAACTAGAATGTTTTTTTGATCTAATGCAAGTGGAATCAACTCAATTGAAGCTCGTTAGCATGCTCTAAAAATAGTAGAAATTTACAGTTCTTTGCTAAAAAAGAGGTCCAACAATCTAGATTTGGGAGTAAGAAGACTAATCCAAGCAGCTCAATGATTACTATGAACTTACAAAGCTTTTCCAAGGATGAAATAATGCTTGTGATCCTACAAAAGAGCTTACATCAACCATTTAACTCAAACATATAATAAGAAATCATTAATACTAGATGCAAAAATAGAATGAAATAAAAACTAGAGATGTATGTGAATAAGAAGTGAAAAGAAGGAAAGAAAATGATACAAAAGGGCTCTGAGTTTCTTGGAATGGCCAAGCCCAAGGAAACTCATAGACCTATGGAGGAGAAAAAGATTTAGAAGCTGAGCATGACACCAATGTTCATTATTCCATTAATATGATTACATCCCTGCAAGAAAATACAATGGAGCTGCAAAAATACAAGCTCTCTCCACCATAACACTAATGAAAAGCTATACCTAGAGGAAAATTCGACTTGGTACTTATACAAAATGATTAGGAATCATTCTCATGAATGGAGGAAGCTTTCCCCACCAAAATCCCTTGATTAGTGGATCTGGTCCCCAATACTAGGAATTTGCAGTAAATGGCAGGGAACACATTCCTAGATTTTCTCAATAATTCCCTAGAGGAAAATTTGACTTGGTACTTATAAAAAATGATTAGGAATCATTCCCCATGAATGGAGGAAGCTTTCCCCACCAAAGTCCCTTGATTAGTGGATTTGGTCCCTTGATTAGTGGAACACATTCCTAGATTTCCTCAATCATTGGAGTTCCACAATTTGTGCCATAATTCCATAATATCTTGTTGATTTATTATTTTTATTGATCCTCCTATAGTAGGGAACAAGTCCCTAAATTATCTCCTCCTCCAAATCTTCAAAATCTGTCCAATATTCTCATAATATTCCATAAAAATAAATAATATTAGGCACAAATATCCAATTATTCATAAACCTTCCTAATGAATATATTAAAGTTAAAAATAAATTATCTAATGCAGAAAGATAGGTTTAATGTGCTGAAGGATGGTCATAGGCCTTAATTTATGTTTTAATTTAGAGGCATGAGCTTTAATTTATGTCTAATTTAGAGGCCCATCATACCCCCTGCTGAAAGTGTTGCTCATCCTATGAGAAACTTAGTGACCTCATTGTGCCTCATCCATGGCCTTGGTGGCCTATCTCTTGTGCATTAAGAATATTGGCTACAATTTCTGCAAGGAAAAGTCCAAAAACATATTTGTGCAAAGAAAAATCACTGTTTCTTACAACCATTAGCTTGTTTTCTTCTCCTTATTCAAGATGGGTTCTTGAATATCTTTCAGTTTGGCAAGGTCTTACACACCCTTATCAACCTTCTTCTACTTTGTTCTGCCATTTGGACACCTCTAACACCTTCAAAATGCATTTAGATGAGAACTAGAACATCCTATAGTAATTCATGTCAAAACTACAGGAAATTATTTTTGAGCATAAATGATAGTCTGAGCCTAGGACAAGCCCTCAACTTGACTCTCATGCCTTTCTCTCATTTCTATAACATCTTTTAGGCCTTGGAAAAAAGCTAGAAAGATATTAGAGACCTCTTGGAAAGCCTCTTTTCATTACTGTCGTTTGAGTTCTGTTTTGATGGTGGATGCCTCATTTCCTTTTGTTTCCTTCTTCTTCTCTCTTGTGGCCAAGATGATTGCTTAATGGCCTTGGAGTTCTTTGCTTTGATTAGGTCTCTCTTAGGAACTGTCATTTTTGGGTTTTAGCACATTTTTTTTTCCTTTCTTCCTTCTTGTAGCAACATTCTTCCTTCTTGTAGTAGTCATTCCTTCTTCCTTCAGAGTCTTCTAACTGTATGGGAGTGATGAGAAATGATGAAGATGGATTGGATGATGATGCTAGGGCTCAAAGGGAGTAGTGTAGGTTTGTGAAAATGGAGAGGATGCTCTATTTGTTTCTTTTTCCAAGAAAGAAATGGGATGGATGAATGATGAATAGATAATGAATATGAAGTGGATGGAGGGCTCAGAGTGCTATGGTGACTTGGCCTTTGCAAAAATTTCTTCTTTCAACTGTTGTCCTCATTCCTTGAAATCATCACCCTTCATAATTTGTCTTTTCAATATTGCATGAGTGAAGGAGTGAGCTGCAATTAACTAGTTGAAGGTGTTTGAGACTGCTAACCCATCCTTAGCTTATAAAACCTCATCTCTCATGCATTGACAACAAATTTCTAACTATAATATGCTCAAGGGAAGAGGTCAAGAATATTTCATACTTGTATCTACCTTATGGTTGTTGGAGAGACATGCATGTTGTTGTCGAGTTGATGTTGATGTGCAAGTGTTGGATGGTGATGTTGATGATCCTAATGTTGTTGCTAAGCTCTGAAGGAGCTTCTTTGACCTTTGGATCTCCATGTTGAAGCTCACTGTAAATCTCTGGCTACTTCATCATCACATCCCCTCAATTTTCAAAGAAACCCATCCAATTGTGCCTTGTGAATATCTATAGTATAGGAAGGTGCTGATGAATCCTCACTGTGTTGATGGGTTCCCCCTGTCATTTTTATCTAATGGATAGAGGTTTGTATATGTCTGATACCAAATTTTAAAAATTATGTGTATACAATTCCCTTATGTTGCAATCACTTTCAACAAACTAGAAGGGTTTTTTATGTTCCTTTCACTTGGAAAAATGTGGGGAAATGTAGAACCTACCTCCTTAACACTGCTTGATGAAGCCAACCTCTGTTTTTCCCTTTAAAAATTACTCACTGTCAATATTATAGGTGCTATTCTATATCATGTAGGATCTCAGGAAATCTGGTAGGTTTTCAGGACAACGACTTGTTTTGTCCATATCTCCCAAATGGTAGAATGGATTGACCTGAAATTTTTTTAGCATGTTGCCATCATCATTATGCATCTCCCCATAAAAAAAATTGGTCAATGGATGCACGAAGCGCGAGAAAAACTAAAAATAGTTGAAGGTGATGAAGGCCGATTTCTTGGCAACCGTGCACTGGGTGTTGAAATTTCTTGGGCATGTTACCATCATCCATATGCATCTCCCAATGAAACAACTTTTTAAATGGATGCACATATATCGAGAAAAAACAAAAATGGTTGTAGGTGATGGAGACTGATTTCTCGAAAACTGTGCACTAGAATTTGTTGAAATTGCTTGAGCATGTTATCATCATCCATATGCATCTCCCCTTGAAACATCTTGGCAAATGGATGCATAGTTTTCAAGTTATGGAAAAACCAAATTTATGCTCTATGTATTTTTGTATCTTGTAGTAAAACATAGCATCCTGTAGTTTTTTAGGACAACAAATGAACTGAATGGTAGAAGCTTGAGAATTATGGGTGGATGGTGAAAATATATGAGGGTGATGTATTGGCATGGCCTTGGCCTTGTTGGAGCATTTGAGCAAAGGAGGAGAAAGTCAAAATTTGACTTCTTTTAACTAGGCTTGACCAATTTTCCTTTTGGTACCAACTTGTTCTTGTTGCTTGCAGATGTTGGAGAGTACATGCATTCATCAGAGAGATACATGAAGCAAATAATTTTTATTTTTTTCTCTTTTTTCTTTTAGGCCTACTAGCTGCCTCAAGGAGGTTTTCAACTAGTAGGTCCACCTAGGCGCCTCAAAAGAGGTTTTCACTTAGGATATTTTTCTTTTTTCCTCTTTTTTTCTTTTTTCCCAACCCATTGATTGCCTCATGGAGGTTTTCAATCAATGGGCCAATCTTAGGTGCCTCCAAGGAGTTTTTTACTTGAGATTTTCATTTTTTCTCTTATTTTTCAATTTTTTTATTTTTTATTTTAATTTATTTTTTCTCTACCCTACTCTACTTGAAAAAAAATCAATTTAAAGTATAAGAATACTTCCAATGGAGCCATGTGCACATCAAGATGACAGACAAAATGATGTGGAGGCTTGAAATGTATGCTTTGACATGTACCTGGATTTGAAAGATCAAATGATTTGACTTTGATGATATCAAGCACATTTGAAGAAGAGGGTATATCTACAACTTAATGACTGTCTAGAACCATATTTCAATATGGTTTTGATGCCCCTGGTCCACTTGCTGATTTGGATCATCTTTTATGTATTCTTCTTCCATGACCTTCAAATCTTCCTCTTTTTGTTGATTGTTCTCTTGAACACATGGAGGACTTGATCATAACCATGAGAGAGCTTTCTCAATCTCTAATTTTATTGTCTACTCTTCATCAAATGCAGCCAATGGTTCTTTGATCTTCTCTTTGAATCTTCTTCTTCTGGGTGTGGTCCTTCAATTATATCAATATAATCTCTTTTTTGCAATAGTTTTCTTGAGCTATGGTGAATACCATTGAGCTCAAGAGGAGATGTTTGGAAGTGTTGTATCTCAACATTGTAAGTGGGTTGAGCTACTTGATGGTGTGGGTTTGGAAATGGTGGCACAGGTAGTTGAGTGGGAGTGTATATTTGATATGGATGTGGATTTGGATGGGGTTGTGGTTGTGGTGGAGGTGAATGGTAAGGATAACATGGAGTTTCGTATGGAGGATATTGACGAAAATACTGAGGATATTGTGGATGGCTCCCATAAGTTCCTTGCCAACCTTGTTGCCAAGATTGGTTTTGGGGTTGAGATGACCAATGTTGCCAAGGAACGAGTGTGTTCCAATTACTTTGAGGTGGATATGCATAACATTGAAATTGTGAATTAGGCTCTTGCATCATATTAGGCTGAATAAGCTACCATGGTCCTCTTGGAGCTACATAACATTGCTGCATTGGAAATTGACTTGCTCCATTGTCCTATTGGTGAACTTCCTTCAACCTTGGTAATGAGGAGCAACATTTAACATCATGTGCTTCTGCATGGACAACACAAACATCTTCTTTTTATTCATTTTGTATTCTTAACATTTCTACTTGTTCGGTTAGATTTCTAAGAATTTATGTTTTAAAGTCATGAAATACATTTCAAGTTTAGCTTGACTTATCGATCTTGATGCTGATTGACTTACTCTTGCCCTTCCTCTTAATATGTGTTTGCATGTTTCACAAATTTCTTCAAATGATAATTGGTATACATCACCTTTACTCATGAGATCAATAATATCAATCCACTCATCCCTAATTGTTCTAAGTAAGAGGGTTTTTAGTGTGTCAGATCCTAAATGATGTAGTTTTCCCCTCTTAACATTATACATGAACCTCTCTATTAGATCCTCTAGACTCTCATCTTCTCTTTGATTCATTCTAAATATTTCTTCTTTAAGATCATGATCTTTATATTTTTCTAGAAATATCTTTTGCATATCATTCCATGATCTTATTGAATTAGTCCCTAAACTCATGAACCATTTAAGATCTCTATCCTTCAATGTTTCTGGAAAAAATCTTAGTTTTTGAATTTTTAATAAGTAACCATAAGATCTACAAACAATTTCAAATTCAAAAAGAAAGGTTTCTGAATTCTTTGACCTTAGACCATGAAATTTTGGAAGAAAAGATGGAGGTATGTTCTTCATGTGCACACTACCATCAGTATCTTGAATGGGAAATCCAAGAGGATCTTCTTCATTATCATCATCTCCATCCATTTCTTCTACATTATTTGCCATCTATTTTTCTTCTTCTACCTGCAAAAGTGGATATTGATATGGCTCTTACTACACCATGTGATCAAATGGGTTGGTGGGTTGGTGTTGGAGATTTTTTGTTTTTATGATTGAATGAGAACTATAATGAAATGCAGTTTTCTACTTTTGAAATTAAATATGCCTAATGCAAATACTTGTTGTTTTTGCAAAAAGTAAAAAGAAATGAATACACTAGGGAACAAAACAATGCATTCTTTGACACCTCCCTGACAACGGCACCAAAAAGTGACGAGCCTCGATATTTCAACAAGAATGTTGCAACTCCCAAGGCTACCGAATTTAATTATCAACTTAGGGTTCATACAAACTTAAGAGGTATTAGCACTATATGTGCAACATACAATGTGTCCTTTCTTTGCTATCATAATGTAATGGAGTGCATGTACCGAACACAAATCCTAAACTAATTTCATAAAATGAAATGTTCGAAATGAAACCTTAACCTATTGCAAGAAAGAAAGTACAAGGAAAGAGTCTGAAATCAAATGCTAAAACACACCATTTTATAACTAACTGATAAGAGGCTTTGCTTCAAAAGAATGCTAAGTTAACATGTATTTAGTCCTGCTGTCCTAAGCATGTAGATTCAAACCATCAAACCTTCTATTGTTGTGCATGTAAATGAATAAAATAAATATGTTTTTTCTTTGTCTTTTTCATGTGAGAGTGTGAAAGCTAATCTCTTTTAGTGATGTGGCAGGTGGTTTGGAGATGATGGTGAATGGTTAGAAGGCTTGGGATACAAGTAGGGACTCTTTGCCAACTTCCTAGAGGCTTTTTTCTCAATTCAGGCTCAAAACAAGCCTTCCTATAGGATGCTACACTGATTTACTACAGGATGTACAGATTAACTATAATTCATCGAATGACCAAGAAAATCAAATCCAAATTGGATGGGACAATTTTTTATTAACTAGAATGTCTTAGGTCCCCATTCCAAGTGTAATCACTCAAAAACACCTATGTTCTAAAAATAGAAAAACATTACTAGTTGAAAATCTAGAAATTCGAGAACTAGTGAGATAGTAAATCTAAAAAATTCCTAACCTAATCAAGTTCAAATGCAGTGGGGTGATTTTTGTTATGAACTAGAATTTTTTTGTGATCTAATTCAAGTGGAATCAACTTGAATGAAGCTCGTTAGCATGCTCTAAATAATAACAGAAATTTATTGTTCTTTGCTAAAAAGGAGGTCCAACAATCTAGATTTGGGAATAAGAAGACTAATCCAAGCAACTCAATGATTACTATGAACTTCCAAATATTTTCCAAGGATTAAATAATTCTTGTGATCCTGCAAAATAACTTACATCAACCATTTAACTCAATCCTACAACAAGAAATCATTAATACTAGATGCAGAAATAGAATGACATAAAAACTAGAGATGCATGTGAATAAGAAGTGAAAAGAAGGAAAGAAAATGGCACAAAAGGGCTCTAAGGTTCTTGGGATGGCAAAGCCCAAGGAAATTCAGAGACCTATGGAGGAGAATAATATTTAGAAGCCAAATATGACACCAATCTTCATTACTCCATCAATACGATTACATCCCTGCAAGAAAATACAATGGAGCTGCAAAAATACAAGCTCTCTCCACCATAACGCTAATTAAAATCTATCCCTAAAGGAAAATTCGACTTGGTACTTATAAAAAATTATTAGGAATCATTCCCCGTGAATGGAGGAAGCTTTCCCCACCAAAATCTCTTGATCAGTGGATCTGGTCCCCAATACTAGGAATTTGCAGTAAATGGCAGGGAACACATTCCTAGATTTTCTCAATCATTCCCTAGAGGAAAATTCGACTTGGTAATTATAAAAAATGATTTGGAATCATTCACCATGAATGGAGGAAGCTTTCCCCACCAAAATCCCTTGATTAGTGGAACACATTCCTAGATTTTCTCAATCATTGGAGTTCCACAATTTGTGCCATAATTCTATAATATTTTGTTGATTTATTATTTATTATTGATCCTTCTGTAGTAGGGAACAAGTCCATAAATTATCTCCTCCTCCAAATCTTCATAATCTTCCCAGTATTCTCATAATATTCCACAAAAATAAATAATATTAGGCACAAATATCCAATTATTCATAAACCTTCCTAATGAATATATTAAAGTTAAAAATAAATTATCTAATGTAGAAAGAGTGGTTTAATGTGTTGAAGGATGGTCATAGGCCTTAATTTATGTTTTAATTTAGAGGCATGGGCCTTAATTTATGTTTTAATTTAGAGGCTCATCACCCACCATGTTCCAAAGATCGATATGAGGAAGTTTGATGGCAAGGATCCCGTAACATGAATACTACAGATGGAGCAATATTTTGATCTGCATATTGTGCAAAAAACACAAAAGGTACGCATTGCAACTTTATATTTGGAACCAAATCAGTTTGTATGGTATCGATGGCTTTTCTCTCGTAAACAAATTGTCATGGGAAATTTTTACGAAAGAAATGATAACACTTTATGAGGATACAAAAAGAAACACTTTTTTTTAGCCAATTGATAAATCTCAAACAAAAGGGTTCAATGATGGAGCACATTGAGGACTTCCAAAATTGAATATAAGGGTAAAATATATTCCAGATGAGCATAGGATTGATTTTTTCATAAGGAATTTAAAGAATAACATCCAACATGAGGCTCGCCTTTGGGAACCTGATTCATTGGAGAAGGCATTCAGGTTGGCAATAAAAATGGAAAGAAAAATTATGGCAACAAGGAATCCTACCACTCACAACTATGAAGATGGAAGTGTTGTTTCCCTTAGCCTTCCACAACCTACAAGGTTGACACCACAACAATTGGAAGAAAAAAGAGCAGAAGGGCTTTGTTATAGTTGTGATAGCAATACACTAAAGGTCATAAGTGTGCTGAGAAGAAATTATTTTACATAGATTGTGAAGAGGAGGAAGAAAATGAACAAGAAACGTCAAAAGAAGAGGATATACACCACAAAAAAACCCTAGATAAAGAAAAAATGAATGCAACCATATCTTGTAATGCATTGGCCGGAATTACCACTCCTCAAACTATCAAGATAGAAGGACATATCAAGAAGAAAAATGCAATAGTGTTGATTGATTCGGGTAGTACCCATAATTTTATTCATTGTAAGATAGCCAAGGAATTGAATTTCTTCCTATATCCAACACCAGAGTGTCGAGTGATGGTTGCAAGTGGAGGAACCATAATTTGCTCTAGAAAGTGCCATAATATCAACCTATCCATGGGAGAATATGTATTGAATAGCCCAATGCTTTCCATTCCAATGGGTGGTACTGATGTTGTAATAGGAGTCCAATGGCTACAATCCTCGGGTATAATAGATCTTAATTTTCAAGAAATTTTCATGAAATTTTCTTTGGAAGGAAAGGAAGTTGCATTAAGGGGTATCACACGGAAACTAGGAAATATAATCAACTCTAATGGAATGACAAAGCTTCTAAAGAAATAAAAACAAGGCGTAATTTCACAATTATGTTCGCTAGAGGTTCCCACATCGAAATCATCTATTTCTCCAGATCTCCAAAAGTTCTTGGATGATCATTCCAAGGTATTTGAGATTCCCAAAGGCCTCCAAACATCAGGCCTTATGGATATCCTTATGCCCAAAAGAGTTAAATTGAATGTATGGTTGCAGAAATGCTCGAGGTTAGTATAATTCAACCTAGTCAAAGTTCTTTCTCTTCTCCAGTAGTATTGGTGCATAAGAAGGATGGGTCATGGCGCATGTGTCCAAATTATAGGGAGCTCAATAATCTCATTATTAAAGATAAATTTTCCCTTCATGTCATTGATGAATTATTGGATGAATTGCATGGATCAATTTACTTCACCAAGTTGGATCTTCGTTCAAGATATCCTCAAATCAGAATGAAGACTGAAGAGATTCCAAAAACAACATTCAGAACTCATGAGGGTCATTAGGAATTTTTGCTCATGCCTTTTGGCCTTACCAATGCACCTTCTACATTTCAAGGTTTGAGGAATTCCATTTTCAAACCCTTCCTTAGAAAATTTGTGTTGGTATTTTTTGATGATAAACTAATCTACAACAAGTCTTGGAAGGATCATGTTCAACATGTTGATAGGGTGCTAAAACTATTGGAGGAGAAACAATTATATGCAAAACGCTCCAATTGTTTATTTGGAGTACAAGCTGTGGAATATCTGGGTCATATTGTATCTCATGAAGGTGTGAAGGTAGACCCTAGCAAAATTAAATCCATTAAGGAATGGTAAATCCCCACATCCATAAACCATCTACAAGGATTTCTTGGGTTGATATGGTATTATCGGAAGTCTGTTAAGAATTATGGGCAAATAACAGCACCTCTAACAACATTATTGAAGAAAGATGCATTTTCATGGACTCCAGAAGCAATGAAGGCCTTTGAACATATTAAAGAGGCAATGTTCCAATCACCGGTCTTAGCTATGCCAGACTTCATAAAAACCTTTATTGTGGAATGTGATGCCTTAGGAAATGGAATTGGTGTTTTTTTAATGCAAGAAGAAAGACCCATTTCTTTTGAAAGTCATCCAATCAAAGGAAAGTATTTACACAAAGTTGTTTATGAGAAGGAAATGTTGGCAATACTACATGCACTTAAGAAATGGTGACCCTGCCTAATGGGAAGACAATTCAAGGTAAAAAGGGATCATGATAGTCTTAAATACTTTTTAGAACAAAGATTATCTTCAAAAAAGCAACAAAAATGGGTCACAAAGATGTTGGGTTATGACTTTGAAATAATCTACAGAAAAGGGAAGCAAAATGTTGTGGTAGATGCACTCTCAAGAAAGGATGAGGATGTGGAAGCATTGCTTTGTGTCATTTCTATTATCCAACCAGATTGGGTAAACAAAGCAAGGGATGAATGGAAGAATGATGAATTAGTGTGGGCACTCATTCAAAAGTGACAACAAGATCCCAGTACATCTGATACATTTAGCTAGAAAAATGATTCGTTATGATACAAAGATTGCTTATACCTATGTAAGAATTCCCAACTCAAACAAAAGATTCTTATGGAATTACACATCTCTCCCTTAGGAGGGCACTCAGGATTTTTAAAAACTTACCACAGGGTTAAGAAGGAATTTTTTTGGGATGGCCTTAAATCGGATATTCAAAATTTTATGGTAGAATGTTTGGTTTGCCAAAAAAATAAAGTTAAAACAATTAATACCCCAGGTCTATTACAACCTTTATCCATTCCAAGCCAGCATTGGGAGGAGGTTTCAATGGATTTTATCACAGGCTTACCCAAGTCCAAAGGAAGGGGTGTCATCATGGTGGTAGTTGACAGACTTACCAAGTATGAAAACTTTTGTGCATTATCGCATCCATTTAAAGCTAGTATTGTTTCTACTACATTTATGGAAACAATTCAAAAGCTACTTGGAAACCCAAAGATTATTGTGAGCGACAGAGATCCCATTTTCACTGGAAAAGTTTGGATAGAATTATTTTCTTGTCTTGGGACTTAGTTAGCTCATAGATCATCTTATCATCCTCAATCTGATGGGAAAACTAAGATAGTAAACAAATGTTTGGAAGGATATCTTTATTGCTTTGTATTTGATAAACAAACACAATGGGTCAAATGGTTGCCTCTGGCTAAATGTTGGTATAACACTTCCTTCCATATTGCAGCAAAAATGAACCCATTTATGGTAATTTATGGATATCATCCACCGTCCATCACATCATATTTAAGAGAAAAGTCTAAGGTTCAAGCAGTGGAATATCACATCGAGCATCAACAACAAGTTCTCCAACTCTTAAAGGATAACCTCACTTTGGCGCAGAATAGAATTAAATAACAAGCAGATCAACATCCCAGTGAAATAAGTTTTGATGTAGGTGATTGGGTATTCCTATGGCTACAACCATATAAAAATGTCCCTCAAGCAATCTAAGAAGGATAATAAATTATCACCAAAGTATTATGATCCATACAAGGTGTTGCAAAACATTGGTTCTATGGCATATAGATTCGAGCTTCCTGCAGCTTCCCGAGTGTGCCCAGTTTTCCATGTTTCATTCCTAAAGAAGGTTATAGGTGACAAACTCTCATTTTAAACAATATTGCCAGAATTGATGAGGAAGGAAAAATAATATTGGAACTTGAAGAAGTCACAAAAACAAGAACTCAACATCTACGAAATCGATCAATTTCGAAGTATCTCATCAAGTGGAAGAACTTGCTCATTGAAGATTCCACATGGGAGGGTGAGAATTTTATACAGAAGAATCTAGAGCTACTTAAGAATTGAGGACAACACTTTTTTGAAGGAGAGGGGCATGTTAGGTCCCTATAATACTAGTGATTCCCCCATTACTATTGTCATTATATCCCTTATTATTGTTTTTGTGCCCCTATGTCCCCATATCGTTATTATTGTGCCCCATAGAAGCCCACTATTGTTATTGTTGTGTCCTTATATTATTATTGTTATGTCGGCTTTGATTATATTGTGACCCCTTAGACTCCTATATATAGAAAGGAGATTTTTTCATTTCTATCATCCAAGAATTATTCATTTTTGTAATGTAAAGGAGGTTTCCCCCTTGAAGAGGTTGATTTTGAAGTCAGTGATCTATATTTTCTTCTATTTTGTGAGATGGTTACATAACAGAGGGTTCCTAAGAAGGCTTAGGAAATCTATTTAAAGGAGGACTTAGGACAAGGCTAAAGCATCAAGTAAGAAAGAATCTCATAGAAACAATGTGTAGTCAATGCAAACCCTAATCATTATTAACTTAAGAATATATACATGATTATTCTAAAGTATACCTACATATATACACACTTTGTATAACAACAATCTATATATCTCAATTCATTGAATGTTGAGACAAAATCATTGCATCACTCATTAAGTTATTTACATACTAACTCACAGTAGAAACTAATCACATATCAACATTTTGTAGCATAATCACTAGCCAATATTCCAATCCTAAACTAAATTAACACAATCAACACTGCCAAAAAAATATTATCATGATCAAGACATCATTGACAGACAACAAAAAATAAAGAAGAACTCATCAACTGTCATCATCAAGCAGCACTACAAACCCTGACCAGATTTAACTCAGAATATATATGTTATTGTTATTAATCAGATCTATGTATATACACGCTTATCATGTGCAACACCCACTTACAAATTTAAATGTACTAAAACACATATATCATAATATATGTGCTACTAAATAGAAATAGTTTTACATATTTACACGATCATACCAAAGGAAACTGGGATACAAATCTTAAACTACTAAATCATATCTTCGCTGCAAATCACAACATTTGTTAAACCCAGATCTTGACACGTATCACTACATTCAGATCATACCAATATCATAGTTACAAATCTAACACGGTTAGCTACAAGCATAAATAGATCAAGCAATCATATTCATTAGTCTTCGCTACACTTTCAAATCTATCATATATGAGCCTTCTCCTTGCTCCTTGGTGCACACCTGTTTTAGATCAGAATACACATGAATAAAACATTACTTGTACACTTAACTCCTTGATCTCCATCTCCTTATATAGATTTTTCCTTTGCCAATACCTTAGAAAAATCCTTTGGTAATGTCGTTAGTATTTGTTGATGGGATCAAATAGACGTTGCTACCATAATTACTATGGGAAAATACCATGGTAATGACCCTTGGTATCCCTATTTCCATGGTTCAAGTGATGAATTTTGTTTATAGAACCTGCGTATATAGGAACCATGTATACTTCTCAAACTTCACATTTTTCATCCATCTGTAACTAAACTACCATTTCTTTTCAATATCATTTGTAATGTTTGTACCATAATACTTGTACCATCAGTTATGTCATCATATTATTGTAACCAAGTTGATATCAAGAACATATTTATCAAGTAGATTGTCATCAAGTACAACACATTATCCATAATGCCAACAATATCCCCCTTTGGACTTGATGGCAACCACTTTGGTGTTTGGAAACCATTTGCAAACACCAAGTATTCTCTCCCCCTTTGACATAAAGGGAAAAGGGCTGAACTAGGTTGAATGAAGTACTTCCCTTATAGTTCTCATTGCTATAAGTCAGATCTACTGATATGAACTATGAAATATGCTTATTGGCCATGCCCCCCCTGAGCATATCCTGAACCTTCTTAAGATATACAATAAAAGTACAAGGATTTATGACTCAAACAAATATGACCTTTCCCATCACCAATGACTCTATGCTCCCATGATTATATCAATCACCCAACATAATGGGTTTAAATATTGGACCCAATTTTACATCAATTACCCAAAATAATGGGGTTATAGACATGACTTGAGCCCAATAGCATATACATGACTGAATTTTACAATTATTACAACATGGGTCTTTTCATGACCTTTAGATCATGACATCCATAACCATAAACAAATATTTCAATAATGAATTATCTTTTGTAGCAAAACCATGATAATCATTAGCAACCATCATGCTTCAAATGTGCATCGACAACATAATCATTTGACAAAAACATAAACATCCTCATTATCAATAAGAAATAAGTAGACAATACAATGTAGAATCAATCAATACGGGAACAAATATGTAATGCTTCCAATAATCACTAAGCAACATCTTCAATGATCATAGCACACATATCTTCCTGATCAAAATTTGACGATAGCAAGATAAGACATCATAAACAGCTTCACCAAATGCAACTCACGTAACATATGGGCATCATCCATAGCTTCACATGCAACCAATGAATCATTAATAACTGATGACATAATGATAGAAACATGTATATTTTTTAGTAGTGATAGCAACAATAACCATATATCAAAATCACCAGCAATCATTGTCAACATAATGCAACAAGGAGTATTCAATAAACTAGAATACCAACAATGAATCATTAGAAGCATGACATATGCTCCCCCTGAACCTCTGCCAGCTTTTCATCATCAAATATGATCATACCATGTCCTTCTCACCAATCAACAAAGAGAAAAAATACAAGTACTTAAACCTTGCAATAATGATTCAATCATCATGAACCAATACTCTTTCATATATTCAGACTGCAATAAATCAATATCAGAGCCAAAATTCCAATAATTAACTAATGGAATCATATGATAATCTCCTCTTGAATACGTACCATTCATTTATTACCATGGGAAACCATACGCTACTATCTAAGACAAAAACCACGTATACATGCAACTTTCATTCATAAGAACCACGTACATATTGTAAAATATCAAGTTTTCATAGTCACAACTTCCCCTGAACATGTCATGCATGTTCCTGATCATTGTTACCTCATTAGATGCAATATTAGTAATATAAATGTCGCCAAAATAATATCAAAACAATATAGAGAAACATCTTCAAGATACACATGCATAGCTCCCCTTGAGATCATATACCATTGATCCTGTGGGCCTGATGGTCATCATCTATTTTCCATGAGATACCTCTCATTTACTTATGCGATCTCTGTTAGAAGAACGTATTAAATAAAATAGATTGTTGTGAGGACCGTCTTCTTTTACTCCAAATATGAAGAAGAGGAACTATACCTCTTATTTCTTCTTGAATTCATCTTTGGCACATATAACTTGTCTACAATTCTAAATCCTCTTACTATAACCTTTCTAGTGCCTTCTTCTATAACTTTTGCATTTAGTTGATGTAAACATAATTGTGTGACCATTATCATTTATTTGGTCTACACTTAGAATTCTTTTCTTTAGCCCTTGAACTAATGATGCATCGACTACATTTGTATTCTTACCAGGTTTGGCTCTACCTATTCCTAGAACTTTTGTTGGAGCACTATTTCCAAGAATAACTTTATCGTCTTTGTTTTTCTTGAGAGACTCAAACTTTTTCTTATCTCCAAAAATCTGATTAGAGCAACTGTTGTCTATGTATCATTCATCTTCATCTTCAAATGAGCACAAAGCAAGGCCACACTTAACTTGTTCTTCTTCCTTTTTCTCAATATGAGAAGTGATGGTGGATCCATATTTTTTAAGTATTTTGATAGAAATATTCTTGTTTGATTGCTTTTCTTGGAGGGAATCAACTTGTTGTTTGTGTGAATCCATTGACTTGTTTCTGCATTCTTTTGCTACATGCCCAAACTTGTTACAAGTTTAACATCTTAGATGACTAGAAAAGGGAACATCATAATATTTTTTTTTCACATTTCTCTTATTGCAATGAATAGCTTTGTGACCAAATATATTGCATGTAAAACAGTAACCCTGAAAGAAACTTGAATACCTAGTAGTTGATGATCTTCTTGTGAAGTAGTTATTTTCTTGAGATCAAAAAAATATGTTTTTGCAATTAGCTGCAATGTGTCCATAGTTATGACATATAAAACATTCAACATCATTATCTAGAGGATAGAATTGATTGATGCTTCTATAGTTAGGAGAAGATGTTTTCCTTTGAAAATTCACTTTCCTTGGTTCATCGTTTGGTTTAATTTTTATATCTTTATCAATAAATTCAGATTTTGCATTGTTATCCTTCAATTTCCTTGCACAATCATGTGAACTAGATTCTCCTTTAATATTTTCATGAAATCCAAGACCAAATTTAATGGAGGGGGACCTTTGAATACTAAGAATGTTATCCAAAATCTTAGTACTATTTTGAAATTACAATTGCTTATCCTTTTCTGCTAACTTACCTTCTAGAATACTTACCTCAACCTCTTTTTCACCTCTAGTATTTTCCAATTGAGTTCTCAACTCAATGATCTCCTTCTTCAGCTCGTTTTCTTGTTTTTCAAATTCTTGAAGAATCTCCTCATATCGTTTTTTTTTAATTTTCATGATCATGTTTGAGAGAGATAATCTCTGCTTCTAGTCCTTCGCAAGAATTAGTTCTTTATTTAAGCTCTTTGATCCTTGCATCTTCTTCATTTCTTGTTTCCTCCAAATTTCTGAGTTTATTTCTTAATGAAGCTACTTCATCCTCCAAACTTTGACACTGATCTCCCCTTTCCTTATACTTCTTTCCCGTTCGTTCTTCAATTTTATTTCCTTCTTTCAAATCGGTCTTTAATGTGATAATATTTCTTTGTAGGCACAATCCTTGACATAAAATTGTTGTTTAACTTTGTTTGGTCTCTATTTTCAATTGTCAGCCTTTTAACATCTACTTCTAGGGCCATTATTTTTTAATATTTTTTATCTTTATATTGAATAATTTCAATTTTACCCATGAGAGAATTTTTAGTTGATTCATTGCCATCTTCACTATTATCATTACTGCATGAACAAGGAAATGGATCACAAGTAGAACAAAAACTTGTACCTGATAATTCTTTGTTACTTTCTTCTTCATTCTTAATCAAAAGAAACTAGGGTGCTTCCAAAGATGAATATTTTTTCGCATCTATAACTTCCACTGCATCTGATATATCACTTTCACTACCACATTTTTCTTGAATTGGCACCTTTCTTTAGGTTTCCTTATTCTTTTGCTTCTTTCCCATTGTCCCTGGTCCACTCTCAAGTGCTTAAGCTTCTGCTAGAGTGACTTGCTCTGATACCAATTGTTAGGAAAAATACTTAGGGTTTGGGGGGGGGGGGGGGGGGGGTGGTGGGGTGAATCCGTTTTTTTTATTCGGTTTTACTTTCAATTTCATATCTAGAAATCTATATGCCATTGTTATTTATACAACTCACTTGTGTACACGACTTCAGTGAAATAAAACCATGTATATCCAGTTGACATAATTTGTCATAACTTCCATCAACGAGTTAAATTAACCATTGCATTATTAATTCATTAACCATCCCACGTGCAATAAATAACAAATAAATCACATCACATAAGAAACATGCATAGAACACTTGAATTTTAGGTGGAAATCTAATGTGGGAGAAAACCACAGTTTCCTTCATCTCTATCTTCTTTCTTAATATATAAAGAAAATATTCATTACATCTTGTCCTGGTGCAGACTCTTACCAACACATAGGAACTCACCTGCAGGAGGCTACAACCTGCACTCATTCTCTAGCATCCACTAGAGGAAGGCTAGAACCCCATGATCTCGTTTACCAACTCCTATTAGAACGGAGCACCTACCCCTTGAACAAATTTACTAGCTACCACTAGAGGGAAGCTCTAACTCCCTTGATGAAGTCTCCAACGCTCAACACCTCTCGTGGAGAACATTTCATAATATTTCATACTAGATCCACCTTTCTCAAATACACATCAAAACATGTAAGACACCTTTCATCAAATTTTCACACTGGACCCACACCAACAATAAGCCCAAACCAATATTCAAAACTGAAATACCGAATCTTAAAATATGAATCACTGAAGCATTGTAAACTAATTGAATCACTGAAACATCAAACCACTGAATATTGAATTAATACAATCACTGAATTAAATCTCAACCAATGCAATACCCAGTAATAATGTCATACCTCAACCATTTAACCATTCACTGATTAATCACACAAATGGATAACAGATAGACATCATAGAAATAGTGTGCAGTCACTGCAAAACATGATCAATATTATCTTCAGAATATATGCGCGAGTGTTCTAAATTATACCCGTGTAAATGCGCACTTACTGTGTATAAAATTGCATACATATCTCAATTCACTAAATGTTGAGATAGAATGACTACATCACTCACTAAGTTACTAACATACTGAGTCACAGTAGAAACTAATCATAGATCAACATTCTATAGTATCATCACTAACCAATATTCCAATCTTCAAATAAATCAACCCAATCAACACTGTCAGACAAAGATTATCATGATCAAGACATCATTGATAGACAAAAACAAGTAAAACATAACTCATCAACTGTCATCATCAAGCAACACTGCAAATCTTGACCAGATTTAACTCAGAATATATATGCGACTATTATTCTCTCCCCTTTGACATCAAGGGAAAAGGGTTGAACCAGGATGAATGAAGTACTTCCCTTGTAGTGATCTTTATTGTAAGTAAGATATGCTGATATGAACTATGAAATATGCTTACTGACCATGCTCTCCCTGAGCATATGTTGGACCTTTCCTATCAACAATGACTCTATGCACCCATGATTATATCAATCACCCAACATAATGGGTTTACATAGTGGAGAAATTTTACATCAGTTACCCAAAATAATGGGGTTACATACATGAATTGATCCCAATAGCCCATAGACGACTGAATTTTGCAATTATTACAACATGGGTCTTTTCATGACCTTTACATCATGTCATTCACAACCATAAACAAGGATTTCAATAATGAAGTATCTTTTGTATAAAAACCATGATAATCATTAGGAACCATCTTGCTCCAAATGTGCATCTGCAACATAATCATTTGACAGCAGCATGAACATCCTCATCATACAGAAGAAATAAATAGATAAGACAATGCATCATCAATCAATACTAGACGAAATATTTAATGCTTCCAAGCATCACCAAGCAACATATTTAGTGATCGTAGCATACATATCTTCCTTATCAAGATTTGACGATAGGAAGAATAAGACATCATCAACAACTTCACCAAATGCAACTCACGCAACATATAGGCATCATCCATAACTTCACCACATGCAAATCTTGCATCATTGATAACTCATGACATAATGATAGCAGAATATATATATTTTTAGTAGTGACAACAACAATAACCATATATCAAAACCACCAGCAATCATAGTCAACATAATGCAACAAGAAGTGTTCAAGAAACCATAATGCCAAAAATGAATTATTAGAAGCATGGAATATGCTCCCTTTGAACCGTGCCAACATTTCATCATCAATTTTGATGATACCATGTCCTTCTCACCAATCAACAAAGAGACAAAATAGTAGTAACAAAACCTTTCAACAATGCTTCACTCATCATGAACCAATACTCTTTCATACATTCAAATTGTAACAAATCAATATCAAAGACAAAATGCCAATAATGAACTAATGGAAGCATATGAGAATCTCCCCCTGAATATGTGCCATTCATTTATTACTACATGAAACCATATGCTACTGTTTAAGTCAAAAACCGTGTATACATGTGACTGTCATTCATAAGAACTAGATTGTAAAATACCGATTTTTCATAGTCACAGCTTCCCTTGAAAATTCCATGCATGTTCATGATCATTGTTAGCTCATCAGATGCAATATTAGCAATATAAACATCACCAAAACAATATCAAAACAATATAGAGAATCATCATCAAGATACACATGCATAGATATCCCTGAAATCATATGCCATTGATCCCGTGGACTTGATGGTCATCACCTGTTTTCCATGAGGCTATATACCTCTCATTTAATTTTGTGGTCTCTGTTAGAAGAACATATTAAATAAAATAGACTACAATGAGGATTGTCTTCTTTTACTTTGAATCTGAAGAAGAGGAATTATACCTCTCATTTCTCCCTAAATTCTTGTTTAGCGTATATAACGTATCTGCATTTATGAATCCTCTTGTTATAACCTTTCTAGTGTCTTCTTCTATAAATTTTTACTTAGTTGATGTAAACACAATTGGGTGTCCCTTATTAGCTATTTTCCCTACACTTATAATGTTTTGCTTTAGCTCTTGAACTAATAATGCATCAATTTCTTTTGTATGCTTATCAATTTTGGGTCTACCTTTTCCTAGAAGTATTGTTGTAGCACTATTTCCAAGAATAAATTTATCGTCTTTGTTTTTCTTAAGAGACTTATACTTGTTCTTATCTCCATAAATGTTATGAGAGCATATATTGTCTATGTACCATTCATCTTCATCTTCAAATGAGCACAAAACAAGGCAAAAATTAACTTGTTCTTCTTCCTTTTGATTAATACGAGAAGTGCTAGTGGATCCATCTTTCTGAGGTCTTTTGGTAACAATATTCTTGTTTGGTTGCTTACCTTGGAGGAAATCAACTTTTTGTTTATGTGAATCCATTGACTTGTTTCTGCATTCTTTTACTACATTACCAAACTTGTTACAAGTATAACATCCTACATGACCAGAAAAGGGAACATCATAATATTTTTGCTTCACATTTCTCTTATTGCAATCAATAGATTTGTGACCAAACATATTGCATGTAAAATAGTAACCCTAAAAGAAATTTAAATACCTAAGAGTTTATGATCTTCTTTTTAAGTGGATATTTTCTTGAGATAAAAACAATCTGCTTCTGCAATTGGTTGTAATGTGTCCATAGTTATGACATATAAAACATTCAACACCATTTTCCAGAGGAGAGAATCAATTGATACTTCTATAGTTAGGAGTAAATGATTTCCTTTGAAAATTCACTTTCCATGGTTGTTGGTTTGGTTGACTTCTTATCTCTTTATCAACAATTTCATATTTTGCACTCTTATCCTTCAAGTTCCTTGCACAAGTCTGTGAACTAGATTCTCCCTTAATATTTTCATGAAATCCAAGACTAGAGTTAATGGAGGAAGACCTCTGACTACTAAGAATGTTATCCAAAATCTTAGTACTATCTTGAAATCTCAATTTCTTATCCTTTTTTGTGAACTTACCTTCTAGAATACTTACCTCAACCTATTTTTGACCTCTAGCCTTTTCCAATTGAGTTCTCAACTCAATGATATCCTTCTTAAGCTTATTTTCTTGTCCTTCAAATACTTGAAGAATATCTTCGTATCATTTGTTTGACTTTTCAACATCATATTTCAGAGATATAATCTATGCTTCTAGTCCTTTGCAATAATTGTTTCTTTCTTTAATCTCTTTGATTGTTTCATCTTCTTCGTTTCTTTTTTCCTCCTGAAAATTTATGAGTTTATTTCTTAATGAAGCTACTTCATCCTCCAAAATTTGACACTGATCTTCTCTTTCCTTATACTACTTTCTCATTCCTTCAATTTTCTTTCCTTTTTTCAACTTGGTTTTTAGTGTGACAATATCTTATTTGTAGGCACACTCCTTTACATCAAATTGTTGCAATAACTTTTGTTAATCCCTATTTACATCTATGAGCCTTTTAACCTCTACTTCTAGGGCCATTATTTTTGAATTTGTTTTCTCTTTAGAGTGATTACTTTCACTTTTACCCATGAGAGCAATTTCAGTTGATTCATTGTCATGTTCATTACTATCATTACTACATGAACATGGAAATGGATTACAAGTAGAAAAAAAAAACAATACCTAATAATTCTTTGTTAGTTTCTTCTTCATTCTTGATCAAAAGAAAGTTGGGTGCTCCCAAATCTGAATATTTGATGACATCTATAACCTGTCATGTCTATTCTTGATCATTGTTACCTCATCAAATGATATTTTAGCAATATAAATATCACCAAAATAATATCAAAACAATATAGAGAATAATAATCAAGATACACATGTATAGCTCCCCCTGAGATCATACACCATTGATCATATGGAACTAATGGTCATCACCTATTTTTCATTAGGCTATATACCTCTCATTTACTTACATAGTCTTTGTTAGAAGAATATATTAAGCAAAATATACTATAGTGAGGATTGTCTTATTGTACTATGAATCTAAAAAGAGGAACTATACCTCTTATTTTTTTCCTGAATTATTTTTTAGCACATATAAGTTGTCTGCATTTATGAATCCTCTTGTTATAAACTTTCCAATATATTCTTATATAAATTTGCATTTAGTTGATGTAAACACAATTATGTGTCTCTTATCTTCTATTTGGCCTACACAAATAATATTCTGCTTTATCCCTTGAACTAATAATGCATTAGTTTCTTTTGTATGCTTATCAATTTTGGCTCTACATTTTCCTAGAACTTTTACTGGAGCACTATTTCCAAGAATAAATTTACCATATTTATTTTCCTTGAGAGGCTCAAACTTGTTCTTATCTCCAGACATGTGATGAGAGAATCCATTGTCTATGTACCATTCATCTTCATCTTCAAATGAGCACAGAGCAAGGCCACACTTAACTTTTTCTTCTTCCTTTTTCTAAATATGAGAAGTGGTGGTGGATCCATCTTTCTCAGATCTTTTGGTAACAATATTCTTGTTTGGTTTCTTTCCTTGGTGGAAATCAACTTGTTGTCTGTGAATCCATTGACTTGTTTCTGGATTATTTTGCTAAATTCCCAAACTTGTTATAACAACTTACACAACCAGAAAAGGAAACATCATAATATCTTTGCTTCACATTTCTATTATAGAAATCAATATCTTTGTGACCAAATATATTTCATGTAAAACAATAACCCTGAAAGAAACTTGAATACTTGGGAGTTGACGATCTTTTTGTGAAGTGGCTATTTTCTTGAGATCAAAACAATCTTCTTTTTCAATTGGATGAAATGTGTCCATAGTTATGAGATATAAAACATTCAACATCATTTTCCAAAGGAGAGAATCAATTGATACTTCTATAGTTAGGAGAAACTGGTTTCCTTTGAAAATTCACTTTCGTCTAGTTGACTTCTTATATCTTTCTCAATAATTTCAGATTTTTCATTGGTATACTTCAAGCTCGTCGCATAATCTTGCAAACTTGATTCTCCTTTAATGGTTTCATGAAAACCAAGACCCGAATTAATGGAGGGACAACTTTGACTACTAAGAATTTTAGCCAAAATCTTAGTACTATCTTGAAATCTCAATTTCTTATACTTTTATACTAAATTACCTTCTAGAATATTTACCATCAACCTCTTTTTCACCTCTAGTCTTTTTTGATTGTGTTCTCAACTCAATAATCTCCTTCGTAAGCCTGTTTTCTTGTTCTTCAAATACTTGAAGAATCTCCACATATCATTTTTTTGACTTTTCAAGATCGGATTTGAGGGATATAATCTCTGCTTCTAGTCCTTTGCAATAATTGGTTCTTTCTTTAAGCTATTTTATTGTTGCATCTTCTTGATTTCTTGTTGCCTCCTGCAAATTTCTGAGTTTATTTCTTAATGAAGCTGCTTCATCCTCCAAACTTTGACACTTATCTTCCCTTTCCTTATACTTCTTTCTCATTCCTTCTTCAATTTTATTTTCTTCTTTCAACTTGAATTTTAATATGACAATATATTCTTTGTGGGAACACCCCTTTACATCAATATGTTACAATAACTTTTGTTGATCTCTATTTTCACCTGTGATTCTTTTAACCTCTGCTTCTAGGGTCATTATTTTTTAATTTGTTTTATCTTTAGAGTGATTACTTTCACTTTTACCCATGAGAGCAACTTTAGTTGATTCATTGTCATCTTCACTATCATCATTACTACAAGAACATGGAAATGGATCACAAGTAGAACACAAACTATTACTCGATAATTCTTTGTTATTGTCTTCTTCATTCTTGATCAAAAGAAAGCGGGTGCTCCCAAAGCTGAATATTTGTTGACATCTATAACTACCATTGCATCTGATATATCATTTCACTGCCACCTTTTTCTTGAATTGAATCCTTCCTTTGAGTTGCCTTCTTATTTTTTCTTCTTTCTCATTGCTCTTGATCCACTCTCAAGCGGTTAAGCTTCTACTGGAGTGACCTACTTTGATACCAATTGTTAGGAAAACTACTTGGGGGGGGGGTGTTGGGGGGTGAATCAATATTTTTAATTCGATTTTACTTTCAATTTCAAATTTAGAAATATGTATCTACTATAATTTATGCAACCCGCGTGTTTACGTGACTTCAGTAAAATAAAACTGTGTATATCCAGTTTACTTAATTTGTCATAACTTCCATTAGTGAGTTAACATAACCATTTCATTATTAATTCATTAACCATCCAGTATGCAGTAAAGAATAGATAAATCACATCACATAAGAAACATAGATAAAACACAAGGAGTTTAGGTGGAAAACCAATGTGGCACAAAACCACTGCTGTCGTCGTCTATGTCTTATTTCTTATTATATAAATAAAATATTCATTACATATTGTGTTGGTGCAGACTATTACCAAAATGCAGGCACCCACATACAGGATGCTACAAGCTCCACTCGTTCTCCAACACCCACTAGAAGGGAGCTACAACCCCTTGATCTTATTTATTGGCTTCTACCAGAAGGGAGCACCTACACCCTAAACAAATTTTCCAACTACCACTAGAAGGAAGCTTTGACTCCCTTTCTGAAGGCTCCAACCCTCAACACCTCTCATAGACAACATTTCATAATATTTCATACTGGATCCACTTGTCTCAAATACACATCAAAACATGTAGCCCACATTTCATCAAATTTTCACAATGGACCCATAGCAACAATAAGCCCAAACCAATATGCCAAATTGAAATAATGAACCTCAAAACCTGAATCACTGAAGCACTGTAAACCAATTGAATCACTGAAACAACAAACCACTGATTACTGAAGCAATCCAATAACCGAATTAAATCTCAACCAATGCAATAGATCTAAATAATGTAATGCCTAGTAATATTGCCATACCTCAACCATTTAACAATTCAATGATTAAACACACCTTTGGATAACAGATAGACATCATAGAAACAATTTGTAGTCACTACAAACCCCGGTCAATATTAACTTCATAATATATACATCATTGTTTTGAAGTATACCCACATATATACAAGCTTACTATGTATAACAATTGTGCACAGATCTCAGTTCATTGAATGTTAGAGACATAATCACTACATCACCCATTGAGTTACTGATATAATGAGTCACAGTAGTAACTAATCATAGATCAAAATTTTGTAGCATCATCACTAACCAATATTCCAATCCTCAACTAAATCAACTTAATCAACACCAATAGATAGAGATGATAATTCTCAAGACATCATTGATAGAAAAGATCAATTAGAATAGAACTCATCAACTATCATTGTTAGGCAGCACTGCAAAATCTAACCAGATTTAACTCATAATATATATCAAATGCGATTGTTGTAAAGTAGATCTATGTATATACACACTTATCATGTGTAAAACCCACATATAGATTTTAATGTATTGAAAAACTTATCTCATAATATATGTGCTATTAAACAGAAATATATCCACGTATGTACATGATCATACTAAAGGAAACCTATGTACAAATCTTAGGTTTGAACCGGAAGTCTTAGGTTCAAATCTTGTGCTATCCCTCGATCAGGGTGATGTTGTGCCCTACAACAACCCCCCATTTCATAACATTTTATTTACAAAATTATTATATGAAATGGGTCCCTTTAGAAGCCAATTGGTATCAATATTGCATTATTTGTAAAAGGTCCACAAACCAAAAGAAGGCATTATATAAAACCTTTTGAAAAACCCATACTGAATCAAATACAAAAATCTTTTATCATTGCGATAAAGTGATCGCAAGATCGCATATCGCAATGACATAGAAAACGCAAATAAGTGACATATGGGATCCCGCCGATGCGATTTCACAATCGGCTATCGGCAATACTCTATACACATTTTAAAACGCCCCCATGACATAAGCCCCGATGCGATGCGCAATCGGCGATACTTTATATGCAGGCTAAGCACCTTAAGTCATTCACCCCGGTCCGATGCGATTTCGCAATCGGCAATCGGCAATATCCCATGTATAATAATAAGGCGCCCAGATTCTACCCCCGATGCGATGCGATTTCGCTATCGGCAGTCGGGGGTATGCTATCCGTATGTTTACATAACACCTATTCTCCAGATGCGATGCGATATCGCTATCGGCGATCGGCGTTTCAAAATTGTCAACATAAAGATTTAAAGTGTTCCCGATGCCCGATTGCGATATAGCACGGATTTCAAAAAAGCTGTTAAATGGAGGGATATTATGATCCATTCGTATTTAAAGTTTGATCTCTTAAATAATCCATCACCTGCACTCAACCGCCAAAATGTCCATAGCACGCTTAAGCGAGTCATTCAGCCGAATAATGGTGTAATGAGAATTTAAGGGGTGGCAGGCCTTAAACGGCCATTTAATGTATCTGTAAGATCTTCCCATGGATTGGATCCGCAGCCATTTTTAAGAGTTATTCTGTCAGCACGCTTTGATCGATATATCTTTCCCATATTGGATTTTGATTAGCATATCTCTGTGTTACGTTTATTTTCGCCGTTGTGCAGAATTCATCCATAGAAGGAAGCTCAAACAAGATGGGGAAGAAATCTAAAAAGACCGCAGGCGCTTACACTACACCAGCTGCAGGACAAGATCTCGTGGACAAAAAGAAGGGCTTGATATCTGATACTACATGTACAGGTCTTGTCAGAGTTACTTGGCAAGGGACCTATAACCTGATTGAAGCCGAAGAACCAACAAGGACAATAGTTGAAGCTACTGCAGATCCTACTCGGAAGTCTGAATGTACTCTCAAGGATTTAGTCGACTCTTTCCTTCACAGAATAGCGGCCAGGGAGCAAATTCTCCCATACACAGACGTAGTGCGGTGGGCGATTCAAGAAATCCCAATCTTGGATAGAACTTTCAGCACTAGAGACGGAAGAATCTTCGGATCGTTCAGGGCGGATGATCTAAGGCAAATGTATCATTTGCCCGAGCCAGAGAAGATATATAATAAGGCGTTCCTGGAGAAATTCACAAATGAAAATGAAGTTGAATCTGAACCCATCCGGGATTGGAGACAAAATCCGGCCAAACACAAACACGAATCTTCCGGTAAGTACTCGGTTGATTCTCTGGTTTCTCCTTATTGCTATGTTGGAATAATGATGTGTAGATTATGGGGATTGCATGACTCTGCTAATTTTACCATAGAAATGGTTCCTCTAATGGAAGCAGCATGCAACAGTATAATCATGGATTGGGGCACCATCCTTTTTGACAAATTAGCACAAGTTGTGCATGATTTTAGAAATCAGACTGTCGTCTCTGAAAGGAAAATCCCCCCATTCTATTACAGTGCATATATCTTAGATACATTATGTTTCAATTCTGAATTTCCCGTGCTCGGCTGGAGGTGGACGCCACAAGATCCCACGGCTATCCACATATACCATCAGAAATTATGGAAGTCCTCTTACAAGCACCATCTGTACCAAATCTGCAATGGCTTTATGGTGCCTATTCATTATTCTATTTTTGATAAACCCATTCCCAAGATTTCCTATCAAGCTTCGTTTGATATAACAGCGGTAGCGAGTTGGTTTGGAGAGGAGAGATTTACCTACATAAGAGTTTTCGGCAGCCAAGCCGACCCACTTGTTCTTCCTTTGTATATACCAGATAAACTGCTAGCAAGAGAAATCGCTTATCAGATTACAGCTGAGAGTGTTACATAGAATCTCAAGAAAGAAAAGAAGAGGGGTTGGCCCTCTTTTCCCTTGAGGTGTGGTGTCTATACTCTGCATGATCTCAAACATGCAGAAAAGGAGGCCACAAAGATTCAATCCTTAACTCTGGCGACTATCCCAAATAGGCCATATGATCCAAAGAAAGTTGCCTACAATGCACTAGAACATGCCAAATTAACAAAATTTGAGCACAAAGAAGATATGTTTGACGACCTATTCGCTTCAGCCGAATCAATAGGTCAGGCTAAAGAATTCGCTCGAATGAAATATAATGATGAAGGGCTGACTGAGTTTAATAAGCTTAGAGAACAGAGGTTGCAAACTCTGCCTCTAGATTTACTAGCAACAACCCCGACGACATCATCAAGCGAGCCTGTTCGGCAACAGTCAAAGGAACCACCGGTTGTAACAAAGGATCATAAGAAGGAACAGGAGGAAAGGCAGAGAAAAAAAAAAGAAGAAAGGCAGAAGAGAGCACAGGAGGAGAAGCAAAAGAAAGAGAAAGAGGAACAACAAAAGAAAGAGCAAGAGGAAAGGCAAAGGAAAGAACAAGAGGAACAACAGAAGAGAGAGCAGGAAAAAGTGCGGAAGGATTCCCAAGCTGAAAAGGAAAAACAAACCACCATTGATGTCAATGTAGATACTAATATTGACCCTAAATTGCTTCAAGAGTGGAAGCAATTTGACTCTATCATCAGTGGGTTGGAATGTTCCAAGGATACAAACACTTCCAAGACAAACGACACACAGGACATCACTTCACCTTAGGTTCTAAGTGGAACCAGTGGCCCACCCATTTCCAAGGATGTTGAGATAATACCAAAAGAACCCTC
Source organism: Pinus tabuliformis (assembly GCA_031772625.1). Lineage (NCBI taxonomy): Eukaryota > Viridiplantae > Streptophyta > Pinopsida > Pinales > Pinaceae > Pinus > Pinus tabuliformis. The sequence goes on from CM062806.1 coordinate 829,164,825, forward strand.
CGACCAAATCATTCTCCAGGTAGAAGATATTCCTCCCCTGGATGTTTTCTACAGACCGAGGCATAAAGCAGTGGTAAAAAGACAAAGGAAAAGGAGGAAGATTGATCAACCTCCCCTTTTTCCAGAACAAACTGTAACGGGCAGCGTGGTTTGGAAGGAGGAATTCAACCCCTCCGATGACCTGACAAAACTGTCGCAGTATGCGGGAGCCTATTCGGCAGCGACAATCGATAAGGCATCAGAGGTAAGTCTTCTACTGAAAACCAAGGATCAAGAAATTTTCGCGCTACAGGCAGAATTGGCTGAAACAAAGCAGAAGGCAGAGCAGGCAGAGCAGCAATTGTTGACACAACAGCAAGTGAACAGTCAACTAACCCAACAATTGCAGGCAGAAAAGCAAAGGGTCGACCAAAGCGCGATCCAGAAACAGAAGGAATTATCAGAGGCATTGGCACAACTAAAGGCAGCAAACGAGCAAATGATGAAAACAAAGGATGAGCAAATCGCTCAATTGTCATCGCAGCTCGAAAAGATAAAGGGCGCTCAACAAGTGGGTGAATTCAGAGCAGAAGCATTACAAATAAACACTGCATTAATATCTCAAATTAGGCTTCTGTGTCAACAAATCGCTCAGGCAGAGCCACTTTGTGAATTAACGACATCCATAAATCAGCAGGTAGAAAAGGCCAGAAATGAATTAGATCAAGCCGAAGAGATCATAACTGCATTTCTTGACTGGCAAGATTCTTATCAAGGGAGAGAATCAAATTTGCCCAAGATTTCAAAAACACATAAAGATATACTTTTCACAGAATGGCACTCTCAGATGATGAAAGCCGAAAGGGCAGCTTCAAGATGTAAATCAACTTCCAGCAATTTGGTTGAACTAGTCAACAACACTCTCTACTTATCAAATATGATTTCCCAATGTACACCAGGAAAGATGACAACAACAAACACATTGGAGAAATCATGCTATCCTGATTTAGAGGAAAAGGGGAGATTAATCGTTGGGATTGATAGTTTAACTATGGAAGCATATTGGTTATTTCTGGTAAAGCCGCATACACAGAGAGCCACCCTTAAGTGCCTAACAGACGCGATTGGGTATATAATTCCCGATATTCAGGATGCCACCTATGCCACCCAGCTCAGTTCGCGCTTCAACAAACCTCCTGAAGTAGAGCCAATGCTTGCGATAAGTCAGCTCAGATTTAAAGGCAAGCAGCCTACCTGATGAATCATGCCGCCGATTTCCAGATCGCTGAGAAAAATAGGATCAAAATTTATTGATACCGATTTAGTTGCATTTCAGTTTAATAGATATTTAGATTAATTTAGTATTTATAGACCCTTTCATTGTTTTGGAAAGGGTCGTAAAGTTTTGTACCAGACTAAAAGACTGAAGTTTGCACTATTGTGCTTCAGTCATATTCTTTTATAAAACTGGACCAGTTATTCTTAATTCGATAAGGAAGCTTTTTATGCAATTGTGCACTATTGTCTTTGTTGTGAATGTTTCTGCGTTGAAGAAAGAATTACAAGTAGCGATTGATATCGGGAGTGTCAAAGCAGCTCATATGGTATTTCTATCTATGTTTGAATTCATTCCTGTTATGTGAATTGTTATTTGATTATCCTTGCTATTGTTGATTATATGCATGTGCTGTAACAGCAGATCTACATTCATACCACTATTGGATGTTTTATGATATGCTTTCCTTTTAATCATGTATATGTCAATAATATAAATGATGAGTGTGGTAATATCGCATTAATCGTTGGGCTTAACTATTTAGGCACAACAATCTTAAATGAATTAATATCTATGTCTGATCGATGGAGTCATCTATATGCCTGTCTTTAGACACAGACCATTAAATGCTGCACTTTAAAGTTCAATAGATTCTCGGGATAGGTTATAGTTCTTGCATTCTTGTTAATAGTTTAGTTATTCGCCCATCGCTAGCTTAGTTTTATAAATCATCCATTCATCCCGTTTATCTACTTTTGGGAAACTGGTCCCATTATCCCCAGTCGGAGCCACTATTCCAAACAGAAAAGGAGTTGTACTAAGGTCCGGACCGGGTGGTTATCCCCGATGTTGTTGCAGCGATTTTCGAGGCATCAACATTTTTGGCACTAGAAGGAGGGCATCAACTATGAATGGCACATAAGCCAAAACCTATAAGCCATTCTAAGAGTAATTCTCCCTCTGAATCCCCTCGATCTTCCTATTTGCATACTAGTTCGCCAGTATCCAAACAAGAAGAAGAGGAATCAACTACCACTGCTCAAACTCATCATACTCCAGAACAATTAAGTCTTGAATCACATGAAGTCCAGTCTCTTATCCACAAACTTCAGAGCTTCTCGATTTCACCACAGAAATCTGAGGTATCACAAAGCAGTGCGACTTCGCAGTTCAATTTACCTCACCCTCTCACCAGACTTCAGAGCGAAAAGCTTGGTATTGAACCCACTGAGTTCCCTTTACCCAAAAGGAAAAAGGCGAAGAAAAATACTGAAGGATCTGATAGTGAAGACCTTTCATCCATATCCTCCATTGCATCTTCCCCTCTGCAAATTCAACCATCCACTCCCCCATTACATATTGTTGTTCACCAGCGATTAGAAGCTTCAACATCCCAACCTGCCCACTCCTCAGTATTATTTCCTTCCCATACATCTGGAATTCCAATAGTAGTACCAACCACTGTTGCCATGGCAGATCCATGGACCAGACCTAGTGCAGTCAATATGCCTGCGCCATTGCATCCATTACCAGATTATCCTGAAAAATGGCTACCTAAGTTTAATCCAGATGATGGAACCCAAGCTGAGGAACACATCAATAATTTCATGTTAACAGTCAACTTGAAAGGAGTAACAGAACAAGATGTTGTTGTTAGACTTTTCCCTTACACCTTACAAGGATCAGCAGGATCCTGGTATTTCTCTTTACCCTCTGGTTCCATCACCAGTTGGAACACTTGCCAAGAGCAGTTTCTTACCAAATATGGAGATGATAGGTCTTTGGCAACTTTAATAAATGATCTCTCCAATCTGAGAATAGAGCATAGAGAACCAATAAAGGAATTTAATGCTCGCTTCAATAAACTCCTAAACAAAATCCCTACGGCTTCCAAACCAAGTGAACAAATTCGAAGCGAATGGTATATCACCGCCCTACCTGCCAATATAGCCATTTTTGTAGACAGGGCTGGGAAGCCTACCTTAGCTGAAAATATGAGAGAAGCACTCGCCCTGGAAAAACGCATCAATGCTCTAGAGAAGAAAGCTGCTCTGGAAGACAGAAAAGCCAAAAAAGTCTCTTTCAAAGATGACTCAAGAAAGAAAACCCAAAAAGAACCATACGACATGGAGGGTTTGCAAAAGGTCTTAAAAATGTTATCAAACGAAATGGTCGAAATAAAGAAGCAGGTAGCCGAAACCTCAACCAAAAGACCCTTTAGAAATTTTAAGAGAAATGAGTCAAAGCCCCCAAATGTCATATCTAACGCAGACTCAGAGCAAGAAGAAGAAGAGGAAGAGGAAACAATCACACCGACTGATGATGAAGAAGAAGTAGTAGAATGTCATGGAATGTGGGATTTTATACTCCCCAACTCCGATACTGATAATGAAGAAGAGGCGTTCCCGGTCACTACTAGGAGCAAAAGTACTTCTGAACCTGTTCAGGTATCATCAAAGAAGAGGAGTGCAGGTGCCGCTACAACCAAAGAAAAAACACCCGCAAAGAAATCACCTGCAGCAATTCCCCAAAACCAGCCTTCAACCTCTAATATTCCTTCAACATCCAAAACATTAGTCGTATCCGATTCAATGGAGTATAACATTGTTGATGACATGAAGAAAACTAAGACAAATATTACTATGTTTGAGCTTAGTAAATTAAAGCATCAATAGAAATTACTTCTTAAGGAACTGAATGTTGTTCCCTCTACACCGCTTCCCAGTGAAAAAGCCGCTAATGATTCAGGCCAACCTCCTCCAGGTATGGTTGAAGATACCGATTCAGTTCTAATTGGAGATAGATCAAATTCTCATACTCCACCCTTCCTGCTAACCTATGAGATTTACAACAGAAACCTGCACAACTGTTTAATTGACTCAGGGGCATCATCTAACATAATGCCAGCTTCAGTTGCTCTAAACTGAACATTGAACCCCAGAAGTCTGCTATTCATATTGTACAATTGGACAGGACCAAAGTGCAGGTTGTGGGAGAAATTAATTCTGTAACTATCAGGTTGTCTGTTGATCCCAGAGTAGTACAAAGGATTGACATCTTAATAGCTGATATACCTGAATTTTACGGTTTAATTCTGAGTAGGGATTGGTCCGAAAAATTGCATGGGTATATTTCCATTGATTGGTCACATATGTGGCTTCCCTACAAGGGCAAGCCAAATCAAATAAGGATCGATCGAGAGAAACATATGACCCACACAGTTACTGAATTTGAGCAAGAAAACCAACCCGTAGCATTCAACAACAACATTTTGGGGAATTATTCGTCAGAGTCATTCTTTGGCAACTTTGTTGCCCAACCATCTCCTTTTTCAGTCAATCATTTTACATCTCAGATTGAGAATTTTTCACAAACTGATAGGTCTAGATGTTTCAATGATGCTGAGAAAACTGTAAATACATTTGTTAATACCTCTTTATTTTGGCCTTTATATTTTGATGGCTCTAAGTCCAACGAGGGCTCAGGAGCAGGTTGTATTTTGGTTAGTCCACAAGGAGAAAAGACAATGCTGTCCTGTAGGCTGGAATTTGAATGCACTAACAATACAGCCGAATATGAAGCCTTAGTCCAGGGACTGTATAAAGCGATCGGTCTTAAAGTGCAATATTTGAAAGTATTCGGCGATTCTGAAATTATTGTTAAACAGGTGAGGAATGCAATCCATTGTCTTTCAAATCACCTCAAGCACTATCAATCGCTAGTACAAGAACTTACTTCGCACTTTTCCGCATTCAACATTTCCTCCATCCCCAGGTCTCAAAACTCAGCAACCGATCTCCTAGCCAATGTAGCTTCCAAGCTTCTACCTTCTGGAGACTACATCCTAGATAGATTTTCCGTAGAATTACTTTTTAGGCCTTCAATTCCTGACAATGTCACTAATTGTAGAGTATTCAATCATGATGAGGATATTTTACAATTTCTAACTTCTGAAAAGTCCTATGACGATCAAATTATTGAGGAAAATGACCATGATCTACAAATGAAAGAAACACCTCAGGAAAATTCAATTCCTAAGCCAGTGGTAAAGCTCGAAGATCTTTATGATACCAAAGACAGGTTTAAACCTATAATTAATGCAAAGCTCCAAAGTTCTACCCTTAGGTTCGAATTGATAAATCTAGGTATTGAGCATGCTCCTCAAAATATTAATTTAGGATTAGGACTTTCCTTGGAAGAGAAGGAGGCATTTATTAAACTGTTAAGGAAAAATAAACAGGTTTTTGCTTGGAAGTATGATGATTTGAAGACTTATGATACATCCATTATCCAGCATACCATTCCTATGCTTCCCGATCAGAAACCGATTCAGCAGAAGTTAAGAAAAATACATCCAAATTTAGAGAGCCAGATAAAATCAGAACTTAACAAACTCTTGAAAGCAAAGATTATTTTTCCTGTCCGACACTCAAACTGGGTCTCTAATATGGTGCCAGTCAGAAAGAAAAATGGCGACATTCGAATTTGTATTGATTTCAGAAATTTGAACAAAGCAAGCTTGAAAGACAATTTCCCATTACCTACTATGGAGCAAATACTCCAATCAGTAGCAGGCTCTGAATTGATGTCCTTTCTTGATGGTTTCTCAGGATATAACCAAGTTCTGGTTCATCCTGATGACCATCTTAAAACCACATTCAGGACGAAATGGGGAACATATGCATATCAGAAAATGCCTTTTGGACTTATAAATGCAGGAGCGACATTCCAAAGAGCTATGGATATAGCTTTTAGAGGGTTGATTAATAGAACAGTAGTCGTCTATATAGACGATATTACTGTATTCTCTAAGGAGAGGTATAATCATTTGCACGATCTAAATCAAATCTTCAAGCGTTGCAAAAGATATGGTATTTCTCTTAACCCTAAAAAGTCTTTCTTTGCTCTTGATCAAGGAAAGCTCTTGGGTTTTATTGTATCCAAAGATGGCATTTATATTTATCCTGATCGGATCAAAGAAATCTCTGAAATCCCTTTTCCACACAATAAAAAATCGATGCAGTCATTTTTAGGCCAGATCAATTTTGTTAAAAGATTTGTCCCAGATTTTTCTCAAATTATTTTGCCACTTCAAACAATGATTAAGAAAAATTCAGTCTTTAAGTGGGGATTAGCAGAAAAGGAAGCTTTCGATCTAATCAAGAAATCAATAATCAATGCCCCAGCTTTAAATACTCCAAATTTTTCTAATCATTTTACATTGTATACCATCGCATCCAACTTGTCTTATGCTGCAGTACTTACGCAACTAAATGATCACAATTTCGAAGCACCCATTTCATTTTTTAGCTCAAATCTTCAGGGTGCTGAATTGAATTACTCCGATGTAGAAAAACAAGCCTTTGTTGTATTTAAAGCAGTCAAGCATTATAGACCCTTCCTTTTGAAAACTCACACAAAAGTTATAGTTCCTTTCCCAGCAGTTAGGCAACTATTAATCCAAAAAGAACTAGGTGAAAAAAGGGCAAATTGGGTCACAGCGCTTGAAGAGTATGACTTATAAATTAGGCCAGCAAAGATTGTTAGGGGCCAAGGTTTTTGCAGGATATTGGCAGGAGCATCCAACATTCCAAAATCAAGCGATACAGAGCAAACTGAAGAAATCAATCAGATAAGTGTTACTGATTCTGAATCTCAATATGCATATTTAATCTTTTATTTGAAGAATGGTTATGCACCTCCAAATTTATCTTACAAGAACAAAAGGGCCATTAGGTTGAAAGCAAAGAATTTTACAATTATTGATGATGTCCTTTTTAAGCAGAATTATGATTCCATCTTATTGAGATGCCTTGAGAAAACTGAAGCACAAAAGGTTTTGCAGGAGTTACATGATGGACCAGTGGGAGGACATTTTGGAGCTGATACAACAGCTCACAAAATTATTCATGCTGGTTACTATTGGCCTACTCTGTTTAAAGATGCCCACGAGTATGTAAGGAAATGCCTCAATTGTCAAACTTCTAGTGGAAGACAACGTAAATCATCTTTCCCTCTGCAACCAGTCAACATTGAACAACCATTTGAGCAATGGGGATTGGAAATCATTGGGGAGATTACTCCACCATCTTCCAAACAGCATAAGTATATCCTTACTGCTACCGACTATTTTACTAAGTGGATTGAGGCAATCCCTTTAAAGACAGCAAATTCTGAAGCAACCATTGAATTCATAGATCAATTCATCATTACCAGGTTTGGTGTCCCAAACGCTCTTGTTTTTTATAATGCATCTTACTTTTCAGGCAATGCTATGTTTGATTTCGCTATTAAAAGAGGATTTAAATTAAAATATTCTGCTAATTACTATCCATAGGGTAATGGTTTAGCAGAGTCTACTAATAAAAATCTGATCAAAATCATTAAGCGAACTATCGAACAGAATCATAAAAACTGGCACAAATCTTTAGTGTTTGCATTATGGGCTGATAGGATAACATAGAAAGCTTCTATAGGATCTTCTTCGTTCAATCTTGTGTATGGAAAAGAAGCAGTACTACCCACAAATCTTGTTCTTCCTTCTTTAGCCCTAGTGTAGTTCATTGAGGAAAGTCCTTCCTCTTCTATTCAGCTTAGACATGACCAAATTCTAAAATTAGAAGAGGAAAGAGAAAAAGCCAGGGTTATTCATGCCAAGCATCAGCAAGTCATAAAGGCAGCTTTTGATTCAGTCTCATCCGGTTCAAAACAATTCCAAGTCGGTGATTTAGTTTTGAAATGGGACAAAGTCCATGAGGATAAGGGTAAACATACCAAGTTCCAGAAGATGCGGCTTGGACCGTTTCAGATCTGTGAAAAGATAGGCCATTCGACCTTTATATTGCAAGACTTATCAGGGTTGAGAGATTCTCTCCCTGTTAATGGCCTTATCTTGAAGAAATTCTTTAATTGAGGAGGTAACCCCTTCTCTTTCTAGTTTGATAGATTTTTGTAGTTTGTAGGATTTGCAGAAAATAATGTTGTAAGGTATCTACTATTGACCTTTTGCTGTGTTTGAAAATTTGATCTACAGGAGTACAGTGATATTTACTTTTAAAATAATAGAACTCTTAACCAAAAGGGATAATTTCTAGGAAATTAGGTATCATTGTATTCTGAAACTACAGTTCAAGTTTTGTGAACTCCTTTCAAAGTTTAAAAGTATTGTAAATCATTCTCTGTTTTCAAATTGGTCTCAAAAGGTTATCAATATCAAGATAGAAGCCAACCCAATTTCAGCATCTTCAACTCTTACCCTGTCATCCATTTACTCTTAAGGAGAAGATTGTTCATCCCATTCACTAAAGTTTACGATTACTCAGAGTGTAATTCTAAAATATCTGATACTAAAGATAAGAGGTCTTATTACAAGCCTGCTTACCATGTTCATAGGGAAATAGTTTAACCGACATTACCAATACTGCATACCAAAACAGGGTAATGGCTTGAAATTATAAGACAAGGGGTCTCATCAAGAGCCAGCTTGTTCGGTTAGATTACTACCAGTGAATGGCATTGTCAATAGCTGGCCACCAAACCAGGACAATGGCTTTTTATCTTATCAATAACAGAAAAAGGAAATGAAATACAAAATATGAAAACATGTTTTGAATTCATTCTGTTAATCACACTCTTATTTGGATGGAACAATGGACAATAGCATGGTTAAAAGGTATCCCTGTCGAAACTATGAACGTTTGCTGGCAGCAGAGGCCCTACCTATGACGGAGGAGTTCACTTTAAAAGCTGATTTGGAAAGGTTTTCTGTTTTATCATTATAAACCAATAAAGGCCTATTTAAAACTTAGAATGTATTTATTTCCTTAAAAAAGAAAGGAAGTTAGCAAAATAGTTTCATTTTGCTCGAAGTGCATATATACCTAGTTATATTAGAATCTTCCCCTTTGACTAGAACTCTATTGTGGAAAAAGTTTAAGTATTTTTATGCTTTCCAGAGATAACTGGTTCTTCCAGCGAATCGCCAATTGTTGTGCCCTACAACAACCCCCCATTTCATAACATTTTATTTACAAAAATATTATATGAAATGGGTCCCTTTAGAAGCCAATTGGTATCAATATTGCATTATTTGTAAAAGGTCCGCAAACCAAAAGAAGGCATTATATAAAACCTTTTGAAAAACCCATATTGAATCAAATATAACAATCTTTTATCATTGCGATAAAGCGATCGCAAGATCGCATATCGCAATGACATAGAAAACGCAAATAAGTGACATATGGGATCCCGCCGATGCGATTTCGCAATCGGCTATCGGCAATACTCTATACACATTTTAAAACGCCCCCATGACATAAGCCCCGATGCGATGCGCAATTGGCGATAAGCTATCGGCGATACTTTATATGCAGGCTAAGCATCTTAAGTCATTCACCCCGGTCCGATGCGATTTCGCAATCGGTAATCGGCAATATCCCATGTATAATAATAAGGCACCCAGATTCTACCCCCGATGCGATGCGATTTCGCTATTGGCAGTCGGGGGTATGTTATCCGTATGTTTACATAACACCTATTCTCTCGATGCGATGCGATATCGCTATCGGCGATCGGCGTTTCAAAATTGTCAACATAAAGATTTAAAGTGTTCCCGATGCCCGATTGCGATATAGCGTGGATTTCGAAAAAGCCGTTAAATGGAGGGATATTATGATCCATTCGTATTTAAAGTTTGATCTCTTAAATAATCCATCACCTGCACTCAACCGCCAAAACGTCCATAGCACGCTTAAGCGAGTCATTCAGCCGAATAATGGTGTAATGAGCATTTAACGGGTGGCAGGCCTTAAACGGCCATTTAATGTATCTGTAATATCTTCCCATGGATTGGATCCGCAGCCATTTTTAAGAGTTATTCTCTCAGCACGCTTTGATCAATATATCTTTCCCATATTGGATTTTCGTTAGCATATCTTTGTGTTACGTTTATTTTCGTCGCTGTGCAGAATTCATCCATAGAAGGAAGCTCAAACAAGATGGGGAAGAAATCTAAAAAGACCGCAGGAGCTTCCACTACACCAGCTGCAGGACAAGCTCTCATGGACAAAAAGAAGGGCTTGATATCTGATACTACATGTATAGGTCTTGTCAGAGTTACTTGGCAAGGGACCTATAACCTGATTGAAGCCGAAGAACCAACAAGGACAATAGTTGAAGCTACTGCAGATCCTACTCGGAAGTCTGAATGTACTCTCAAGGATTTAGCCGACTCTTTCCTTCACAGAATATCGGCCAGGGAGCAAATTCTCCCATACACAGACGTAGTGCGGTGGGCGATTCAAGAAATCCCAATCTTGGATAGAACTTTCAGCACTAGAGACGGAAAAATCTTCGGATCGTTCAGGGCAGATGATCTAAGGCAAATGTATCATTTGCCCGAGCCAGAGAAGATATATAATAAGGCGTTCCTGGAGAAATTCGCAAATGAAAATGAAGTTGAATCCGAACCCATCCGGGATTGGAGACAAAATCCGGCCAAACACAAACATGAATCTTCCGGTAAGTACTCGGTTGATTCTCTGGCTTCTCCTTATTGCTATGTTGGAATAATGATGTGTAGATTATGGGGATTGCATGACTCTGCTAATTTTACCATAGAAATGGTTCCTCTAATGGAAGCAGCATGCAACAGTATAATCATGGATTGGGCCACCATCCTTTCTGAAAAATTAGCACAAGCTATGCGTGATTTTAGAAATCAGACTGTCGTCTCTGAAAGGAAAATCCCCCCATTTTATTACAGTGCATATATCTTAGATACATTATGTTTCAATTCTGAATTTCCCGTTCTTGGCTGGAGGTGGACGCCACAAGATCCCACGGCTATCCACATATACCATCAAAAATTATGGAAGTCCTCTTACAAGCACCATCTGTACCAAATCTGCAATGGCTTTATGGTGCCTATTCATTATTCTATTTTTGATAAACCCATTCCCAAGATTTCCTATCAAGCTTCGTTTGATATAACAGCGGTAGCGAGTTGGTTTGGAGAGGAGAGATTTACCTACATAAGAGTTTTCAGCAGCCAAGCCGACCCACATGTTCTCCCTTTGTATATACCAGATAAACTGCTAGCAAGAGAAATCGCTTATCAGATTATGGCTGAGAGTGTTACATAGACTCTCAGGAAAGAAAAGAAGAGGGGCTGGCCCTATTTTCCCTTGAGGTGTGGTGTCTATACTCTGCATGATCTCAAACATGCAGAAAAGGAGGCCACAAGGATTCAATCCTTAACTCTGGTGACTATCCCAAATAGGCCATATGATCCAAAGAAAGTTGCCTACAATGCACTAGAACAGGCCAAATTGACAAAATTTGAGCACAAAGAAGATATGTTTGATGACCTATTCGTTTCAGCTGAATCAATAGGTCAGGCTAAATAATTTGCTCGAATGAAATATAATGATGAAGGGCTGACTGAGTTTAATAAGCTTAGAGAACAGAGGTTGCAAACTCTGCCTCTAGATTTACTAGCAACAACCCCGGCGACATCATCAAGCGAGCCTGTTCGGCAACAGTCAAAGGAACCACCGGTTGTAACAAAGGATCATAAGAAGGAACAGGAGGAAAGGCAGAGAAAAGAAAAAGAAGAAAGGCAGAAGAGAGAACAGGAGGAGAAACAAAAGAAAGAGAAAGAGGAACAACAAAAGAGAGAGCAAGAGGAAAGGCAAAAGAAAGAACAAGAGGAACAACAGAAGAGAGAGCAGGAAAAAGTGCGGAAGGAGTCCCAAGCTGAAAAGGAAAAACAAACCACCATTGATGTCAATGTAGATACTAATATTGACCCTAAATTGCTTCAGGAGTGGAAGCAATTTGACTCTATCATCAGTGGGTTGGAATGTTCCAAGGATACAGACACTTCCAAGACAAACGACACACAGGACATCACTTCACCTCAGGTTCTAAGTGGAACCAGTGGCCCACCCATTTCCAAGGATGTTGAGATAATACCAAAAGACCCCTCCGACCAAATCATTCTCCAGGTAGAAGATATTCCTCCCCTGGATGTTTTCTACAGCCTGAGGCATAAAGCAGTGGTAAAAAGACAAAGGAAAAGGAGGAAGATTGATCAACCTCCCCTTTTTCCAGAACAAACTGTAACGGGCAGCGTGGTTTGGAAGGAGGAATTCAACCCCTCCGATGACCTGACAAAATTGTCGCAGTATGCGGGAGCCTATTCGGCAGCGACAATCGATAAGGCATCAGAGGTAAGTGTTCTATTGAAAACCAAGGATCAAGAAATTTTCGCGCTACAGGCAGAATTGGCTGAAACAAAGCAGAAGGCAGAGCAGGCAGAGTAGCAATTGTTGACACAACAGCAAGTGAACAATCAACTAACCCAAAAATTGTAGGCAGAAAAGCAAAGGGTCGACCAAAGCACGATCCAGAAACAGAAGGAATTATCAGAGGTATTGGCACAACTAAAGGCAGCAAACGAGCAAATGATGAAAACAAAGGATGAGAAAATCGCTCAATTGTCATCGCAGCTCGAAAAGATAAAGGGCGCTCAACAAGTGGGTGAATTCAGAGCAGAAGCATTACAAATAAACACTGCATTAATATCTCAATTTAGGCTTCTGTGTCAACAAATCGCTCAGGCAGAGCCACTCTGTGAATTAACGACATCCATAAATCAGCAGGTAGAAAAGGCCAGAAATGAATTAGATCAAGCCAAAGAGATCATAACTGCATTTCTTGACTGGCAAGATTCTGATCAAGGGAGAGAATCAAATTTGCCCAAGATTTCAGAAACACATAAAGATATACTTTTCACAGAATGGCACTCTCAGATGATGAAAGCAGAAAGGGCAGCTTCAAGATGTAAATCAACTTCCAGCAATTTGGTTGAACTAGTCAACAACATTCTCTACTTATCAAATATGATTTCCCAATGTACACCGGGAAAGATGACAACAACAAACACATTGGAGCAATCATGCTATCCTGATTTAGAGGAAAAGGGGAGATTAATCACTGGGATTAATAGTTTAACTATGGAAGCATATTGGTTATTTCTGGTAAAGCCGCATACACAAAGAGCCGCCCTTAAGTGCCTAACAGATGCGATCGCGTATATAATTCCCGATATTCAAGATGCCACCTATGCCGCCCAGCTCAGTTCGCGCCTCAACAAACCTCCTGAAGTAGAGCCAATGCTTGCAATAAGTCAGCTCAGATTTAAAGGCAAGCAGCCTACCTGATGAATCATGTCGCCGATTGCCAGATCGCTGAGAAATATAGGATCAAAATTTATTGATACCGATTTAGTTGCATTTCAGTTTAATAGATATTTAGATTAATTTAGTATTTATAGACCCTTTCATTGTTTTGGAAAGGGTCGTAAATTTTTGTACCAGACTAAAAGACTGAAGTTTGCACTATTGTGCTTCAGTCATATTCTTTTATAAAACTGGACCAGTTATTCTTAATTCGATAAGGAAGCTTTTTATGCAATTGTGCACTATTGTCTTTGTTGTGAATTTTTTTGCGTTGAAGAAAGAATTACAAGTAGCGATTGATATCGGGAGTGTCAAAGCAGCTCATATGGTATTTCTATCTATGTCTGAATTCATTCCTGTTATGTGAATTGTTATTTGATTATCCTTGCTATTGTTGATTATATGCATGCGCTGTAACAGCAGATCTACATTCATACCACTATTGGATGTTTTATGATATGCTTTCCTTTTAATCATGTATATGTCGATAATATAAATGATGAGTGTGGTAATATCGCATTAATCGCTGGGCTTAACTATTTAGGCACAGCAATCTTAAATGAATTAATATCTATGTCTGATCGATGGAGTCATCTATATGCCTGTCTTTAGACACAAACCATTAAACGCTGCACTTTAAAGTTCAATAGATTCCCGGGATAGGTTATAGTTCTTGCATTCTTGTTAATATTTTAGTTATTCGCCCATTGCTAGCTTAGTTTTATAAATCATCCATTCATCCCGTTTATCTACTTTTGGGAAACTGGTCCCATTATCCCCAGTCGGAGCCACTATTCCAAACGGAAAAGGAGCTGTACTAAGGTCCGGACCGGGTGGTTATCCCCGATGTTGTTGCAGTGATTTTCGAGGCATCAACAGGTGAGAAATTGAATATGATAAAAGCATTAAACTACTGAATCATATCTTCGCTACAAATCACAACATTTGTTAAAACCATATCTCGACACTCATCACTACATTCAAATCATACCATATTCATAGATACATATCTAACATTATTAGCTACAAGCATAAACATATCAAGTAAGTATATTCTTTAGTCTTCACTACACTTTTAAATCTATCAGATCTAAGCCTTCTCCTTTCTCCCTGGTGCACACCTATTTTAGATCATATCACACATGAAAAAAACCATTACTTGCACACATAAATCCTTGATGTCCATCTCATTCTATAGCTTTTGCCTTTGCCAATACCTCAAGAAAATACTTTAGCAATGTTGTTAGTATTCGTTGATGGGATCAAATAGGCGTTGTCGCCACAATTACTATGGTAAAATACCATGGTAATGACCCTTGGTATCTAGATTTCCATGGTTCAGGTTATGTACATAACTTTTGTTCACAAAACCTTCGTATGTAGGAACGGTGTATACTTCTCAAAATTCACATTTTTCATCCATATGTAACTGAAATTCCATTTCTTTTCCATATCTTCTGCAATTCATGTACCATAATATTTTTACCATCAATTATGTCATCATATTATTGTAGGTTTTAACCTCATACATAAATTACCTGCATACGAATTCTAAAAACATAAAATAAACAATGGTGAGATCATAAAACATAAAACAGATATACACAAAGATTTTTCCCCAGATCCCAAAACTAGTACTACCAGATTGATTTTTCATTATGTTCCTTTCAATGTTACAATACATGTATATACATGTCAAAGCATCTATAAACCCCAATCCATTAACCCTGGATTGGAACATAATCATAGTTCCCTTAACCGGATCTACAAAATACCATGGATTGAAAACCATCGTGCCCAAAACCATGTGCGAAATCCATGCAAAAAACCATAGGTAGTTCCGCCCACCTAACATAGGGTCCAAAAAAAATTTCCTGGGGTGCTGCCCCGGACCCCATGCAAGGGGCCTATCGCCCCCCTGCATACCCTCGGATTGGGAGGGTAGACACCCCCCCGTATGTGGGGTAGTTGTGGAAAGAATATAACACAACCCAACATTCTCCCACTTGTTTTTTTCTTTTCAGAGGGGGCCACAGGAGAGCTTAGTCATTGATCCAGCCCTACAACGCCCATTGTTTCTCTACACCAAGAGAACTTCTCAATGCTCATAGACTTTGTCAATGCATCTGCAATATTCTTCAAATTTTCCACCTTTACCAGCAACACCTTTTTTTCCTCAACCATATCCCTCACAAGGTGATACTGAACATAAATTTTCTTTGTCATTGAATGATAAGCAGGGTTCTTTGCCAAGAAAATTGCACTTGGTTGTCACAGTCTATCCTTATGGGTCGTTGTGCTAACCACATACGTGAACACAATATCTGCAACCAAACTTCTTCCTTTCTTGCATGAGTGGCTGCCATGTATTCAGCCTCTGTAGTTGAATGTGCCACTACAGACTCTCTCTTACTCATCCAATTGACTGCAGCTCAAAATAGGTTAACACACATACCCACTTGTAGATCTTCTCTGATCCAGATCTCCAGCCTAGTCTACATCAACAAAGCTAAGGATGTCCAAAAATATCTCCAATCCTGATCTTCCTTAGTAGCACAAACCATAATCATTAGTACCATGCAAATACCTGAAAACCCGGTTCACTGTTGTCCAATGCTCCTTCCCTAGTTTTGACGTAAACCTTCTGAATACTCCCACTGCATGTGCAATGTCTGGTTTAGTACAAACCATTGCATACATCAGGCTACTGACTGCACTTGCATATGGAACACAGGACATGTCCTTTTCCTCTTCTTATGTCTTGGGACATTGTTCAGCAGATAACTTTACACCTACAAGAATAGGAACCTTCATCGGTTTACTATCCTGCATATTAAACCTTTGCAATATTGTCTCAACATACTTCCTCTGGTTTAACTAGAGCTTCCTCTTTTCCCAAAATCGTTTAATTTCCATGTCAAAAATATAGTTTGCAACACCAGGATCTTTCATGTCGAATTTGGACGACAATTGTGTCTTCAAATCTTGGATAATTTCTTTGTCATTTCCAAACAGCAACATATCATCCACATACAAGACTAGATAAATAACATGGTCACCAATTAATTTAAAATGCACACAGTGACCTTATTTGCTTCTGGTGAAGCCAATTCCCCATATAAATGTATCAAATTTCTAATACCACATCCTCGATGACTGTTTTAACCCATACATAGACATTTTTAACTTGCATACCAGTTCTTTCTTACCCTTCACCGTAAATCCTTCAAGTTGCTTCATTTAGATCTTTTCTACTAGATCCCTGTGAAGAAATGGTGTCTTCACATCCATCTGTTATACCTCAAAATATAAAGCAGCAACAACATATAAAAGAAATCTAATAGAAGCTACCTTAGTAACAAGAGGAAAAATATCACAAAAATAAATTCCCGGCACCTGGGAATAACCTTTTGCTACCAACTGAGCTTTGTATTTCTCCACCTTTCCTTCTGCATTCTTCTTCTTCTTAAACACCCATTTTCTTCCAATGGGTTTCCTTCCAGCTGATAACTCCACCAGATCCCAAGCCTCACTTTTGTGCAAAGATGCCATTTCATCAACCATGGCCTTTTTCCAGAGTTTTCCATCCTCTAAATCCATTGCTTCCTTCACAGTTCTGGGATCATCATCAGTAATAGATAAACTAAAATTTGAACAAAAAGAAGATGGACTATACCTTTTTGGCTACCTTCTTTCTAGAATTGATCTTCTCATAGCTGTAGTTTGTGGCTCTTTATCTTCTAATTCCTCTTCTACTGTAGAGTCTGATTCTCCCTCCTTTAGCTCAAACTCTATCTTCTCAGGTTCCTTTGGTAGGAATTCATGTTTAATAACATATTTCACCTCTCTAAACACCACATCTCGATTGTACACAACCTTTCTTGTTTCTGGGTTCCAAAGCTTATAACCTTTTAAACCATCCTTATATCCAATAAATATGCACTATTCAGATTTACTATCCAACTTTGTTCTTTTCTCCTTTGTAACATGTACATATGCATCACATCCAAATACCCTCAGATGTGAAAGAGAAGGTTTCTTACTAGTCTATACCTATTTTGGAGTCTTATCCTCTAACGCTGATGAAGGTAATCTGTTGACCAGGTAACATGCAGTCTCCACCGCCTCTGCCTATAATTCCTATCCTAACCCGACACCAATGAGCATGCTTCTTGCCCTTTCCATCAATGTCTTTTTCATTCTTTCTGCAACTCCATTTTGTTCAAGTGTGTATGGAGTAGTCCCTATCGTGATATACCACACTTCTTACAGAACTAATCAAATTCCTTCTTGAAAAACTCTCCACCGTTATCTGTCCTTAACACCTTTATCTTCTTCTCTATCTAGTTTTCCACCAGAGCCTTAAATTCCTTAAACCTGTCAAAGACTTCAGATTTCTTCTTGAGGAAACATATCCATGTATTTCTTGAGAAGTCATCTATAAATGATACATAGTACATAGAATTACCCAATGATGGAACCGACACAATTCCAAACACATCATTGTGCACAAGTTCTAATATTCATTTCGCCATCTTACCACCAGAGGGGAAACTCACGTGATTCTGCTTCTCATGTACACAATTTTCATAGAAATCAAAATACAGAGATAAATTAGACATAACTTCTACCATACCATTATGATGAAGTATTCAAAGGCCCTTCTCTCTAATATGAACAAGCCTTTGATGCCATAGCATGGTCTTTTCTCCAAAGACACTAATTTTCTGCTCCATTTTTAGGAACCACAGATCTATTGCACCGATCAATAACAGTTCTACCTTGAAGTTTGTACAGAGTTCCAATCCAAACTCCCTGCATCAATACCAGTGCTCCCTAAACCATCTTGCAAGTATCTTTCTCAAACATTGTTTTTACACCTGCATCATCCAGCTTTCTTACAAAAATCATATTTTTGGCCAATGCAAGAATATGCAGAACACCCAGAAGTGTTCTAATTCTTCCACCTTGCAACTTCAACTTGACTTTTCCGTGACCAACGATTCTATTCTTCCTCTCCTCCCCTAAGAAGACATCACCACCATCATATTTATCATACTTGCAGAACCACTTTCTATGGAGAATGAAATGAAAGGATGCAATTGAGTCAATCAACCATGCCTCATGATCTACATGTGTACTTGAAGAAGAAGCCAAGTACATATCCCCGCCTTCATCTAAGGTGGTTTTTGCCTCTGCAAAAGGAGAATCATCAGATCCATTTCCTTTCTCCGGAGCTTTAGATTTACAATCCCTTTTGTAGTGCCCTTCCTTTCCTCATTTCCATCACACCTTTATAATTTTTCTTGGAGATTTAGATCTCCCTCTAGATTTAGATCTCCCACTCAAGGACATATTTTTGTTTCTATTCTGGGACCATCCTCGTACAGATAAGGCATCACCATTATGGCCCTCCATATTTTTCCGTCTCATCTCTTCTGACAACACGGATGATATTATTTCATCAAACTACAAGGCAGTTGCATTGCTACCTATTGCAACAACTAGACTATCCCACGAATCTAGTAGAGAACACAACAAACTGATGCATTATCTTCATCAGAAATTTTAATATCAACAAATAATACCTGACTTACCACGATATTAAATGCGTTCAGATGATCTGTCACTGAGTCTCCATCTTTCATACTCAGGTTATACAACTTTTTCCATAGGAAGAGTTTATTCAATAGAGACTTAGATTGGTACAAAGTCCCTAACTTGTCCCATAAATCCTTTGTTGAAGCTTCCCATGATACATTCAACAACACTGAATCTGAGACACACAATAGTATTGTGCTTTTTTCCTTCTGACCCAACTTCGCCTAGTCTTTAGCTGACATTGTTGTTGGTTTAGTACCCGGATATACCGTGATCCGTTGATCTTTATCCATCAGCAGATCCTCTATCTTGAGTCTCCACATCTCAAAAATCTGACCATTAAATTTCTCGATCTCTATCTTTCCACTGCTCACCACGTTCTTTGACCACAAGAATCGATCCAACAAATCTCCCACTGAACAGGGTCTACCACAGGCCCGAGCAAAAATATAGAAAATCATGTATATTCACAAGCTCATGTAATCTACTAAAACAAGAGACAAGAATGTACTTCTACTCTTTACAGTGGAAGCACATAAAGATAAAGAAAAACAATAATCGGCAAGAGGAAGAACATCAATGGCACATAACACAATAAATATCTAGGGAAAGCCACAAATCAAAACCCCACTATCTGTATTGTATTAATCTGGAAAATTAAGACGAAATTACAATGCTTGTTCTCTCTAAAACAATCCCAAAACTCAGCAAATTTAATCTCCAACTCATAAGCAAGATCAAGGCCAAATCTTAGCCTCTTCACAAGCTATCCAGGGTGATACCATTCTTGTTAAGGGTAAAAACACCATTTCACTACATAAGGCCAGCAAAGTATGTGAGTGAACAAAATAATATCCCTTTTTCAGTTAAATAAGGATTTACAAGCATGTAACCATGGTTGCTAAAGTTCTAATTTTGATTTTAAGTAAGAATTTCATTCTAGTTTGTAATTTTATTACAAAAACAGAGATGTAACCCTTTTTTAATTATATATTTATGTAAATTTATGTCATTATATGTAATAAGTGACTTTTCTCAAGCTATCAACTCAGTTCCAAAATGCCAAAGGACCAAAAATCAAAGGTCAAAGTATGCCAATGTATATCAAGTGATCAATTTGTACAAGAAAAGGTCAAATGTAAAGATATAATTTCCAACAGTAAATTGAATGACAAAAGGAAGAAAGTGGGTCCCAAGGCCCAAAGTATCAATTTCATGAAGTATAAAAAGCACCAATACACCAAAAGCAAATCCATTTTCACTCTCAAAGGTTGACCTCACACTCCCTTGGCAAAAATTTCGGTTTTGTAGGTTCAGAGGAGAAAAATTTCTTGGTGCTACAGTTAGGAAGAAGGCGTTGCACCTAGAAGCCAGACACTATGCTTAGAGATTTGGGCAATGTGTTTTTCAACACTGGCACTGCACTTCTGGGTTAGGCATAGGGGTGATTTTAGGGGCGAATGTTCGCCCTTTGGCGAAATTAAGGGGTTTTAAATTTTTAGTGGGCGAATATTTTGTATCATAGTACATTTTTACAAATCACCTCAAATAGCCCACCTTATTTTAAGGGAGAGGGTAAAAAAGGTAAATTTAGCCCTTGAAATTAGGAGTTACAACCTTCCATTCGCCCATTTTCAAGAATAGGTTTTATTTAAGTGAATCCATTCGCCCATTTTCAAGAATAGGTTTTATTTAAGTGAATCCTATGGGCCAAAGGCCCAAATACCATATTTATAAAAGAGGTATGGTAAATTAATAAAAATATAAATAAATGAGAGGTATGGTAAATAAATAAAGCATTTTTTATATTTACTCCATAAGTCCCCTTATGTACATGCAAGGGTGTAAACAAATAAAAATATAAGTAAAGTGCATGTATGGTAAATAAATAAAACGTCTTTTTATACTTACTCAAAAGGTATGGTAAATAACTAAAAATATAAATAAACTAGACTCATGGTAAATAAATAAAACCTCTTTTTATATTTAGTCCATAACCCTCATTCTATTTATGAAGGCTCAAGAAATTGAGGTTTTATTTAAGTGAATCTTATGGGCCAAATACCATATTTGTAAAAGAGGTATGGTAAATTAATAAAAATATAACTAAGCGAGAGGTATGGTAAACAATAAAACATTTTTTCATATTTACTCCATAAGTCACCTTGTATTTATGAATGGTATGGTAAATTAATAAAAATATAAATAAACCGAGAGGTATGGTAAACAAATAAAACATTTTTTTATATTTACTCCATAAGTCACCTTATATTTATACTATGGGACAAATACCATGGACTAGATTGTTATTAATACCATGCAAAAAAACGTTATTAACCCTAATATTAGTAGTAATAAAAATAAAAATGGCACATGGTATTCACCCATGGTATTCACCAAAATGGCACATGGTATTGACCCATGGTATTCACTTGGAATGTAGCCTATTTAAATGGGGGAATTAAAGCAGCATAGATCATCTTTACTCTATATCTACTAACCCCCGAGAGGTATCAAATATCATGATATGAAAACTAGCATAGTGTGAAAAAATATTTGATCCGATCAAGAGTAAAAATGGATGTTGTAATTTAATGTATGTCCATCTTTACTCTGGATCTACTAACCCCCGAGAGGTATCAAATATCGTGATATGCAAACTAGCATAGTGTGAAAAAATATTTGATCCGATCAAGAGTAAAAATGGATGTTGTAATTTAATGTATGTTAAACATTTTAGCTTGGTTAAAATAAAAAATAAAATAAAAATCAACTATTAATTTTATTAATTTTTCTAAATTACTAATAGTAATTTTTAAGCTCCAGTTTTATGATAACCCATGGTATTGACCCATGGTATTCATGTGAGCATAGCCTATTTAAAGGGGAAATTCTATCTTAGATCCATCTTAATTTTAGGTCTACCAAGTGCTCAGAGGGATAAATAGATTTCATCCCCCTAAGAGGGGTAGATGTGGAGTTAAGATGGATATAGGTTGGTTTTTATGATAATGAAGATATTAAATAGAATTAGGAAATTATATTGTAAAAACATCTTAAGGTGAATGGTTAAAGGATAGACATTGGACAAGTATATTTGTATAATTCTGTTTTAAACTGAAAAAAATCCAGGGCTAAAAGGAATGGATTGATTGCACTAGTCATCCTTCTATAACTTTCCAACATATGGTGGAGTAAACAGATTGTAATTTGGGTAATTTTTCTAATTGCAAACGAGAACATACTTGTGTATTCGCAGGGTGGTTACGAGGTCCCTAGAATTGGAGTAAACAGATTGCAATTTGGGTAATTTTTCTAATTGCAAACAGGAACATACTTGTGTATTGGCAGGGTGGTTACGAGGTCCCTAGAAGTGATGAATTTGAATTTTTCTTGGTTTTATATATAGTATTAGATAGGTCCCTAGAAGTGATGAATTTGAATTTTTCTTGGCTTTATATATAGTATTAGGTTTTCTTCTCATGCTTTCTGTGAATGGAATGGGTGAATTTTATCCTACACCTACTAGTTTATCGATATGTAATTTCGGTAATTTTGATTTCAAAAGATATTTTACAGAAATGCAATGATTTCATTTGTGTATTCAATAAACACAAGATTTTATAATTGAGTAAAATATTCGCCATGCCTGGTGAGAGATTCGCCAAACAATTATATATACATATCATATTATTGATAAAATCGCCTTCCATTTTTCCTATATACCATGGAGATTCGCCCATTTATTATACATGTAAATTTAGGGGGGTTCTTAAAATTTTCCCTGAGGCACTGTGTTTTTGCCCAGTGCGTTGTGCTTTTTCCTAGTAAGCCTCCAAGGTTCCAAAAACACCTCAAACTCCTCTCAAAGCTCCACAAGAGTGGGTTTTCCTCCTCTACCAAGTAAGTAACCCTCTCTTCCACTCATTTTCTCTTCCAAACAACACTTCTTCTTAGTGTTTGATTCCTAAGCAAAATTGGTCCCTAGGCAAGGGACAAAACCCTAAATTCATTCCTATCTTAAAAATTGCTACCCACAGACCCTACAACACCTTCCTACATCACTATTGAAACCATACCTACACTTACACTATCTTTCCTTAGTCCCTAAACACTTTTCCTACAAAACCCTAAGACCTAGGTTACTAAAACTCCCTAGGCAGCCTCTACCATAAACCTGTAAATTAATTTTCATTTCCAACTCCCTTCACATTTTCACCCCCCATCACCTCCCACAGTTCCATAACCCAGCACCTCATCTCCCCAAATTTTTGTATTCCTATCCCCATTCCCTACACCTATTCCCACTTCCCTTTATCACCTAACTTATCACTAGGGTTTCTTGAACAAACATTATGGAGGAAGATAGAGATTATATGGAAGAAGAAGATAAAGAACATAGGAGGCCACACAAAGGAGGCAGAATCCTAAGGCTGGAGCCCACTAGCATAAATGAATGTATGGCTTCACCAATGGAAGCCTCATGGTTTCAGTATGTGGTTTGCCTTAACTTTTGCAAATTGATTGAAAGAGTTCAACATCACCCAGTTTTGACTAGACTCTTTGCATCACACCTTAAATACAATCAAGTAACCCTAGCAGAGTGACCTTCAGTTGTCTACTTCTATCATTGTTGCTGCCACAGGGATTCCAAACATGGGTGAGAAGTGGTTTAAATCAAAGGATTTGGATGATCAGTATTATGAACCATTTATCAAACAACTATACAGGAATGAAAGGAGGAACGTGTTCCCTTTCACCTACCTTCTTAATAGGTATGCCCCGCTGATGAAAATCATCATGAAGTACTTCTCTTGTGAAGGTAGGTTCTCTAGGATCTATACCTACCATATTAGATTGCTTATGCACTTCACAAGGGTCAAATTCCTCAATATCAAAAACTATATGTTTAGAAGCAAAGATAAAATGGCCTCCATTGTGCAAAAAAGAGACTAGGACTAGCAAATGAACAACCTTTTCCAGCACTCATTGATCAAGATCATTGTCCTTCATCACCTTGATCAGTTGCATATTTCATGGGACAACTTCATTGTCATTGACATTTTCATAGCTCCACTAGATACACATGCTGAAAGTATGCCTTCTTCATCTCATCCCATTGATCATCATGCTGAAGCCATACCCCCTTCATCTCAGCCCACTACTTGTATTCCTCCATCTAATCAGCCACCCTCATTATCACCACCATCATCACCATTTCATGATCATGTAGGGTCACCTAGAAGAGTTGAGGTCATCAGGCCTAAGAGGATAGATGTGAGCACATTGGCACATACTTATCAGAGAGGCCACAGGCAGGTGTTTTCCCCATAGATTGTGGGAGGGGCCTTTCCTTCTTCATCAACAAAGTAGGTATAGAAGGGCAAGGAGAAGATGACAGAGGCAGAGATCCAGTAGCAGGAGGAGGACCTCCATGAGACAGAGCAGGATTTTGACTTAGTTGACCTAAGTGAGCATGATGAGAGTGAAAACACAATAATTTTCATCAAAGAAAAGGATGCACTCATAGGGGAGCTCCAGGTCAAATTGTAGAGGGAAAAATACATCATTTCATACTATGAGCAGGAAAACAAGTAGTATGAGACCAAACAAGAGCTTATGGAGATTCAACTCATCAAGGAAAAGAGGGAGGATGAAAATGCTAAGGCTTTACTTGATGAAGCATATGGAGAATATGGTGAACATCTAGAGGAATAGGTTCCAAGGAGAAGGCCAAGGACTAGAGGCCTAAAAATAGCATTGGAGCTAGAAGAATAGAAAGAGGTTGAACTAACTAATCAGCTTACCCTAAATGAACAGTTTGCCAAAATGATCAATGAGAACCGGGAGCATTGGCTCGAGAGGGTAAACAACCATCTTGAAAATCTCCTAGACAAGGCCAAAAGGGATAATGAAATTCAGAAGAAGATGGAAAAACACTATGCCTACATAGAAAGGATTTTCAGGGCAAAACTCAAAGCTGCAAAGAAGAAAATTGAAACCCTAACCAAGAAAAGGGAGGAAGATAAACTTGAAATCCTTGTTGAGGCATCACTCATGGCTTGACACACATCATCAACATTCCTACGGCCAAATTTTGGAAAATTTTGAGCAATTTTGGGAAATTTTGAAGTTTTGTGCATTTTTGGCAATTTGTGCACCAGTCACACTGCTAAAAGCGCAACGCCCTAGGCGCTGCGATTTTCCTAAGGACCTCTAAATGCAAAATTTCCACCACCATTGGATTTAGAAGGTCAAGTAGAGTAAGTAAACCCACTTTTCTATTTTTTTTGGGTCAACTGGGTAGTCAAAAGGTCAAAAAACACCCAAAAAATCATGTTTCTGCCCTGCTTTAGAGGTTGGTGTTGCGCTTTTGACCAGCCTTGGGAGAATAAACTTAGGGAGGGTCAAAAGTTGACCATTTTGGAAAATAAGGGCAGATCCTAAACTAGATAGGACATGCTTTCCAATGAGCTATCATGGGATAAATTTGGACACTGTGAACCCCCTCAAAAGTGGAGTTGAAGTTGGCGCTACGCTTAGGATAGTGGCGTTGCGCTTTTGACACAAATTTTATGAGTTTCTGAGTTTTGATAGTTTCACCTTGACAAATCATGTTTTACCAATGTAATTGATGGATGTAAATGTAATAATGATGTTTTTACTGTTACCTAGGGTAAATACATTAGGTGAAAGCTCCTTTTATGATGTAATGAATCAGTTTCCTAAAGTGAGGGATGAGTCACTTTGACCACCCTACACTCTAGCTATCAGTTTAGTTTTTGGTGGAACTGCTCCTCCTCTCATGGATTCGACCCCTGAGGATAGGATGAGTTGGTTTCAGGCCTATATCATGTAATTTCTGAGTCATTCTAAGGGTTGGACTTTTTTGGATGTTGTACTTATGTTTCAAACTTTGGGATGAAATATATTGGATGAGTTGCAGCTATTTTGGTGGGATTCATGTGGCATGCTATTTTGACATTGTTTCTTCTTCAATCACATATGTATGAATGTTTTTTACCCTTCATGATTCATTTCACTCTAAATATGTTTGATTTTTAAGGTGTTATAAGTAGAATTCATCTTGTATGCTCTGGTTTGGGAAAATCATCATAGATTGTTTCATTTATTTAGTTTAAAAAGAATTCATGATATTCATGCTCTTTTTAGCATCTCACTAGTCTAAACCATCTCATCACTATACTACCAAGTGTTAAAGTAACTTGCCTACCATGCCCCATCAGATGTCTGCAATTCTAATTCTCTTTTTCCCTGACCTAGTTCACTCTCTGACCTAATTCACTCATATAGTGACTACCCCAACCAAATCAAATCAAAAAACCCTGAGCTACTATATCTGGCCTAAAACCCTAATCTATCCAACCCTTCTGGCTGTGATCCTTTGGAGAGAGCCCTCTCCGGCTTGGTATGGATAGCTACCAAGTCAAAAGATTGGTTTTTGGTTACCTCAAATGGACTCTTCCTCGGCCTTGGAGATTCGGAGGAGTGATAACATACTGGCCGTTTTCGGGGAATGAAAGGTTCATTTTCCCTGGGTGTACAACTATTTCTCATTTGAGTTTGGTCCTCTGGATGATGGGAATAAGATTCATAAAGGTTCATTCCGTAATTGTAGTGTTGAGATTGTAGAGCTAGCCTCAAGGAGACAAACAATGCAAAATTCTGCATCCTGGTCAAGCTGATTCAGTCGAAGACAAACAGAGATTGTTTAAAAAATGAAGAAGGTTACAAGTTACAAGTTCGATCAGACTTCATTTCATTGGTAAGCTTTCGATCATTACCAAGTTAAAATTTCTCTATTGACAACTTTCCTTTGAAAAGATCTTTGTTCAGCTCAAAGTCTTAGGTATTTTTCCTCATATAGTATGTGACCCTATTAAGATATTGGCTCCGAAAAGATATACCAGGTCAAACCCTAACCCAAAATCCTCCTTCTCCAGTTGATGACCTGAAAGATTGTTGAGAAAGCCTAAAGTCCCTTTCCCCGAGACTGAAACCACAAAATTGGAAAGGACCACTTCCTTGCCAGATCATATACTTAGTATTGAGGATATTCTGTTTGACATTAAATTCGAGATATCCCTATTCCATTCAAAATCTGAGTTTTGTCTTACCGAAGAAGTTTTTGATCCCATAAAGTTTGACTCATACCTTCCTGCCTCAAAGTCTTTGTTTAATCAACCTTCTGCTGCTTCTCAGTCTTCAAAACTTGAACATGAGGTTTGGTCTAATTTCGAGAAACTTCAAAGCCTAGATTATCAATTACAAATCACTGTTGAAAAGGCCTATATCTAGTATCAGCTTGAAAGTTTATCTTCTGCCATATCCCCTACCACACCTCCGAAAACATCCATATTACCACCTTCGTCTTCATCCCAACCAACACAACCCATTGCAGTTCCCATTCACCATTCCCCAGCAGTCATGGTGAGATTTTCACCTTTAGTATTACCTGGTTGGTTGGTAGCTTTACCTCAGACCTATGGCCAAAGACTTCCTCTTTTTGATGGCAACCTGGGAATCACTGCACAACAACATATTGATAAGATGGCTGATTTCATTGACTTAGAGGAGGTTGATGAAGATGATTCTAAAATGAGACTAATGGCCCAAAGCTTTTCTGGAGATGTGAAGAAATGGTTTTGTGGTTCGGCGACATGCTCTATTGATACTCCTTAAAGGTTAAACGATTTGTTCTTAGCCAGGTGGCAATAAAAGAAGAATCCATTGTAGATATTGGCGGGATACAATACATTGAAAATGAATCCTAATGAGACGGTTCAGGAGTTCACTATAAGGTTTAATCAAATCTACAATTCCATTTCGAATAACATGAAACCTCCACCTGATTTGGAACTTCAACATTACCCGGATGCTTTTGAAATAGAGATGGCTTATCAACTAAGGGAAAGAGATCCTCCAACTCTAGAAGAAATGCAAAATAATGCAATAAGTGTGGAAGTGAATTTGATGATTAAAAGGTCTCAATTGAAACATGAGAAACAAAAAAAAAGAGTAACCATCAAAGAAGAATCTTCTTCTTCCACCAATCTCAAACTAGATGCATTGATTAGAACCATGGAGAGAATGGCCAACCGAATGATATATTTAGATAGACCGTAGGAGCCACAAGTTAGAAATCCTAACTTTAGAAACCAATAGCAATCTCAGTACAGGATAAAACAAAGAGAGTGGAAAGCATCTGAAGAATCGACATCTCAGTGGCCAATTCAGACACCCTTGCAACAAAATTATGCTCAAGGAGAATTTGATGATGAAACAAACCTGATTGTCGAGGAAAATCACTTCTTTTGGGAATATTACCATCCCATTTTCTTGACTGAAAATGAGAAGTATGTTGAGGAGATGGAGGATCCTAAGGATGAAGACTACATACTGGCAAATGAAAATGCATTGGAAGCTCAATCTGATGATTATCAAAGAGGATACTTGAATGCACTAAGCTCTTAGTAGAAGCAATATTCCTTGAGAAATAGAGATTTCCCAATCACTCCCATTCAGAAAAGAACATCACAACAGAAGGATACTCAACCAAAAATAAATCCTCAAGGAAATCAAAGAAAAGGTAGAGAGATGGTAGTATCTAACCAAAGCAAAGTAAACAAAGAAACTACAATTGATCCAAACAAATACTCTAATAGTCAGAAGAAGGATTAGACATCAAGAGACCAGCTCGAGAAAAGAGACACCATTCAAAAAGAGGTAGAAAAATCCAGCTCATTCAATTTAGAAACTACAATTTCAAAGTGAAAGTGTCAATCCCTCTAATTGAACTTGTCAAAAATAGCCATTACAAGTATGATATAGTTAAAATGCTAAAAGTTGATCCTATGTATGATATGGTTAATATTGAAGATGACCAACCTGAATTAATTTTTGGTCCAGCCATAGATGGTCAGTCAGGAGATAGTGATGTTCCTCCATTTAACCTGAGTTTAAGAATCCATCAGTTCATTCTTCATAACTCCATGCTTGACTCGAGAGCCTCCCATAATCTAATGCCCAAGGCCATCATGGAAAGGTTGGGTCTAGATACAACTCTGGAGTATCATGACTTGTACTCTTTTGATTGCGATAAGGTCTATTGTCTTGGTCTAATCAAGGATTTGGTAGTATCCCTAGACCAAATCCCGACAGAGAATGTTTTAATGGATGTGGTGGTAACTGACATACCACCATGGTTTGGGATGTTGTTGTCAAGGTCATTGGGAGCGAAACTAAGAGGCACACTATAGTTAGACTTTTCCTATGCCACCATCCCGGTTTTCGGGCAATTGAGGAGGTTGTACCGAGAAACCAAAATGAAATTCATGATAACTAGCAAGGAGAAGCCCAATAATCATCCTATAAATGTTGTACATATAGATTTAGAGTCATTTGTTTTATATAATGATAGCAGATAGAATGATGTAGATAGTCAGCTTGTGGAAATTAAAGATGTACTAGAGATTTTCAATTGTATAAAGACATTTTCAAATTAGGAAAAAGAAAATTTGCCAAGTTCATTAGAACAACCATTGGACAAGGCAGAGAAAGGCTTTGAACAGCCACCAGAGAAGGTAATGGAAAATTCAGAACACTCTGAAGAGAAAGTTCATAAAATTGACCCAAAACATAACCAATATGTACAACCCTTGGAAGAGGAACATGGTCTTTGGACCATGGACTTTGATGGCGCTCTTGGGAAAGATGGAGTAGGTATTGGCATTTGGATTCGAATTCCACATCATTAGCAAGGTAAGCTCCCTCAGAATGTTAGATTATGCTCATACAAGTTAGCTTTTGATTGCACTAACAATGAGGCCGAGTATGAAGTGCTGATCACAAGTTTAAAGATCTTGAAAAGTTTAGGTGCACGAAAAATTGCAGTGTATGGTGATTCAGAACTTGTGATCAAGCAAGTCAAATGAGAATATCAAACTCATCATCCACGAATGGAAAAATATAGAAATACAATTTTAGATATTCTTAGGATGTTTCCTAAATATACACTTTCAATTGTACCAAGGAGTCATAATTTCATAGCGGATTCATTAGCTACAGCTGCAAGCAATTTCAAAATCCCCATTTTTTCAAACAAGAAATTTGAGATTCATGTGAAGCATTGGCCCTCTGTTCCTGACAACTTGTGATATTGGAAAGTATTCTGGGATGACAAGTAGGTGAATAAATTTCTTTAGAGTGAAGGAGAGTTTGAAAATTGTTCCATGGATGAAATTTACAACGAGGATGATCAAGTCATTGAGGCAACCCAAGTTGATATATTACAACTGAAGGACAACAATATTCTGAAAGGTCTTGTACCTCTAGGAGACTTATTTGATCAAGATGATGTAGTGAGGAAGCCTACATTAGTACCTATTGAGAAAGGTGTTGAAGACGTGAACATTGGAACAACAGACAAACCAAAAATGATCAAGCTGTCCAAAACATTGTCTCTCGAGGTAAAAGAGAAATACATTCATCTATTGTCTGAATTTTCTGATGTTTTCGCTTGGGATTATGCAGATTTAAAGGAGTATGACAAGAAAATAATTCAGCATACCATCCTGATTAAGCCCAATCAAAAGCCCTTCAGACAAAAGCTAAGAAGGATTAACCCGAGGTTGCTTCCATCCATAGAGAAAGAAGTTAACAGACTTTATGAGGCGGGCATCATTGTTCCTATCTGATTTTCTGATTGGATATCAAATCTAGTCCCGATGAGAAAGAAGATTGAAGAGATTAGGATCTGCGTAAACTTCAAAAACTTGAACAAATTATCTTTGAAAGAGAATTATTCGCTTCCAAAAATTGACCTTATACTTCAGAGAGTTGTGGCCGCTTCTCGACTGTCACTTTTGGATGGCTACTCCAGCTACAATCAAGTTTTAGCGCATGAAGATGATCAGGACAAGACAACATTCACCACACCTTGGGGTACATTCAAATATGAAAAAATTCCATTTGGTCTAAAAAATGAAAGGGCCACTTTTCAGCGTGCAATGGACATAGCCTTTTCAGATGAAAAAGATGTTTTCTTAGTTGTATACTTAGATGATGTAAATGTATTTTCGCATTCAGATGATGAACATTTGCATAATTTAAGAGTAATTTTTCAGAAATGTAGAAAGTTCAGAATCTCTCTCAATCTGAAGAAAAGTTTGTTTTCTATGGAGGAAGGAAAAATTCTCGGCCACATCATTTTGAAAGATGGCATCCGGATTGACCCTTCACGAGTAGAAGCCATTCAACAAATTGACTTCACTCGCAGCAAGAAAGAAATCCAAGCATTCAATAGTAAGGTGAATTTCTTACTCAAATTTATTCCTAATTTGGCTGAACATCTTAGAGAAATGACCAATATGTTGAAAAAGGATAATGATATGAAGTGGTTTGAAGAAGCTCGCAAGTCCTTTCATGCAATAAAGCTTGCCTTAACCACTGCCCCTGTTTTAATTAGTCTTGATTACACTGATGATTTTATTATATTTTCATTTGCTTCTGAGCATACCATGGCAGCAGTACTAATGCAAAAAAGGATAAAACGAGCTGCCAATAGCATTTTTCAGTCGCAATATCAGGGATGCAGCCCTCAAGTACAACATCATTGAGAAACAAGCCTTGGCTTTGGTAAAGGTGATCAAAGATTTCAGAGTTTACATTTTACATTCCCATACTCTAGCTTATGTGCCTAATGCAACGGTAAAAGAAGTTCTTGTGCAAAATGACCCAGAAGGTAGAAGAGGTAGATAGATAGCAACATTATTAGAATATGATCTTGATATCAAGCCTACCAAGCTGATCAAGGGTCAAGGCTTAGCCAAACTCATGGCTGAGTCAAACCTTCATGCTCTAGACATCAACCTTGTAGCAACATTGTCTGAAAATCAAGAATAAGTGGATCTCATTCAGGTATCTGAAATCTTTCTATTATCCCCACAATATTTAGATATTATTTATGTGCTTCAACATCTAAATCCCCCTCTAGGCATGTCTAAGGCTAAGAAAAGGCCATTGAAGTTGAATGCTTCCAAATATTATATCATGGACAATGCACTTTATTGGAAAGATCCTGGAGGTGTGTTGTTGAACTGTTTGACTGAAGATGAGTCTAAATAGGTAATAAATTACTTCCACAAGTGAGATTGTGGGGGCCACTTGTACTAGAAGACCATGACCAACAAAGTACTAAGAGCGGGTTACTATTGGCCTACACTTTTTGTAGATATCTATAAGGTAGTGATGAGTTGTCAAGAGTGTCAAGTTTTCCAAGGTAAAAGAAAGCTTCTTCCTTTGCCTCTACAACCTATATCAGTTAATGCACCTTTTTAGCAGTGGGGCCTAGATTTCATAGGTGATATCAATCCATCATCGTCCACACAACACAAGTGGATATTGACAGCTACAGACTACTTTACTAATTGGATCAAAGTGATCCCAACCAGGTAAACAATAGATTCAATTATCACTCAGTTTTTAGAAACTAATATTTTGTCCCGTTTTAGTTGTCCTAATAAGATTATCACAGACAACGCAGAAGCATTCAAGTCCAAAAAGAAGACTGAGTTTTGTGACATATACAACATTAAGTTGGGACATTCTACATTATACTATCCGCAAGGAAATGGTCTGGCGGAGTCCTCCAATAAATCCTCAATTAACATCATCAAGAAACTGTTGGAGGCCAACAAAAATAATTTGCACAGAAAGTTGATCAATGCATCGTGGGTAGATTGGGTGAGTAGTAAGAAATCTCTTGGGCTTTCTCCCTTTCATATTCTGTATGGAGTAGATATTGTTTTTCCTTCATCATTAGTAGTACCGATCATGAAATTGTTACAATAAGTAGGAAGTGAAGAGAATGATATTCAGCGCCGGATCAATCAAATGATTCACTTAGAGCAAACACGGGATGAGGTATTTTAGAACACCTCTAAGCTTCATAATAGGATAAAGAGAATCTATGATCAGAAAAAAAAAAAGGAATATGACTTCAAAATTGGAGATGTGGTGCTTCGTTGGGATGCCAGAAACGAAGACAAGGGTAAGCATGGTAAATTTGAAAACCTATGGAAAGGCTCATATCAGATTTCAATTTTCTAGGAAAAAATGCTTTCTTGTTGGATGAGATGAATGGATAACCATGCTTAGGAAGACCAGTCAATGGTAGGCACTTGAAGCATTACCTTTTCTGAATTGTCCTAGTTTCATTGTACATACATTTTAATTTTCTGCAAGTGTGAAGTAGAATATCACTAGATTTCGAAGCCCGAAGTGAAGGCCATGGAGCTTCACAGATTTTCTGCCATTTTTAGTATTCAGTCCTTAGTCATGTAAGTCAGTTTTGAGTCAGTTTGAGTTATTTTGAGTTCTTAGCATTTACTCATGCATTTTAGTTTAAGTTTTTGACCATATTGGCCCATATGGTTAGGCACTTGGTCTACGGTGTTCTTGACACTTCCAAGGAGCTGCCATCCCCAAATAAGGTTGATGTTAGAGTCAGTATTTTCATACTACCACCAGTGATCAAAACTCCTCTTTTATATCATATTAATGTCCCACGTTGAAATTTTTATCATTCCACCTAGGTCCTCATGCAAAAATTTACTCACTGATGGTAGCCCAAGTTAAAACCCCATTCCCTCTCAAAAATCAATATTTGTTGGCCCACCTTCATGTGTCTTGCTGAGAATACATTGACTATAAAGGCTTATTTCATCATGTTTTGTGTCATTCAAGTCCACCTAGAGTCCGGTCATTCAAGGTCCCATTAGGTCTCTAGGTTTCATTTTCCAAGGTCCAATAAAACACCATTTCACTTCATAAGGCCAACAAAGTATGAGAGTGAACAAAATAATATCCATTCTTCAATTAAATAAGGATTTACAAACATGTAACCATGGTTGCTAAAGTTCTAATTTTGATTTTAAGAATTTCATTCCAGTTTGTAATTTTATTCCAAAAATAGATATGTAAACCTTTTTTTATATATTTATGTAATTTTATGTCATTATATGTAATAAGTGACTTTTCTCAAGCTGTCAACTTAGTTCCAAAATGCCAAAGGACTAAAAATCAAAGGTCAAAGTATGCCAATGTATATCAAGTGATCAATTTGTACAAGAAAAGGTCAAATGTAAAGATATAGTTTCCAAGAGTAAATTGAATGACAAAAGGAAGAAAGTGGGTCCCAAGGCCCAAAACATCAATTTCATGAAGTATAAAAACCACCAAGACATCAAAAGAAAATCCATTTGCACTCTCAAAAGTCGAGCTCACACTCCCTTGGCTCAAAAAGTCAGTTTTGCAGGTTCAGAGGAGAAAAATTTCTTGGAGCTGCGCTTAGGAAGAAGGCGTTGTGCTTAGAAGCCGGGTGCTACACTTAGAGATTTGGGCCTTGTGTTTTTCAACACTAGTGATGTGCTTTTGGGTTAGGTGCTGCGCTTTTTCTTGGTAAGCCTCCAAGGCCCCAAAAACACCTCCAACTCCTCTCAAATCTCCATAAGAGTGGGTTTTTCTCCTTTACCAAGTAAGTAACCATCTCTTCCACTCATTTTCTCTTCCAAACAACACTTCTTCTTAGTGTTTGATTCTGAAGAAAAATTGGTCCCTAGGTAAGGGACAAAACCCTAAATTCATTCCTATCTTAAAAATTGCTGCCCACAGACCCTACAACACCTTCCTACATCACTGTTGAAACCATCCCTACCCTTACACTATCTTTCCTTAGTCCCTAAACACTTTTCCTACAAAACCCTAAGACCTAGGTTACTAAAAATCCCTAGGCAACCTCTACCATAAACCTGTAAATTAATTTTCATTTCCAACTCCCTTCACATTTTCAGCCCCCATCACCTCCCATAGTTCCATAACCCACCACCTCATCTCCCCAAATTTTTGAAGTCCTATCCCCATTCCCTAGACCTATTCCCACTTCCCATTCTCACTTACCTTATCACTAGGGTCTCTTGAACAAATATTATGGAGGAAGACATAGATTATATGGAAGAAGAGGACACACAAGAAGAAGAAGATAGAGAATAGAGGAGGCCACACAAAGGAGGAAAAATCCTAAGGCTAGAGCCCACTAGCATAAATGAACTTATGGCTTTACCAATGGTAGCCTCATGTTTTTAGTACGTGGGTTGCCTTGACTTTTGCAAATTGATTGAAAGAGTTTAGCATCACCCAGTTTTGACCAGACTCTTTGCATCACACCTTAAAGAGAATCAAGTGACCCTAGCAGGAGTGATCTTCACTTTGTCTACTTCTATCATTGTTGTTGCCACAGGGATTCCAAACATGGGTGAGAAGTGGTTTAAATCAAAGGATTAAGAGGATCATTATTATGAACCATTTATCGAACCACTGTACATGAATGAAAGGAGGAAGGTGTTCCCTTTCACCTACCTTCTTAATAGGTATGTGTCCTTGATGAAAAACATCATGAAGTACTTCACTTATCAAGGTGGGTTCTCTAGGCTCTATACCTACCATATTAGACTGCTTATGCACTTCACAAGGGGCAAATTCCTCAATATCCCATACTATTTGTTTAGAAGCATAGGTAAAATGGCCTCCATTGTGAAAAAAAGATATTATGACCAACAGATGAACAACATTTTCCATCACTCATTGATCAAGATCATTTTCCTTCATCACCTTGATCAGTTGCATATTTCATGGGACAACTTCATTGCTAATGACATTTTCACTACTCCACTAGCTCCACATGTTGAAAGTATGCCTTCTTCATCTCATCCCACTGATCATCATGTTGAAGCCATACCCCGTTCATCTGAGACCACTACTTCTATTCCTTCATCTGATTAGCCACCCTCACTATCACCACCATCATCACCATTTCATGATCATGCAGGGTTACCTAGCAGAGTTGAGGTCATCAGGCCTAAGAGGACAGATGTGAGCACATTGGCACATACTTATCAGAGAGGCCACATGCAAGTGTTTTCCCCACAGATTGTGGGATGGGCCTTTCCTTCTTCATCAGCAAAGCAAGTACAGAGGGCAAGGAGAAGATGACAGAGGCAAAGATCTAGCAGTAGGAGGAGGACCTCCATGAGACAAATCATGATTTTGACTTAGTTGACCTAAGTGAGCATGATGACAGTGAAAACACAAGCATTGTCATCAAAGAAAAGGATGCACTCATATGGGAGCTCCAGGTCAACTTGCAAAGGGAAAAATACATCATTTCATATTATGAGCAGGAAAATAAGCAGTATGATCTCATGGAGATTCAACTCATCAAGGCAAAGAGGTAGGCGGAAAAGGCTAAGGCTTTATTTGATGAAGCATATGGAGAATATGGTGAAAAACTATAGGAACAGGTGCCAAGGAGAATGCCAAGGACTAGAGGGCTAAAAAGAGCATTGGAGCTAGAAAAACAAAAAGAGACTGAACTAGCTAATCAGCTTACCCTAAATGAACAGTTTTCCAAAATGATCAATGAGAATTGGGAGAATTGGCTCGAGAGGGTAAACAACCGTCTTGAAAAGCTCCTAGACAAGGCCAAAATGGATAATGAAATTCAGAAGAAGATGGAAAAACACTATGCCTATAGAGAAAGGATTTTCAAGGCAAAACTCAAAGCTACAAAGAAGAAAATTGAAACCCTAACCAAGCAAAGGGAGGAAGATAAACCTGACATCCTTGTTGAGGCATCACTCATTGCTTGACACACATCATCATCATGAAAAATCATGTTTTACCAATGTAATTGATGGATGTAAATGTAATAATTATGTTTTTACTCTTACCTAGGGTAGATAAATTAGGTGAAAGCTCCTTTTATGATGTAATGAATCAGTTTCCTAAAGTGAGGGATGAGTCACTTTGACCACCCTACACTCTAGCTATCAGTTTAGTTTTTCATGGAACTGCTCCTCCTCTCATGGATTCGACCCTTGAGGCTATGATGAGTTGGTTTGAGGCCTATATCATGTAATAACTCAATCATTATAAGGGTTGGACTCTTTGGGATGTTGTTCTAGTGTTTCAGACTTTGGCATGAAATATATTGGATGTGTTGTAGCTACTTCGGTTGGATTCCTGTGGCATGCTATTTTGAGATTTTTTCTTCTTCAGTCACATATGTATGAATGCTTTATACCCTTCACGATTCGTTTCACTCTAAATATGTTTGATTTTCAAGGTGTGATAAGAAGAATTCATCTTGTATGCTCTATTTTTGGAAAATAATCATAGATTGTTTCATCTCTTCAATTTAAAAAGAATTCATGCTCTTCATGCTCTTTTTAGCACCTCAGTAGTATAAACCATCTCATCACTATACTACCAAGTGTTAAAGTAACTTTCCTACCTTGCCCCATCAGATGTTTGCAATTTTGATTCTCTTTTGCCCTAACCTAGTTCACTCTCTAACCTAATTCACTCATCTAGTGACTACCCCAACCAAATCAAATCAAAAAAAACTTGAGCTACTATATCTAGCCTAAAACCCTAATCCATCTAGCCCTTCTGCCTGTGATCCTTTGGAGAGAGCCCTCTCCGGCTTGGTAGGGCTAGCTACCAAGTCAAAAGATTGGTTTGTGGTTACTTCAGCTAGACTCTTCCTCAGCCTTGGAGATCCGGAGGAGTGATAACACCCTCAACCTTAGGAGCTAAAAGCTCCTCATCCACATGTATCTCAAGCTTGCTCTCAAGGGATATGTTATGCTCCTATACCAATAGGTGTAATATCTCATGGTTGACTGATGAAATGCCAAATATGTTCATCTTTTCCATGCTGCAAAGGTTCCATATTTAAAAAAAAAAAAATCAAAAAATTAAAAAATGAAAAGAGGGTATGCCCTAAAAGAAAGAGCAAAGGGAAAAAAGAATGAATTGGTCAAGAAAGAAAGAAAATGAACCCCAAAGGAAAAGAAAGACCAGGAAAGTGTGCTAGTCCAAAATGCCACTACTATTCTATATTTGCAAAGAAATTTCATCATGTGCACTTAGGTGACTTCTGTCACAGTTGTTGGATGGCCAAACAGCTTAATATTGGCCAGTCCATGTTTAAATTTCTTGTTTTAGAGGTAGAGAATAAAATCTGTCCAAAACAGTTCAAGCTTGGCAGATAAGTAGTTAGGTAGAGAAGAAAAGGTGCTCAACAGTAAAACTTGAGCCCCTGGAAGAAATAAGGACAGACTTAGATAGGATGGCAGTCAAAAGAAAAGAAGAGAGTAAGGGTTTGCTAGTTCAAGTGCACCCAAGCAAAAAGGAAGAAAAAATGTTAGGTGTAATAGGCTGGGTAGGCAATTTTGATGTTGCAGAAGCAGGCTTATGAGCAATTTTGTCTTTTAAAGGTGATTCATCTCATGGATATCATAAGTGCCATGGCAAGGTGTGGCTACAAAGTCAAATGAAGCAGGACTAACTTCCCTCCTCATTCCTCCTAAAAACACTTACTAACTTCCCCACAAGGACATTGGGATCTGCTCAATGCTCCTAGTTCACCTCATTTCATGTAAAAGACTAAGTAAAACTATGTTTTTACTTAGGATAATAAAGCCATATTTCTTGTGTAAAAATGCCTTTCTTCCATTTTGCTAGGTTTTCCAAATTCATAGCTTGGATCCCTTTCATTCCCCTAAGCCTAAGTTTTCACTTTTCAACTTAGTGCTTTTGTTTGAATATATTTCTCATTTTAACATATTAACTTTATTATATAGTTCCTACATAACCCCCCCCCCCGTATTATATAAAATGCATAAAAACCCCAAAAAGTGTAAATATCCCAACCCTCGGCTAAATATAGCCATATATCAATGTTTATGGGATTAATGGCTCATCCGGGGCCATTAACAACCCTGTGCGCACAACCGTGGAGTTTATTTAACCTTTGGTTAAATAAATAAGCAGACCCACATATTCAACCAAAGGTAATACCCAACCCATAGTAAAAAAAACAAACGTCGATTTAATGGTGGACCCCACGCCATAGCCCTCCGCCATATCCCAATCGTCGCCCGCCGTCGGATCATGGCCCCCAGATCGAACGGCCCACGTCCATATCGCGACCCTCTCTGCATCTGATGATTAGTGCCCGGTGGATGGCGGTATTGCATTCGTACCTTGGGACAGGTGGCAGTCTCCCGTGGTGCTCGCTGCCCTCCCCTCCGATACCACCATTACCCAAAAGCGGTGCGGGGGCCAAACCGCTTACCACCCCCACTGCCTCCCTGCTGACATCACCCTTGTGTCATCCGCTGATGTCACAACCACATCAGCACTACGTCAGCGCCACATCACCCTGCTACATGACAAAATATCGTGTCATGCTGACGTCATCCACCTAAAAAGTGCCAAAAGCTCGCCAAAGTCAATTTTTCGTCAAAAACCCGTAAATGTGTCGTTTTCGTTCATTTCTATTGGTTGCTTTCTCGAGACCAGTGCACACAATTTTCATCCAAATCAGCTGTTCAACCACACAGTCCGCCACCCAGCTAAATTGAGTCCACAGTTCGACCTTCCAGCTCGTCTCGCGACTTGCAATTTGCACAATGCACTTGTAAAAACATGTATTTACCCGAATTTCGTTCCCAAACCCCGTGTTTTTTCGGTTTTCTATGCGAAATTGCCCGAAGAACCCAAATTCAAATTAAATACACCATGCTGCCTTCAACAAGCTCACTAGAACCACTATTTTGCCTACTTTTACCAAATCAACCCCGCAGACTTCGTTTTCCTCTGTAAAATTCACCCACTGAGCTAAATACAAGTCGGCTTTGGTCTAAAACTCCCGCAGAAGAGCCCCAGAGTTGTCATTTCACCTATTTTGGTTGCAAAAACCCAAATTTCAATTGAAAAATTACAAAGAAGTGAGTAATGGAAGCTCCAGTGGCCCTGAATATTGCTCCCCTTAATGCACCTCATAAGGACTTGGAATGGTTGCCCTTAGCTGATAGGGATTTTCAAATACAGGAATTAACTGGTGACAAAAACCACCTCGAAACATTCTGTGAAATCAGGAACAGTCACCTAAACAAAACTAATCTCTATGGGATATGGGAATCCAATCTTCCCAGATACTATCTCCCCTCAGTAAATGTATTCCCAGATGTCATTCGCCTTTGTTGTTCCAATTATGAACCTACTCAAAGAGCAGTCATGTCTCCAACTGGAACTGTCCTTTTTCATATAACTCTTGACTCAATCAATGAAATGCTACACTTCAAACCTAGTCATCCTCTGGCTCCTCTTTCCATGGGGCATTTGGTGGATGAAGGCTCTAAACTATCCACTGCAGAAATAGGTTGGGTTGCCAAGTTATTCATGAGACCAGATTTCCAGCCCAGAGAGCCACCTCCTTTTCACCATGTCTGCTTCAATGAAGCTGGAAAATTCATTATTGACATGATATCCTATGTCTTGGGATTTAAGACAAGTGAATATGCTGATGAGACCATTTTAGCTCTGATGTCCATGTTTATTCCAAGACATCCTCTTGCTGTCAAATTTGACTGCTACTTTCATTGCCAACAAGATTCATGACCAATTCATGAGAGAAAGAGAAGGAGTCTTCAAGTACACATCATACATATATCATCTGTTTTTGTATTATAAAACAGACAGTTTTTAGTTTCCTATCAGAAAATTGGATACTAAAGGAGAAAGGAGGTTTGTGATATTTTGGACCTTAGTCTTCCATCAAGTCCATAGCTCTCCTTACACTTACTGTGAATTCATTGATCTATTTATACATCCAGTCTCCTCTCTGCTGATGAGAACTCCTCCTCCTAGACTCTCTGGTGACATGCAGAAAATTTTATAGCTCTCTAAAAGCTACAAAATAGGTCACTGGTACTTCTACCAGAATCACACTGAGATCAGGATATATGGTTGTGAGTTGTGCCCCTATAAACTGACAAAATATGTGCCTATGAGACTGTTTGCTCTTGAATACTTCAGGAAATTTATCAGCTCAGATTTGACTCATTTTTATGCTGCCGAGAAAAAGGATTAGCTGAAATTAAGAAACCAATTAGGCCCTTTCATTATTAAAAAAAAGGAAGGATGGAAAGATGCTGCAAAGATATTGGGTGAACAACTCAAATTAAAAAGGAGCTTTTGGTGGGTACCCTATGACCCAAATGGATTCATCTATGATAGAAAGGTAAAGAATAGGCTATCAGCCTATAACCATTGTAGGATCCATGAATTAGAGCAGTATGCTAATCAAGATGAGTGGGTGGAGGGCACATTGATAGAAGAGCTTATTGAGGAAGAAAAAATGGAATAAGCAATGAAAAATCTTGAAAAGACTCTTGACCTAGACTCTTTTGAACAGGTTTCTTTCGAAGTACCTCAGCAAACCAGAGTGGGCACATCAACTGCTGCAACTTCACAACAACCTACCCAAGGAAGCACTACACCAGCGGCAAGGACATCTAAGGGCAAAGAAGTGCTGGATTCAGAGCAGCACGTAATGACAGATCCACCAGCATCATCAAAACAACAAGGCCAAGGGAAAATTCCTCCTGCCCAGAACAAAGCACCAGAGGTACCAGCATTGCAAACTCCTCTAAATGAGGAAAAGGGCAGAAAAAGGGACCGCGAAGAGACCACACCTGTAAGTGGGCCAGTAGAGCAACCAGGGGAAGAAAGGAAAAGGGTGGATCCTCTACTTGAAGAGGAAATTATAGAGGAGATCATAGAAAGTCCAAGAAGTGAGAGGGCAACCAGCCCACAGACATCTCTAGTGGTAGAGACATCCATCAGTTCTCATAGGCAAGAATTGGAGAAACAGCATAGTGTGGAAATTTTCTCAGCAAGGACACAAAGCAAGCAAGGTTTTGATATTAAGAGAACATTCACGGACATCAAAGCCCAGAATGAGCCAATAAGACTGCAACTTTATGATCAATTTCTCAAGATGACCCCCACCAAACAGCAAAGGTTAATGTTTGCATATGACATTAAAGAAGGAAAGATGACCTTGAGTCACTTTAAGCCTAAAGTGAAGCAGCCACAGTCAGCAGCTGATTATATTAGAACAAATCTGGAGGTTCTTGCCAAAGCCATTCACCCTATGGACCAGATTGAGTTGCACAAGCAAACTGGAGAGATGGTCTACTCCACATTGGCAGACAAAGAAATGCTAGCTCAACAATTGCAGAATTCGTTGAACAAAACATCTGCCCAACTGGATTTGGAAAAGGCATCTTCTTTGGCCAAGGACAATAAGATAAAGTCCTTGGAAGAAATTATCATTGAGCTGGGACATGATCCAAAGGATGCTAAGGGAATAAAAGCATTAATGAAGAAAAATGAGGTTGGCATAGCTGCCCTCAAGAAACAATTGAAGCTACCATTTACTATGCATCCACAAACCACAAAAGTTGTGCAAGAAAAAGCAAAAGAAGACATGATGGATTTACTAATGAAAATGAATCAAAGACTAAATGAGACAGAGCAGGAATTGGAGAAGGCATTACAGGAAAAGTAGGGAGTGTCGACCTCCCATCCATATCAAAGAGCTCCAACAGTTACAACTGCTCCTCCTACAGACACAACAACAGTCCCTCCCACTAGCCCAGCATCAGCAGCAGGTACTTCAACAACAACAACAGCAGGCAACAGCACTACCATGACCACTGAGGAATTGATAAAGGCTATGGAGGATTTAAAACTCTAAGTATCAGAATTAAAAGGGGCTAAAGAGAAATTTACCAAGTTGGAAATAAGTTATGACAAATCTAAAATGACTATGGCAGAAAAAACAAGAGAGGTGAAGGCATTAGAGAATAAAGTAAAGGCATTGGAAAAGGACCTCTCTTTAGACAAGCCTCTGGGAGAAATCAGGGGAATTTTGTGGGCTAAAATCGGTGAATCCATTAGCAATATCTGGAGATCCATTTAAATTATATATGAATAGATTGACTTGATAGCAGCAACCCAGGTGGAAATCCAAAGGGCCAGAAATTTATTGGGACATAAGCCCGAAT
Source organism: Pinus tabuliformis (assembly GCA_031772625.1). NCBI lineage: Eukaryota > Viridiplantae > Streptophyta > Pinopsida > Pinales > Pinaceae > Pinus > Pinus tabuliformis. The sequence continues at coordinate 829,207,922 of CM062806.1, forward strand.
AGGCCAACAGGTTGATACAATTTTTGAACAATAAAACCAAGGAAGAACTAGCAGCTTTGGACATCAGAGACAGGACATGCGCCATCCTAACAATCAAAAAGAATTCTGACCATAAGAACCCTGATGTAGAATTTGGAGAGAAAGAGCCAAGATATGCAGGTGGAGGTAAATTCTTTTGTAGAAAAATTTGCAGTTTTGCGGGAAAGGGGCTTGCCTAGTCTGTTGGGAAGCAATGAGTGCCTATTGAGACAAGATGAGTACCAGCTTAGGTTGAATAGACATGCAGAAAAGGCTCTTCCATCTGGCCAAACTCTTTACAACAACTTGGAAAATCTGTTTTATATTGAGCATGAAGTACAACATCTTTTTACATCCCAGCCTAACTTCTATAAGTACACAAACACTGATGAGACTTTGATAAAGTTGCAAATACATCAGTTACCAGAAGAATAGTGGTGGCAAAGTATGTTGGAAATCCTATAGATGGGTTTCAAACTCTTGTTTTTCCCCAGAACACAACAGATATCATAAAGTGGAGAAAAGGAGCGGATAAGAATCACGCTAGGCAGCGGTCTATTAAAGCAAAATTAAAAGCACTCGAGAAAGCAAAGCCACCAACATGGAATATCATTGAAGCATCCACCGGCCGACTCACCAAGTTTACGGTCAACGCATCTCACCAACTAAACGGCTAACACAACAGCATTCACCTCTGCATTTATTTCTTCCTGTTCCCAAGATCATTTACTTCCCCTGTAGAGTAGGTAGAAGAAGTTATTGCTAGATATTATCTCATTGAGATATTTTGTAAACTTTTTTGTACAAATACCTCCCCAAGCAAAGTATTAGGGGTTGGTGATACATTTCTGGAACTGCGCTGTAACTCTAAAAATTCTTCTGAATAAAAGGTTGTTGGAATGCGTTGTTGCTGAACTCTATGGTTATGGAATTGATGGCAGAGGACTATGTTGCAGAATTCTCGAATTATTTCATGGATCAATAAGTCTTTTTAACTCATGTTTTACAGTTTCTGTGTTTTTATATATCATTTATGTTCATAATCTGAATAACGGGGAAAACGAATAACCCGGAACTTGCTTAACTGTACTCTGTGTTCAATCTTTGTTATTTTTTATGTTTTCTTCAGAATTAGCATAAGCAGGAATTCTTAATTGCTCTTGTTTCCCCTGGTTCTTATATCTTGAATATAGCTAAGGAATTTTAACTGCTCCCTAGCAATATTAATCCACTTTCCCTCTGTCAGCATGATGAAGGATTCTTATTTTCCCTTCACCCCATGACCCAATCTCACCTGATTCCAGCTTAGAAATTGTTTCATGGTTGATTACCTTGCTCTGTAGTACCTCCCTCTGTCAAAGAAACCATATCCAGCAATTCATCCTCATAGACTCCATTAGCCCAATGGACTGAACTTATCATATTTACACCCCTGTTCTATTAAATGTCACCATCCAAAAATCAAACAAACTCATGTACTTCATAACTAGCCTAATATACCCCAAAACAAAGCTAAACCATAAAGAGAGAGCCCTCTCTGGATGTAGATTGGCTAAAACCTGCATCTAAAAGATTGGTCTGTGGTTACCTCAGCCGTATTCACTTTTCTTACAACTTTTGGGGAACAACCTGAGTGATAACATCGTTGGCGACTCCACTGGGGAACTGAATGACTGTTTGTTACTGTTGTCTATTCACTAAAGCTACAGATGGAACCTGAAGTTAGCCAGGCAACCTTTGAAACTGTTTTTGCTGTGCAATTACAGGAGTAAATAAACGTTGCTTCAGTCTATCTCCAGTTTAGTTTTAGGCCTTGCACAGCTGTCTCAAAAATTTTGATCAGTTTCCTTTTTGTTTTCAAAAGATCTTTAGGAAAATTCAAGACTCTCACAATTCAAAATTTCCTAGAAAGATATTGTCAAAAGCTGTGTTCTTCAAATATTTTCAAGAAAAATAAAAAAATATAGTTGGAAGTTGGCTCCAAAGAAGAAAATCCATTATAGTAGATCAAATCCAGATCCAAATCCTCCAGCTATCTTTGAAAATCCTAATTTGATCCCAAAGAACCTTAGAAGTCGAGAAAGTATAGAAAATTTTACTGATTTAAACCTTGACACACCTTAGCAGAACTCTACTCAAACTAAGCTTACTGTTGGGAAAAGACAAGTCCTTTCTTCCATTACTGCTGCTTCTTCTAGGTCACCATCATCACTTCAGAACATCTTTTGCACTCCCCCATCCACAACACATATTTCCACTGTTGTCCCTGTTCTTCTAGTTATTACATTTATCCCTTGTAAATATGGCAAATCGATATGCTCCCCTGCAATTGCCTGCAAATCTAGGGGCTATGTCTCAAGATTATCAAAGCAAGATTACCTATTTTGATGGTACTGGCACCTACACAGCTCTTAACCCACGGTTGAGGACATATCTGACTTACAACCATCAAACAGTGAGCCATCCACCTCCTTTCCTCCCAAAGAAAATGCAAAGAAATCTTCTGAAATTAATTTTAAAGTGGATTCAGTTCATAACAGCACTCCTGATATAGAAAAAAGCATTGAAAACACAACAGAAAAATAAAATTTTGTTGCCTGTAATGCAAAAATTCAAATGGAAAAACCTTTCAACCTCGAAACCGAACTAGGCAAGTTAAAAATAGCCATTCCACTGTCCGAATTGGCTAAACATGAAGTCTATAGAGAGAAAATCAGCAGGTCACTTCAAATTTCAGAAAACAGAGATGCAGTGAATGTTCTAGATGACCAGCCAGAATTAATTTTTGGCCTTGAAGTAAATGGCAAATCAGTAGATGGAGGAGTTCCTCTATTCTATGTAAGTCTAAACATTCCCGACAAAGTACTTCACAATGCAATGTTTGATTCGGGAGCTTCCCATAATCTAATGCCTAAGTCGGTGATGGAAAAATTGGACCTAGATGTCACCAGGCCATACAAAGACTTGCTCTCTTTTGATTCTAGCCAGGTTAGATGTCTAGGCCTAATCAACGATTTATGTGTATCTCTAGTGCAATACCCTACCAAGACAATTTTAATGGATGTAGTGGTAGCCTATATCCCACCAAAATATGGAATGCTTTTGTCTAGATCTTGGGGTGCCAAGCTCTAGGGATCTTTACAGTTGGACATGTCCTATGCTACCATCTCGGTCTTTGGCCAGCCAAAGAGATTGTACCAGGAAACGTTGATGAAATATGTGGTCATCAGCCAAGAGAAACCCCAAAATTTTCTTATCTATTCCATGCATTTTGATATGGACTCTTTTATCCTATACAATGCTGAAATTTGCCCTCCAACTAATGACAAGATTCTAGCATCAGCACAAGGAAGAAGCATAAATGAAGAATCTATTGCCCAAACTCTAGAAATTGCTGAAATAATTGATATAACAGACACACAAGGTGAACCACATAAAACTGAAAATCCAAATCTGCCTACTAAGAAAAAATTTAAAGCTCCTGATGCTAGCTGTAATCAAGAAATCCTATGGTACGTAGAGTTTGATGGATCAGTGAATAAACTAGGAGCAAGGGTAAGGATTTGGATACATAACATGCAAAATGATCAGGCTAAAGAACATGCATATAGGCTGAATTTTAGATGTACAAATAACATGGCTGAATATGAAGCCCTCCTTCTAGGACTCAAATTGGTCAAAAGTCTAGGGGAAGTTAGGATATCAGTTTCGCGAGACTCTGATTTGGTTATTCAACAAATGAAAGGAAACTTTGTCACAAATGATATTAGGTTAAGAGCTTATAGAGGGGCAGCAATTGAAATACTCAATACCTTTCTAGAATCATAGCTTGCCAAAATCCCAAGAAAACACAATTTGCATGCGCACAGTTTGGCAACATTTTCCAGCACTTGTAAACTGTCGTTTGAGCCTAATCATCATTTTACTACTGAAATTAAACACAGGCCAACTTTACCAGACAATGTAAAAAATTGGCAAGTTTTTGACAATGACACTTAGATCAATAACTTCCTGACTTTAAAAGAAGAATTTTCCAGTACAAATATAGACACAAGCACCATTTGTGAAGATCATCAAATGGACAAAATTAAAACTCTTATTTCAGCTAAAACAATAAATCAGATTTTACATCCAACAAAATTTACCAGCAAAGAGTTGAAAGAAATAAACTTTGATGAAACTATTGAAGGAGAGACTGAAGTGATTGACTTAAAAGATAATTTTTTACCCACAGGCTTGACTCCTCTGGAGGATATTTTTTATTCTAATGATATTCCAAGAAAACCCAAAATGCAGCCATTAAATGCAGAAATTGAGGACTGTAATATAGGAACTCCAGAAAATCCTAAGATGATAAAATTTTCCAAAGCTTTGCCTCCTGATCAAAAGCTGAAATATATTGAACTGTTCAAAGAATTTCAAGATTTTTTTGCATGGAGCTATGAAGACCTTAAGTCCTATGATACTTTTGTGATCTAGCATATAATACCTCTAAAATAAAATCAAAAACCGTTCAAGAAAAAACTTAGAAGGGTCAATCCTGTACTCCTTCCTCTCATTGAAAAAGAAGTCAAAAGAATGTACGAAGATGGAATAATAGCACCCATCAGATTTTCAGAATGGATCTCAAATCTAGTGCCCATAAGGAAGAAAACGGGAGAAATAAGACTATGTGTTGATTTGAGAAATCTAAATAAATTTTCCTTAAAAGATCACTACCCCTTACCCAAGATGGACCACATTTTGCAAAGGGTAGTGGGAGCTTCTAGAATTTCACTGCTAGATGGATTCTCAGGCTTTAATCAGATCTTAGTTCACCCTGATGATCAAGACAATACTACTTTTACAACACCTTGGGGAACTTTCAAATATGTAAAAATGCCTTTTGGACTTAAGAACGCAGGGGCAACTTTTCAAAGAGCCATGGACATAACTTTTGCTAAAGAGATTCATGATTTTCTAGTCATATATCTTGATGACCTTACTGCATTTTCTAAGTCAAATCAGGAGCATTTAGAACATTTAAGACAAGTGTTTTTAATCTGTAGAAAATATGGTATATCACTAAACCCAAATAAATCGTTATTGGGCCTAGAAGAGGGCAAACTATTAGGTCACATAATCTCAAAAGATGGCATTAGAATTGACCCATACAGAATACAAGCCATTCTACAAGTTCCTCACCCTAGAAATATCAAAGAACTGCAAGCTTTCCTAGGGAAAATCAATTTTCTAAGAAGATTCATACCCAACTTGGCTGAACTGCTAAGATTGTTGAACAACATGCTGAAAAAGGATTCCAAATTAAAGTGGATGGTAGAAGCCAAGCAAGCCTTTGAATAAATCAAAATAGCTTTAACTAAAACACCAGTCCTCACAAGCCCAAAATTTGACAGAGACTTTATAATATTTTTCTTTGCTTCTGAACATACTATTGTTATTGTTTTGCTACAGAAAGATGATCAGGGATGTGAAAAACCCATTGCCTTTTTCAGCAAAGCACTTAGAGATGCACCACTTAAATATTAAATCATGGAAAAACAAGCTTATGCCTTTGTAAAAGCTATTAAAGACTTCAGAGTTTACATTTTATACTCTCATGTAATAGCCTATGTACCAAATACTGTGGTCAAGGATATCATAACTCAAGAAGGAATTGAAGGCAAAAGAGGCAAATGGATAGCTAACATTTTGGGATATGACATTGAAATTAAACCAACAAAGCTGATAAAAGGATAAGGATTAGCCGAACTTATGACTGAAACCAAATTTCAAGCCCTTGACATCAATGAACTAGATAACGAATAGGAGATGGCGACTCCGCAGATCAATCAAGCGTTTTTACAATCACCTTGGTATGCTGATATAATTTATGTTTTGTTAAACCTGCAGGCTCCTCCAGAGTTATCTAGAACTAAAAAGAGATTTCTCAAAATGAAGGCTTCAAAATTCTGTATTGCAGATAATGTTTTATTTTGGAAAAATCATGAAGGCATTTTACTAAGATGCTTAACAAAGGATGAAACTGACAAAGTGCTTAAAGAATTTCATGCAGGGGACTGTGGTGGACATTTGTATTGGAAATCAACTATTGATAAAATCCTAAGAGCTAGATTTTATTGGCCTTCCCTGTTTGCTGATGTAAAGAAATTTGTAGTTTCTTGCCATAAATGTCAAATCTTTGAGGGCAAGAGAAAGCTTTTACCTCTACCCCTCAAACCAATTTCCACTGAAAGACCATTTCAACAATGTGGTTTAGATTTCATTGGGGAAATTCACCCTCCCTCTTCTGGCCAGCATAAATGGGTTTTGACTGCCACAGACTACTTCACCAAGTGGATAGAAGCCATCCCTTGTAGACAAGCCAATGATTTAGTGATCATGCAATTCCTAGAAACCAACATCCTCTCCAGATTTGGCTGTCCGGAAAAGATTATAACTGACAATGCTACTTCTTTTAAATCCAAAAGAATGATCAATTTTTGTCACAAATACCATATTACCTTAGGCCATTCCATAGCCTATTCCCCTCAAGTTAATGGTTTAGCTGAATCATCCAATAAAATCTTGATCAATATCATTAAGAAAGTATTAGAAGAAAACAAGAAAAACTGGCATAAAAAGCTTATCAATGCACTTTGGGCAGACATATTGACTACAAAGAGATCCATTGGAACAAGCCCCTATGAATTGGTTTATGGCATGGAGGTTGTATTCCCTTCATCTTTGGGAATCCCTGTGAAAAATTTGTTGCAAGAGGTACAGGCAGAACCCAATGATATTCAGAGAAGAATCAATCAGACTATTCATTTACAGCAAACTAGAGAAGAAGTGTATCAAAGATCTCAAGTTCTACAAGAAAAACTTAAGAAGATATCTGACAAGAGGACAAAGGCAAAGGATTTTTTCATAGGAGACAAAGCATTGGAATGGGGTTCCATAAGGGAAGATAAAGGAAAACATGGGAAGTTTGACTTCCTATGGAAAGGACCTTTTGCTATTTAGGCTTCACGAGGAAACAACACCTACTTTTTGAATAGCTTGGATGGTACGGAAGCAGAAGATGGGCCAGTCAATGGTTGGATGCTCAAGAATTATTTTGATCCACTTTGTTGAGATGTCAGGACTCTACCTTGTACATGAAAATGTTTACTTTCTGCAATTGATTACAGCAATAAGATAGGAAGGAATATGTAGCAAATTATGGGAAAAGGTTAAGGGATTGTGCCACCTTTTTGTATTACCTATTAGTTTATCAAAAGAATTGAAGAAGAAGACTTGGGAGCTGAAAATATGATGGCAAACATTCAGACAAAATACCAAAACAGGGCTGCAATTGTTTGAATGAGCCTATGAGGAAATGTATATATGTTGCAGAAGTACAGTTTCATTTATTTACAGCAAAGGGAAAATTTCAGAATGTAGCAAGAATTGAATATAAGGCCATTTGAGCTGTTGTTCTTGGCTTTTCACCAGAAAAATCCATCCCCAAGTGGAGCCAGTGTTATGCTCATATACCAATAGGTGTCATATTTCATGATTGACTGATGAAATGCCAAATATGTTCATCTTTTCCATGCTGCAAAGGTTCCATATTTAAAAAAAAAAAAATCAAAAAATTAAAAAATGAAAAGAGGGTATGCCCTAAAAGAAAGATCAAAGCGCAAAAAGAATGAATTGGTCAAAAAAGAAAGAAAATGAACCCCAAAGGAAAAGAAAAACCAGGAAAGTGTGCTAGTCCAAAATTCCACTACTATTCTATCTTTCCAAAGAAATTTCATCATGTGCACTTAGGTGACTTCTATCACAGTTGATGGATGGCCAAACAACTTAATATTGGCCAGTCCATGTTTAAATTTCTTGTTTTAGAGGTAGATAATAAAATCTGTCCAAAACAGTTCAAGCTTGGCAGATAAGTAGTTAGGTAGAGAAGCAAAGATGCTCAACAGTAAAACTTGAGCCCCTGGAAGAAATAAGGGCAGACTTAGATAGGATGGCAGTCAAAAGAAAAGAAGAGAGTAAGGGTTTGCTAGTTCAAGTGCACCTAAGCAAAAAGGAAGAAAAAACGTTAGGTGTAATAGGATGGGTAGGCAGTTTTGATGTTGCAGAAGCAGGCTTATGAGAAATTTTGTCTTTTAAAGGTGATTCATCTCATGGATATCATAAGTGCCATGGCAAGGTGTGGCTACAAAGTCAAATGAAGCATGACTAAATTCCCTCCCCATTCCTCCTAAAAACATTTACTAACTTCCCCACAAGGACATTGGGATCTACTCAGTGCTCCTAATTCACCTCATTTCATGTAAAAGACTAAGTGAAACTCTGTTTTTACTTAGGATAATAAAGCCACATTTCTTGTGTAAAAATGCCTTTCTTCCATTTTGCTAGGTTTTCCAAATTCATAGCTTGGATCCTTTTCATTCCCCTAAGCCTAAGTTTTCACTTTTCAACTTAGTGCTTTTGTTTGAATATATTTCTCATTTTAACATATTAACTTTATTATATAGTTCCTACATAAACCGCCCCCCCCCCCCCCCCATATTATATAAAATGCATAAAAACCCCAAAAAGTGTAAATATCCCGAACCCCGGCTAAATATAGCCATATATCAATGTTTATGGGATTAATGGCTCATCTGGGGCCATTAACAACCCTGCGCACACAACCATGGAGTTTATTTAACCTTTGGTTAAATAAATAACCAGACCCGCATATTCAACCAAAGGTAATACCCAACCCATATTAAAAAAACAAACGTTGATTTAATGGTGGACCCCACGCCATAGCCCTCCACCATATCCCAATCGCCACCCGTCGTCAGATCTGCATCCGATGATTAGTGCCCAGGGGATGGCGGTATTAGAGCCGTACCTTAGGACAGGTGGCAGTCTCTCGCGGTGCTCGCTGCCCTCCCCTCTGATACCACCATTGCCCATAAGCGGTGCGGGGGCCAAACCGCTTAGCGCCCCCGCTGCCTCCCTACTGACATCACCCTCGCGTCATCTGCTGATGTCACAACCACATTAGCACTATGTCAGCGCCATGTCACCCCACTACACGACAAAATACCGTGTCATGCTGACGTCATCCAACTAAAAAGCACCAAAAGCCCGCCAACGTCAATTTTTTGTCAAAAACCCATAAATGTTTCGTTTTCGTTCATTTCTATTGGTTGCTTTCACGAGACCGGTGCACACAATTTTCGTCTAAATCAGCTATTCGACCACACAGTCCGCCACCTAGCGAAATTGAGTCCACAGTTCGACCTTCCAGCTCGTCCCACGACCTGCAATTTTCACAGTGCACTCGTAAAAACAGGTATTTACCCGAATTTCGTTTCCAAACCCCCTGTTTTTTTTATTTTCTCTGCGAAATTACCCGAAGAACCCAAATTCGAATTAAATACACCATGCTGCCTTCAACAAGCTCACGAGAACCACTGTTTTGCCTATTTTCACCAAATCAACGCCGCAGACTTCGTTTTCCTCTGTAAAATTCACCCACCGAGCTAAATACAAGTCGGCTTCGGTCTAAAATGTTAGGACTCTAGACACCACATATCTCCACAATGGTATGATATTGTCCACTTTGGGCCTAAGCCCTCATGGATTTGTTTTTGGGCTTTACCCCAAAAGGCCTCATACCAATGGAGATATTTGTCCATCCTTATATACCCATGATCCTCCCCACTTCTAGTCAATGTGGGACTTTGGTCGTATACCAACAATCCTCCCCTCGAACAAAGGACCATCGAGCCTCCCCTCAAACGATTATCCATCCGTACACTCTCTACCAACCAAGATTCTCTGCTCCAATGCGTTGGAAGCACACGCCTTACATGGAAGCACCACCTGCCTCGAGAGCTTGCTCTATCCCAGGTCAACTCCTCTTCACCGTGTTGGGACCAGGACACGTCCATGAAGAATCCGGAGCACACCGCCTGTCTAACCGATCTCATCCACGGATCCCATCATGATATTACCAGGGCCCATCATCTTCGTTCGGCATTCCGAGGTTTCATCCACTTGGCTAACTTCGGGGCATGGCTCTGATACCACTTGTTAGGACTCTGGACAACACTTATCTCCACAATGGTATGATATAGTCCACTTTGGGCCTAAGCCCTCATGGATTTGTTTTTTGGCTTTACCCCAAAAGGCCTCATACCAATGGAGATATTTGTCCATCCTTATATACCCATGATCCTCCCCACTTCTAGTCAATGTGGGACTTTGGTCGTATACCAACAGAACATTATTTTAACATACCATTAGTGGAGGAACCAGAAGAAGAGCTAGATAATCCTATTATATAACCTTATATTAGCTATGAGTAATCTATAATGGCGGGGGAAGGAGAAGTAGAAGTACATAATGTAAATGATGAACTTAGGATTGGAGGTGGAAGAGGCAGAGGAGGAAATAGAGGAGGAGGTGGAGGTCAAGGTGGTAGAGGTGGTAGGGGAGAACTAGATCCTTATGGATTTCTCATCTTTGATGAAGATACCAGAACCTCAATGAAGAACATCTCACCCTCCATCCTCCCTAATTTCCATGGTTTGAGACATGAGGACCCTGAAATATTTCTTTTTGAGTTTTAAGTTTTGTGTAGAACCTATGACTACTTACTTGATCCTCAAAAGTTTAAATTATTTCCAACAACTCTTAAAGATGGAGCACTTAAATGGTTTATGGGATTAGGAACACATACAATTAGAACATGGGAAGAAATGAAAAATATGTTCTTAGAAAAATACAAGGATTATTGTATGCCCCATAACCTTAAAATGAAGTTTTTAAGATGATGCAATAAGGGGATGAAAGCCTTGAAGATCTAGATGAAAGATTTTCTTACAACATCAAAAGGGATAAGATGTATAATTCGGATGATGAAACACTAAAATATCTTTCGTTAAAATCCATCAGAGATGAATGGATTGATCTTCTTAATTTAATGGGAAAGGGATATGTTTCACAACTTTAATTTAGAGAAATTTGTGAGTTATGTAAACATGTTTCAAGGAGTAAGGCTAGAACTAGAAAAAATACGAGAGATCATGTGATGTCTAGAATTAATAAATATGCAACTGGAACAATAAGTAGTGCTGAAATAGGTAATTTGCTTGATAATTTCAAAACAGATATCCTAGGGAGTCTTAGTGAACAACTAGATACCCTTAATATACAAAACAAGCAAAAAGTCGAGAATGTTGCATTATCTATTTTCTATCCCAAGTGTAGGAAGAAACATGCCTTAAGATAATGTCCCTTGATAGTATAGAAATTTATGTCATATGTGATGAAATAATAACATGAAGGAATGTCCTTCAACACTTGGTCTTAAAGTTGTTTTTCAAGATGAAGGTTGAACAATCCAAGTTGAATCTCTTTGTTTTATTGCTAAAAGAACATGGAAAAATAAACAATCCAATATGACTCATGGTTTTAATACTCAATCATATGCACAACCACAGAACAATTGGACTGCACCCATGCCATGGCAACCTTTGCCCCCACAATCTCAAAATCCATGTTCGGATGAAGGTTGGAAAAATCCTTGTGGAAAATATCCTTAATATCCTCAATTGCAACAACCATATCCTTCTTTCCACCACAAAATTATCCTCCTCAACCAACTCAAATTTATCAATTTCAAAATCCAAATCAACAACTTTCATTACCATTTCCTCAAAAACCCAATCACCTACCTACCCAACCACTTCTAAATCCAAACAATAAAAATCAACAAGCTATTTATATATTGAAGGACAAAATTTTCAAGCTTGCATGATTACCCCATTAGGTCTAAATGATGTTCAACTTAGATCTCGTAGGTTTTTTCCAAAGAAGTCACCGACAACCTCCATCCAAAAATATAAAGGGGATGAAGTTCATGAGAAAGATGCAAATCTTGATCAAGAAAACATTCCTCTAAAGGAATATTTTCCTATACCATCAAAATATAAGCAAATAAAGAAAGCTCCTACAGTTCCTCTAGTAGAACAACCTTTTGTTTCTTTGCAAGATCCACCTTTTCTTGAAAGGCTCAAAATTAATAAAGGAATAGAAAGACAAATTGTTTTACCAGATTATGATATTCTAGATGAACTTAAGAATATTTGCATTAAAATTCCTTTATTACAGGATATAAAGGGAATACCAATATGTGCAAAAACTATTAAGGATCTATGCATTAGAAAAGCAGGAAGAAAAAGAAAAGATATTAAAACGATTCAATTAGTAGGAAAAATTGTTGATATCATGATGGGAAAACCTATTGTTTAAAAATATCTAGATCCTAGTAGTCCCATTGTGAAAATTCATAGCAATGGTATTGATATTGCAAACACTCTGATTAATCTAGGAGCAAGAATTAACATTATGAGTAAACAAACAATGGAGCAACTTAAGCTTCCTAATCTTCAATAAACTCCTGCATTATTACAATTAGCAGATAGATCTGTTATCAAACTAGATGGAGTATGAGAATATGTGTTTGTTTCTCTAGATTCCTGCGAATTTCCTATAGATTTGATGATTTTAACCCCCAAGAATAATTTAGGAGGCTATCAGTTGATCCTTGGTAGACCTTGGCTAGCTAAAGCTAATGCATTCATAAGTTGTATATCTAGTGATATGTATATCTCTGATGGAAATTCCACTAATAAATTTACATTATATCCTCCTGCAAAAACAATAACTTAAGTAGAAAGTGAGATTTGGATATATGATGATATTGAAGACTTTAATGATTTACAACCAGTCTATACTCTTTCACGATTAGATGAAGAAGATCAATTTATAAATTTAATGAATAATAATGATTCTTCTTCATACTATGAGAAAGATCAATTTTTTCAAGAACAATGCAATATTGAATATTTATCATCTCACAAAATGACTTTACATTCTATGCAAAAGAATGGCAATTCTCAAGTAGAAATTTTTTCAGATAAAACATTGAATATTAACGATAATTTGGAAGAATTTCAAAAGATAAAATGGATACAGATGCTACAAAAACACTCTTCTACTTATGCATGGGAGTACATGATTTCCTGTAGATTTCATGATTTTAACCCCCAAGAATAATTTAGGAGGCTATCAGTTGATCCTTGGTAGACCTTGGCTAGCTAAAGCTAATGCATTCATAAGTTGTATATCTAGTGATATGTATATCTCTGATGGAAGTTCCACTAAGAAATTTACATTATATCCTCTTGCAAAAACAATAACTTAAGTAGAAAGTGAGATTTGGATAGATGATGATATTGAAGACTTTAATGATTTACAACTAGTCTATACTCTTTCACGATCAGATGAAGAAGATCAATTTATAAATTTAATGAATAATAATGATTCTTCTTCATGTTGTGAGAAAGATCAATTTCTTCAAGAACAATGCAATATTGAATATTTATCATCTCACCAAATGACTTTACATTCCATGCAAAAAATGGCAATTCTCAAGTGGAAATTTTTTCAGATAAAACATTGAATATTAACAATAATTTGGAAGAATTTCAAAAGATAAAATGGATACAGATGCTACAAAAACACTCTTCTACTTATGCATGGGAGTGAGTACACTGACATGAAAGGGATTGATCCTAAAACTCGTATGCATCATATTTATATTCAAGAAAATTCAAAACTAGTTAGACAACCTCAGAGAGGATGAATCCTAAGTTGAGAGAAATTGTTGAGGAGTACAAAATTACTTAATGTGAATGTCATCTATCCAATATCAGATAGTCAATGGGTGTCACCTTTTGTGATTGTTCCTAAGAAAAATGGAAAATGGAGAGTGTTCATTGACTATAGGGAATTAAACAAAGCTACTTTGAAATATTATTTTTACTACCTTCTATAAATCAAGTATTAGATACATAGGCAGGAAAGAAGTATTTTTCATTTTTAGATGGTTTTAGTGGATAGAACCAAAACCAACTAGCACCAGAAGATCAAGATAAAACTACTTTTACATGTCCATGGGGAACATATTCCTATAGGTTTCTTCCCTTTGGATTATGTAATGCACCTGCCACATTTTAGAGAGCAATCCTAGGTATCTTTTCTGATTTAATTCATGATTGTGTGGAAGTATACAAGGATGACTTTATTGTGTATGGTGATATTTTTGAAAAAACTATTGAAATTTTGGAAAAGGTTCTTATTAGATGTAAATAGAAAACCTTTCATTAAGACATGATAAATTATTTATGATGTTCAATGAAGGGATTGTTTTAGGCCAACATATTTTGAGTGATGGAATTAAAGTGGATACATCTAAAGTATAAATAATTTCCAAAATTTCAATTCTTGTTTGTCAAAAATATGTTAGAAGTTTTCTTCGATTTACTGGATATTATAGGAGATTCATAGAAAATTTCACAAAAATAGTCTCTCCACTTTTCAAACTCCATACAAAAGATTGTGAATTTGTTTGAAATTCTCATTGTCATAAGCATTTGAGACATTGAAACAAAATATTACTGAGGCACCAATTTTAAGAGGACCTAATTGGGCTCTTCATTTCCATATTTATATTTATGCTTAAGATATAGCTCTAGGAGGTATCTTGGGACAAAAATATTTAACTCCTTATGTTATCTATTATACAAGAAAAATTTTAACTCTCGCAAAGTAAAATTACAATGTAACAGAAAAGGAGTTTTTAGTTGTTGTTCATGTCATTAATAATTTTTGTCATTATATTACTGGTTTTGAAAATTTTATTCATACCTATTATATATCTAATGAACAAACTAGTTACTAATGGTAGAATTACAAGATGGTTGTTATTTTTACAAGAATTCAACACTAATATTCTTGATAGACCAGAAAAATAAAATACAGTTGTTAATTTTCTTTCTAGAATGCAGAACAATATTGAGGATGTTCCTGTAAAAGATAAATTTCTTGATGAATGTCTTTTTGCAGTATCTACTAAAACACCTTGGTTTGCAGATATTGCTAATTATTTCGCTACAGGAGAGTTACCTCCACAACCATTAGCCAGAGAAAAGAAAAAAGTGATCAAAACCAATGCACTTTATTCTTGGATAGATGGAGAATTGTTCAAAATTAGACCTGATTTAATTATCCAAAGATGTGTTAGAGAATATGAAGTACCTGAAATCTTGAATGATTTCCATGATGAGCCATGTGGAGGACATTTTTCATGTAAAAAAGTTGCTTACAAAATCGTTCTTTTGGGATATTATTGGCCAACCATTTTCAAGGATGTCAAAGAATATGTCAAAATATGTGATAATTGTCAAAGAATGGGGAAGCCCATTCCATCATATGAAATTCCTCTACAACCCCAGGTACTTGTAGAACCCTTTGAGAAATGGGCTCTATATTTTGATGGACCAATAAATTCTCCATCTAAATAGAAAAGGTACATACTTGTTTGCATGGATTATGTTACAAAATGGGTAGAAGCTAAACCGCTTTTATTTGCAACTGAAAATGCTGTAGTTACATTTATTTTTGAGGATATCTTTACTCATTTCTTGTTCCAAGAGAAATTGTAACAAATCAAGGTACCCAATTCACATCCAAGTTGGTGAAAAAGATCATGGATCAACATAAAATCAAGCATCAAAATTATACTCCATATCATCCATAAGCCAATGGACAAGTGGAATCTACCAACAAAGTTCTTGAAGTAATTCTTACCAAAACTGTGCATTTTCATAGAAAGGATTGGGCATAAAAGCTTCTAGAAGAATTATGGGCATACCGAACTACATGGAGGAATACAACTGGACATACTCCTTATGAGATTGTCTATGGAAATCAAGTTTTTCTTCCAATTGAATTCCAAGTGGAGACCTTGAGAACAACAGCTAAATTGGGCCTTGATCTATCAGAAGCTCAGAAAAAAAGATTAGCACAATTGAATGAGCTAGATGAGATCCGACAAGATGTTATTCAAAGAATTATCATAGTTCGGTAGCAAATATCGAAGTGGCATGACAAATTCATCAAAGCTAAAAAGTTCAAGCAAGGTGATTGGGCTCTTCTTTTTTATTCCAAGTTCAAATATTTTCAAGGAAAATTTCAAACTCATTGGCTTGGTCCTTATGAGATTGATACTAATTTTGATAATGGAGCAGTCAAAATCAAAACTATTGATGATGAACAAATCAATTTCCTTGTTAATGGTCATAGATTAAGGTTATATCATAAACCAATAACAAGGGAAGAATTTGTCAAATATTTGCAAGAGAATTATGAATTCAAGTCGGTCAAGGAAGGGAATTCTTCTCCTCACTCTCCAACTTCATTGTCATTTTTAAATAAAAAATATATAAAATAAATAATAAAAGTATAAATATGAAAACCAACTATGTTGGCATATTTATCAAAAAATATTAAAAGAAAAAAGAAAAAAAAAAATCTTCGCAGTTTAGGTTTTCAAAACACCCTCTTTCTTGTCCCTATTTATTTTTGTCCTTCTTTTTCTTTTAAGGTGCCAAGCCATATTTATAAAGATCAATATTTTCACTGACCATCAAAAGAAGTAGCAATAAAAAATTCTTCTCCTGATCAGATAAAGAAAATCCAAGAAAAGATAAGAAAAAACAGAATTCTTGTCATTCTACAGTCAATCTTCAATTCTGCAACCAAATTCAAATTCTACAGAAAAAGAATATCATGGGAACACATAAACAAAGGTATGTAAGAATGGTAAAATTATATTTCATATAGAAGCTTGGGTTTAAATTTATGGGTGATTGTATTAACAACTTAAGGACCTTATATATTTTGTATCATATTCATAATTGTTATACCATAACTCCTCATCATTACACCACTAGTCACATCAAATCTTATTTGAATTAAAAACACGACACCGGTCCTTTGAAATCGGATTTGGGAAATTGTAAAGTACAATCTAAACACAACACAACCTCTTCCATCGGTGCCTTACCTTGTAATCATTTATCCATGTTTCATATCCATTCCGCTCATTTCCAATTTTCATTCTGTTCATTCCCTCTTTCAAATATTCCATTATCCCAGTCGAAAGGAAATCGTCAAGGCCAAGACTTTTCCTCACCATGGGAACACTTTTTCATTTTGAACCAAATTGAGTAAAATTTCTTGAGGCATATCCAAGGGTTAAAGACTAGCTGCAACAAGTGGGATGTGTTATGAAACCAGGTCACAAAATGATAGAAAAGAGAGATCAACACCTTCAAAATAAGCCTATTCGAGGGCGAAACCTCCTTTACATTACACAAATTAATAATTATTGGATGATACAAATGACAAAACCTCCTTTCTATATATAGGAGTCTAAGGGGTCACAATATAATCAAAGTCGACATAACAATAATAATATAAGGGAAAAACAATAACAATAGTGGGCTTCTATGAGGCACAATAATAACAATATTAGGACAATAGGGGCACAACAATAATAATAAGGGATACAATGACGATAGTAATGGGGGAATCACTAGTATTATAGGGACCTAACATGCCCCTCTCCTTCAAAAACGTGTTGTCCTCAACGCTTGAGTAGTTTTGGATGCTTCTGTATAAAATTCTCATCCTCCTATGTGGAATCTTCCGCAGGTAAGTTCTTCCACTTAAGAAGATACTGCGAAATTGATCGATTTCGTAGTTGTCGAGTTCTTGTTTCTGTGACGGATTTAGGTTCCAATATGATTTTTCCTTCCTCGTCAAGTTCTGGAAATATTGTTTGAACTGGGAGCTTGTCACCAATAACCTTCTTTAAACATGAAACATGGAAAATTGGGTGTGTTAACACCCAGGTTGTTCCCTTTGACTCCTGAGGGAATACGGCCGGGGTAACCACTAACCAAGCTTTGGATTGCAGGTTCTAGCCCACCTGCAATCAGAGAGGGCTCTCTCTTTCAGTTTTAGCTTTGTTTTTTGTGATCTTAGGCTAGTTATGAGGTGAGGATTTTGTTTACAATTTTGGTTGAATGATGTCTTCCAGTAGCTGAGATGAGGTCTTCAGAAGGTTCAGTCCATTGGGCAATGGAGTCTGTGATTATGGGCTGTTTGAGATATTGAGTAAGATTTGCTAAAACTGCAGGGCCTTATAGATATATCATGAAACAAACTTAAAATTGTGAAGATGAAATATGTCTAGCCAGTGAAAGGCAACTAAGAGTTTTTCACTAAGCTGGTGATGTGAGAAAGAGATATATCACTCAGGAGCAGATTTGAATTCCTGAATAATACTCACTGTGAAATTTTAGTCTGAAGGTGAAGCAATTAAGAATTACACTTTCATAACTAATACTAGAGGAAAACATTCATAACAGCATAGATTGAGTTCAGGGTATTCAATGAACAAATCCTGAAACTATTCTTTTTCTGTGCTATTAAACTGTGAAATATAGAGCATGAACGGATTATGAAAGAACGAAATACATAACAAGAAGGTTCAAGAAACTTATTGTGCCATGAAATATGCAGGAATCCTGTAGCAGTAAGCAATCACACCACAACACATCAAAACAACTCAGAACTTTGGAAATTCCATCAGCTCCCTGTATTAAAAGTCTGAAATTTACAGCATGGGTTCTCTGGAAGAGAAAATCAACAACCCCAGCAAGCTTATGCGAGGGGATATATATACAATCGGTTTTTACAAAATATCTGAAACGCTGAGTCATTTGTTCAATAACTGCGTTCACCAACTTTCAGAAATAGCAGATAAGAAAGTTATTGCTATTCTAAATATACAATGAATACCCTTCAGTTCTGTCAGAAGCCTTTTTGACTTTTGGAGGCCACTGAGTCGGTTGAGCGCTCTGCATTTATTCTGAATGATATGCCTTTAATGTTCTGTCGTGTTGTAGCTTTCTCGGCCTTGTCATCTGCATCTGTCGAGGTTGCTTTAGTGGCCGAATTGGTTTGCTGAGTTGGCTCAGTCCACTCTTTTACAGTCATAGTGGATGTATCACCTGTCTGAACATGATGATTTGTATTTTGATGTAAAAATTTGATGAAAACCTGTTTGTTCACAGCAATGTCTGTATCATGCTGGTCCACCATTCCTGTGTAGGCAACTGATGTCTCAAAATTGTGCCTAGTGTTTCATCTGCATCAGTATATTTGTAGTAAGTGGGAGGCACTTCAAACAGATGTCTGATCTCATTCATGATAAAGAACAAATTTTCTATTCTGTCATAGAGGCTCTGCCCAGATGAAGGCCTTGTTTCCTCTAGGGTACTTGATCCTGCAGTGATCTGATTTGTGGCAAATGTATTTACCCTTTTGGAATAATTTTCATGGGACAGCAATCTACCTGCACTGTTTAGTAGGCTAGGAAGGCCTTTGTTATGCAATGCCGTGAATTTCTCTGTGAACTTGTTCACCTCTGTTTGCATTTCCTGGCACCTTCTATCCAATGTTTGTACCAGATTTCTCAAAGTGAGGACCCTCTTTATCAGTAAGATGGTGTCAGTTCTATTGGTGATTCCTATTGCTGCCAGCTGAGGGCCTTTGTGGTTGTTCAGGACATTGATCATCCTATTGGTTATCTCAGGCATAGTGCCTAGAGATGCCCTTGCTCTTTGACTCTCCTTGTGTGCCCTGCCTATGAGGTCCATGTGCTCATGAATGGTTTCTATGTATTGCCATTGGTCTGCTATAGATTGACCAATATTGGCCCATAGGACTTTCTTAATTTTTGCCACTATTTTGTCAAGAGAGAGCTCTTTCTCTAGCTCTTTTAGCCTTTTCTCTAGAGCCTTCACTTCTCTTGTTTTTTCAGCTACAGTTTGCTTTGATTTACCATACTTTTCATTAATTGTAGCCAATTTTTCCTTGGCCTCATTTAGTTCAGCCATCTGGGCCTCTAGAACTTGAATCTCCTTCATCATCTTCTGCATATCAAGGCATGGAGCCTGTTCTGATGTTGTTGTTAGTGCTGATGTTGATGGACCCATTTCAACTGCCTGTCGTATGGGAGGAGTGATAATTTGAGGGGGCTCCTCAAGGTTGATCACTGGCTGAGGGGGCTGAGATGTCTGGCCTCCTTCTTTTTGCTGCAGAGCTGCCTGTAATGCAGCCTCTATTTCTACCAATTTCCCTTCTGTTTGCACCAATTTTTTGTGTAGTGTTAGCAGCATGGCTGCTACATCTTGGTCTTTCCTCTGCTGAGCAACCTCTTCTGTTTGAGGGTGAAGGGTTGCTGGAATTTTTACCATCTTCCTCAAAGTTGCTATATCCGCATCTCTTACCTTTAATAATGCCTGCACAGCTTTGGGATCACTTGGGTCATGCCCAAGCTCTATAATAATATCTTCCAAAGACCTGATCCTGTTGTCTTTGGCCTGAGAGGATGCCTTCTCCAATTCAAGTTGGGCAGTTGTATTATGAATATTGTTTTGCAATTTGTGTGCCAGGAAGGTCTTGTCTGCAAGAGTTGAATATACCATCTCACCCGTTTGCTTGTGAAGCTCTATCTGGTCCATTGGGTGGATGTCCTTTGCAAGTACCTCAAGGTTGGTCCTTAAGTAATCTGCAACTGACTGTGGCTATAGCATAGTAGGCATGAAATGACTCATAGTCATTTTCCCCTCTGTTATGTCATATGCTGACATAAGCCTCTGCTGGTTTGTGGGAGCCATTTTGAGCAAGTGATTGTACAGTTGGAGTCTAACTGGCTCATTCCTCTTCTTGATGTCAATGAATTGCTGCTTTATGCTTGATTCTGCCCTTCTTTGTTGGCTTGAGGAGCTGACCTCTCCTCCAAGGGTTCTTTCTTGCTCCTGCTGAAAGGAACTGGCAGATGCTTCCATGCTAGGGGGGCCCATACCCAAGGGTTGCCCAATAGGCATCTCTTCTTCAGAAAGGGGATTTATTCTTTGCCTTTTCTCCCCTTGTTGACTTGTTGATGTAGTAAGGGGAGTTTCCTGCTCTCTATCCCTCTTCCTGGTTCTCTCTTCATTTAGTGGAGTTTGGAGCACCGAGGCCTCCACTACGCCTTGGAGGCACACTTTCTTGAGCCTGTTTCTCTGTAGATATTGGGGCCTCAGCTGTTACTTCTTGCTGTTTGGGCTGCTCTTTCTGTTGTTCTGCTGTAGGGGTGGCTGCTCCTGTTCCATCTCTTTTTCTTTACCTTTGCTGGCCACCTGAGGAGTAGTTTTAGCTGCCTGCTGGGGGCTGTAGAGGATGAGGCAGCTGCTCCAAGTTAAACTTGATAAGAAGAGGAAACCTACCCATAATTTTCCAAGTCAGCTTCCTTCTCAAGATTCTTTGTGTCTTTTTGTAGTATTTCCTCTTTAGTACTTGCTTCTTCTAATGTGCCCTCTTTCCATCTTAACAGATTGGCATATTTTTCAATATGGAGCAGCCTGACATGATCATAGCTAGCCAATTTATACTTGACCCTTCTAAGGCTAATGAAGTGATTTGGATCATAGGGTATCCAGAGGAAACTAGTTTGCAATCTAAGGCGTTGCAGGATCTTATCTGCTTCTTGCCATGCCTCTTCTCTTTTATTATAAATGAATGGGCCTAGCTGATTTCTGACTTTTAGTTGCACCTTCTTGTTTTTGCTGTGGAAATGGACCATGTCTGCATTTCCAAACTGCCTGAAATACTCTAAGGCAAAGAGTCTCATAGGGACATATCTTGGCAGCCTATATGGGGCTAGCTCACAACCATATATTCTGATCATTGTATGGTGTTGGTAGAAGTACCAATCCCCAATGCTGTAGGCCTTTGAGAGCTAGAGGATCCTTTGCATCTCATCTGTTAATCTTGGAGGAGGGGCACTCAATAGCAAGGACATGGCTGGATGGATGAACAGGTCTATGAATTCACAGTAGTTGTATGGTGAAAAAGATATATGATGGAAAACTGAAGACCAAAACACTACAGACCTTTGGTTCCCTTGGGCATCAAGCCTCTTGAGAGTAATAGGGAAGCTATCAGGCTGATAGAATAGGAATAAGTGATAGATGTAAGAAGTATATCTAAATATCCTTTCCCTCTCTAGATTCATTAATTGCTCATGAATCTTATTGGCAATGTAGGCAGCATAATCATAGTGAACAGCAGGAGGCTTTCTAGGGGAGAAGATGGACAACATCGCCAGAATGGTTTCATCAGCATCCTTAGATGTCCTATAACCCAGGACATAACTGATCATATCCACAAGCATCCTGCCCAACTCATTGAAATAAACATTTCCTATGGGAGGAGTCCTCACAGTTTCAGAGCCTGGTTGAATGAATAATTGATTGATCTTTAAGATTTGGGCACTAGACAGCTTGCCTCCTTTCTTTAGTAAGTCCATCATGGAGAGGAGTCAATGGCTTTGCAATATGAAAGTGTAGCATCTCATTTATGGCCTCAGGGGTGACATGGAACAAAACTGAGCCTGAGGAATTGAGGACAGCTCTCTAACATGGGTCATAGTTGGCACTGCATCTATGTATCAAGTCTGGGAGGATATTGACATGAGGGAGATTGAAAATGGGAAAATTGGAGTCCCAAATCCCTAGGATATCATTCCCACTGAGATGTTTGGCTTTAAGTTCATTGAGTACATGAATGTGGTACTTAGTATATTCTGGGATTCCCTCTGCCATTTGGTAGTCTCTGTCAGCCAAGGGCACCCACTCTAGCTATCTTTGTGGGGCATTAAGAGGTGTAATATTCAATGCAACTGGAGTTTCCATGGTTTTTGGTACTTTGAATGGTATTTGAACTTGTTTTTCTGGGCGCAACAATACAGAGCAATGAATTCTGTAGAAGCAAGGCAATTTGCAGGGGAAACAGGGTGAATTATGGTGAAAACAAGTTGAAATGCTCCTGAAAAGGTATAATAAGCAAATACTGAGACTGAAGAGTTGTTTTCCCGGTGAACTTGTGCAACAGAGGTTTCATTTTGCGAATGCACAAACAGACTGTAAATTTGTGGAAATTCGGTTCGATGGGGACTTCTGTAGGTAAATTCGGCCTTACAGTGTGGAGGAAAAGCACTAGTTTATGAGGATTTCTGGAATTTACTGCGTTTTTCTTCTCTTCTTAGTTTCTTCTGTGATTTATGTAAAAACCAGGCACGGAGGGGATGATTTGATAAATACCTGGTATATTCTGGCAATTGTGGCAATGCAGATGGATTCGGGGCGCCGGGAGCACGGAAGCAGTCTTCGAAGTTGATGGGTGAACGACGTGGTTGTTCATGCAGCAATACAGTGCATAAAAATGCAAATAACACAAAAATGGGCTTTTTGGGCCAAAATAGCGAAAATTTGGCTTTTGGCGCGTTTTTTGGATGACGTCAGCATGACATCATCGGGTGGGGTCGGGTACGGCAGGGTGACGTGGCGGCCTGTGAGTGGTCCACGGGAACTGCTGAGGTGGCGGACAGAGTGGAGCAATGGCAGGCTTAGCGCTGATGCGGGGCCGACTTGGCATGACGTGGGCGTGACGTGGGCAGGCGGTAAACCAAAGCGGTAAGTGGTTCCATCGGACCGCTTATGGTACGGGGGCGGTATTGGCAGGCGGCCTCCCGATATAACCTGGAAGCGACGCGTGGCCGAGCCCTGACGTCACCCTCTGACATTTTTCGGGTGCTATCGTCCGGACATCGGGGGCGGCCCGATATTGATATGGGCCGTCGGATGGGAAAGCCCAGATCCGACGGGCGACGGGTTGCAAAGCTGATAGGACAATACGGCGGGACCCGACGGCATTTTTTAATGATTTTCTTTGTTTTTTGTGAAATGCGCAATATAACCAAAACTTTGGATAGGCGGCAAAAGTGGGTTTTAGCAATGTTTTTGCAAATAGGGCGGGTAAAACATTGCAAAGGGGTTGTAAGGGGACAAGGGTAGAGTTTAGGTTATTAAACCAACCAGGGGTTAGTTTAATCCCTGACTTTACACAACCATATACAACAAGACTTTATTTCTGCATGGTTTTCCAATATTCGAACATATGGCTATAATGCCAAAGGGGAGGGATATATACATATTTTTTGGGGTTTTTATACACAATAGTGCTATAGTAATAGGGAAAGGGGAACATAGGGAGTTAAGTATAGATGGAGTTAGTAATTAGTATTGGATGGAAGATATGGAGAAGAGGAAGCAAAGACTAAGTTTTATAGGAAACAAACTTAGTTAGGAGAGTAGATCAAAATGAAAATATTTTTACACAGGAAATGTGGCTCTTTATGCAACAAGGATCAATCAATGAGTTTGTTTTCTCTCATGAACAAAGGTGGTATTGGGATGTTAGCAAGGAATGTGATGGGGGATGATTGGGAAGTTAGACATGCTTCATTTTGCTGCTACAAAACTGCTGAATAGGAGGATGTGCACTGGCCACCATGTGTTTCCTTTGCTTAGGCCAGAGATATGAAAGAAATCATGCTTCTGCAACCCCATCTACCTACCCATTCTATTGCCTAGCATTTTTGTTACTTCAAGGAGGGTGCACTTAGACTTGCAAACCCTCATGTGCCTTTTCTTTTCCTTTGGCTTTTTCCTTTTGATTTTCTATCTAAGGCTAGCCTTATAGCTTCCAAGGCCCCAGATTAAACAGTTGGGAGCCTTCATTCTCTACCTAACTACTTATCTGCCAAGATTGAACAGTTTGGACAAATTTCTTTCTCTAGTCTACAACAAAAAATTGAAATATGGCATGACCCAATTTAGACTATTGGATCACCCATTCAGAAGTAGGACAGCATCAACCAACTGTAGATATGTGTCTTCCACAAGAATATGAGATCTTTGCATCACCAAAGTAGATCATATTGGCACTTCCCCTGCTAATCATGAAAAATGAAACCTATTGGTATAGGTAGCTAACAATGGCTCCACTTGGGGATGGGTTTTCTACTTGAAAGACCAAGAACACCAGGTCAGAATGCCTTGGCTTTTGACTTCTTCTTAAAACTTGAAAGTTTTCTCTTTGGACTTCAAAACTGGGATCTGTCACCACTGTGGAACTTCTGAAATACAAGATTTTTCCTGCTTATTTACAAAACTTCTTAAACTGAACTATTTATATGCTGGAAGAAAAATTATATACAACTGATACTGTACAGGGCAGAGCCATGCTATATACATGGAAAGTAGTCAAAATAATGCTTTAACATCCGGCCATTTACAGGGCCCTCTTCAGCTTCAGTGCCATCCAAATTCTTCAAAAAATAGGTGTTATTTCCTTGTACTGCTTGAATAACAAAAGGCCCTCTCCAAAGGGAGTCAAATTTTCCATGCTTTCCCTTGTCTTCTCTTCTTGAATCCCATTTAAGCACTTTATCCCCAATGAAGAAATCTTCAGCCTTGGTTCTTCTATCAAAGGCTTTCTTCAGTTTCTCTTGCAGGACCTGAACTCTGTTGTACACTTGATCTCTAGTTTGTTGTAAACAGATAATCTGATTGATTCTTCTTTGCATGTCATTTGGTTCAGCTTGACTTTCTTGAAGTAGCTTCATGACAGGGACCCCTAAGGATGAAGGGAATTTGGCTTCCATTCCATAAACCAACTCATATGGGCTGACCCCAATAGATCTTTTGGTTGTTAGCCTGTCTGCCCACAAGGCATTTACAAGCTTCTTGTGCCAATTTTTCTTATTCTCTTCTAGTATCTTCTTAATGATGTTGATAAGACTTTTGTTGGATGATTCAGCTAAACCATTGCCTTGAGGGTAATAGGCAGTAGAATGGCCCAAAGTAATGTGGAATTTGTGACAAAAGTTCACCATCTTCTTGGATCTGAAAGCAGCAGCATTGTCTGTTATTATCTTGTCAGGACAACCAAATCTGGAAAGAATGTTGGTTTCAAGGAACTGAATAATAGTAGAATCATTTGCTTGTCTACATGGAACAGCCTCAATCCATTTAGTAAAGTAATCTGTGGCTGTTAGAATCCATCTATGTTGGCCTGAGGATGAAGGATGAATTTCCCCAATGAAGTCCAAGCCCCATTGCTGAAAGGGCCTTTCTGTTGCAATAGGCTTTAAGGGAAGTGGTAGTAACTTTCTTTTTCCCTCAAACACTTGACACTTATGACATGTAGTGGTGAAATTTTTAACATCAGAGAACAGAGTGGGCCAATAGTAACCTGCCCTTAATATCTTATCCACAGTGGACTTCCAGTACAAATGTCCACCACAATCACCTGCATGAAATTCTTTTATAACATTGTTAGTCTCATTCATATTAAAACAGTTCAGTAGTATACCTTCATGATTTTTCCATAGTAAATTACCATTTATAACACAAAATCTTGAAGATTTCATTTTTAAAAAACTAGATTTGGTTCTGGAAAATCTTGGGGGAGCACACAGGTTTTGCAATATATAACAGATATCAGAATACCACAGGGATTGTTCAAAGGCTGCATTGATCTTTGGAGTCACCAGCTCCGATTCATTGTCCAGTTGGTTAATATCCAAGGCTTGGAAGTTTGCTTCTGACATCAATTTAGCCAAACCTTGCCCTTTTATCAGTTTTGTAGGTCTTATCTCAATGTCAAATTCCAATATGTTAGCAATCCATTTTCCTCCTCTGCCTTCTAAGTTTTCTTGAGTTAGTATGTCTTTCACAATGGGATTTGGTACATAAGCAATAACATGGGAGTATAGGATGTAGATCCTAAAGTCTTTGATGGCTTTGACCAAAGCATAAGCTTGCTTTTCCATGATCTAATATTTCATAGGTGCATCTCTAAGGGCTCTACTAAAGAAAGCAATAGGTTTTTCATTCCCTTGATCATCTTTCTGCAATAAGACAACAACAATGGTATGCTGGGAGGAAAAAGAGAAAATGATAAATACTCTGTCAAATTGAGGATTTGTTAAGACTGGGGTTTGGGTAAGGGCCAATTTAATACCTTCAAAAGCTTGATTTGCTTCTACTATCCACTTCATTTTTGAATCCTTCTTTAGCATGTTGTTTAGTAATCTGATCAATTCTGCTAAGTTTGGGATAAATCTCCTTAAAAAATTGATCTTTCCCAAGAAGGCTTGTAATTCTTTGATGTTTCTTGGATGGGGCATTTGCAAGATGGCCTGTATTCTATCTGGGTCAATTCTAATGCCATCCTTTGAAATGATATGACCTAATAGCTTGCCTTCTTCCAAACCAAATAGAGACTTCTTAGGATTTAAGGAAATTCCATATTTCCTACATGTTATGAATATTTGTCTCAAGTGTTTTAAATGTTCTTGGTCAGATTTTGAGAAAGGTGTGAGGTCATCTAAGTAAATAACAAGGAAGTCACGAATCTCTTTAGCAAAAGCAATATCCATTGCTCTCTGAAATGTAGCTCCTGCATTTTTCAATCCAAAAGGCATTTTAACATATTTGAAAGTTCCCCATGGGGTTGTGAAAGCTGTTTTATCTTGATCATCAGGGTGGACTAGGATCTGATTAAAACCTGAAAATCCATCAAGTAATGAAATTCTTGAAGCCCCCACCACTCTTTGGAGAATATGATCCATTTTTGGTAAGGGATAATTGTCTTTAAGGGATACTTGATTCAAATTCCTTAGGTCAACACAAAGCCTAATCTCCCCAGTTTTCTTTCTTGTGGGGACCAAGTTTGAAATCCAGTCTGAAAACCTGATTGGTGCTATGATACCAGCTTTAAACATTTTTTGTACCTCTTTCTCAATTGAAGGGAGAAGCATAGGATTGATTCTTCTCAATTTTTGCTTGAATGGCTTTTGATTGGGCTTGAGAGGGATAGTGTGTTGAATAACAGAGGTGTCATAGGATTTCAAATCCTCATAACTCCATGCAAACACATCTTGGAACTCTTTAAAGAGGTCAATGTATTTAGGCTTCTGGTCAGGAGGTAAAGAGGCAGACAATTTTATTATCTTGGGTTTTTCAATAGTTCCAATGTTGCATTCTTCAATGGCAGCATTAAGGGGTTGCATTTTTGGTTTTCTAGGAACATCATTTGAGTCAAAAATGTCCTCTAATGGAGTTAGGCCTGTTGGTAGAAAATTGTCTTTTAGTTGTATGACCTCAGCCTCTGCACCAGTTGTTTCCTCAAAATGCAATTGTTCAAGTTCTTGTATAGTTTCCTTGTCAAAGGTTGTTGGACAGAGTATTTGATTTGTTGTTTTGAGTGATATTGTTGTTTGGTCCTGTTCACTCAATGGCTGTGTGTCTTTCACAGAATCAACATCAATGTTCAAGCCTGAAAATTCATGCTGCAAGGTTAAGAAATTATTTATCTGTGCATCGTCCTCAAACACTTGCCAATATTTGACATTGTTTGGGACAGAAGGTCTGTGTTTTATCTCAGCTGTAAAGCAGTGGTTGGGTTCAAAAGGCAATTTGCATGTACTGGCAAATGTAGCTAAACTGTGTGCATGAATGTTGTGAGTCCTAGGTATTTTGGTCATTTGAAATTCAGTGAAAGCTTTGAGTATTTCAATAGTAGCAGACCTGTATGATCTTAGTCTTTTGTCATTTGTGACAAAATTGCCTTTCACTTGTTGGATAATAAGGTCTGAATCTCCCATGATTGAAACTTTTGTGGCCTGAAATGATTTTACCAGTTTGAGGCCTAGCAGAAGAGCCTCATATTCTGCCATATTATTAGTACATCTGAAATTAAGCCTATAGGCTCGACCTTGTGCATGATTGCTTTGTTTGTTATGAATCCACACTCCAGCTCCTGCCCCTAATTTTTTGACTGATCCATCAAACTCAAGAAACCATAGGATCTCTTGATTTAGGGGATTTTCAACATTTTCTCTATGACTTGGGATTATAAGTTGGAGTTCTTGTCTTTCACCTGGTTTGTCTTCTAGAACAGTTTCATCACTTGATTGCACAACCTTAATTTCTTGGGAACTTGATTGCTCACTCGTATGCAGATCTTGTTCAAGTATGACAGATTTGTTATCACTCATTGGACTTATATCATCATTGAATAGAATGAAGGAATCCATATCAGAATGGACTGCATAAATAGGGAAATTTTGAGGTTTTTCTTCACTGCTCACCATGTATTTCATGAGTGACTCTCTGTATAGCCTCTTGGGTTGCCCAAAGACAGAGATGGTGGCATATGACATGTCTAATTACAGGGAACCTTGGAGTTTAGCCCCCCATGATCTTGATAATAGCATTCCATACTTGGGTGGGATATCAGCAACTACCACATCCATTAAGAAATTTTTATTTGGGTACTGGACAAGGGACACACATAGATCTTTTATCAAGCCTAAACACTTAACTTGGCTGGAGTCAAATGAAAATAGGTCCTTATATGGTCTTGTGATGTCTAGATTCAATCTTTCCATTACTGACTTAGGCATCAGGTTATGAGAGGCGCCTGAATCAAACATTGCATTATGTAATATCTTATCATGAACATGCAAACTGACATAAAAAGGTAGGATTCCAGTAACTGTTGTCTTTCCATCAACCTCTGGACCGAAAAGTAGTTCTGGGGTGTCATCCAACACATTGACATCATCTTTATTATGAGTGAGTTGAAGGGATTTCTTGATTTGTTGTTTGTAAATGTTATGCTTGGCTAGCTCTGAAAGAGGAATGGCTATCTTCAATTTACCAATTTCAGCTTCTAAGTCAAAAGGTTTTTCAGATTGGATCTTGGTGTTCTGGTTAACAACCTTTTCTCTCTCAATTGAATTCTTAGAGGTTTCTTCTTGACTCTCAATTTGGTCTTGAGGTTTGTCCTTTTTACTCATATTTTGGAAAGTGCTGCTTGGATTGTGCTGTAAGGGAGGTGTAACCTTTGTTTCTTGATTTGAGGG
The DNA here is from genome assembly GCA_031772625.1 of Pinus tabuliformis. Lineage (NCBI taxonomy): Eukaryota > Viridiplantae > Streptophyta > Pinopsida > Pinales > Pinaceae > Pinus > Pinus tabuliformis. Next base: position 829,237,710 of record CM062806.1, read on the forward strand.
AAATGGTTCGGTTACTTCTTCAACTGTTACTTCATCTGTAATTGAATCAGTTTTGTTAATAGGCTATGTGACAATAGCTTTCCTAGGTTGTAGGCTATCCTTTGTTTTCTCAGGCTGTGGCACATTTACAGTTCTGCTTCTTAATTTGTATTGTTTATGAACTTCAAAAACAGTTGTGTCATAGCCTTGCTTGAAATCAAATGATTCACCTGATCTAGTTTGGAACTGCTTGATGTCTTCATCTTCATGATCTTCTTGACTCAGAAAGACTTGCTGATCATTGTTAAGGCCCATCAAATTGATGTGGGTATCGTCTATCTGCTCATTAGAAGTGGATGCTTCAGCATAGTTTTCTTGGAATGGAGGTCTAATTTCTGGTTCAGGGTTGGCCTTGCCAACATTAGGATTTTGATTTCTTCTAAAATTGGGATTCCTGATAGGATTATTCTGTGGTGCTTCCCATGATGATTTTCTCTCAACTGATTCTACTCTGTCACCTAATCTATGCATACCAGTGATTATTGCATCTAATTTTTTATCCCAGCCTGAAGGCTCTTCTTTGAAGGTAGTCTTTCTCTCAGTTCTGGTCCTATTTCTCCTAGCTATCAGGTTGGCTTCTACACTCACTGCTATGTCTTGCATTTCAGCTAAATTTTGGGGAGATTATTCTCTTAATTGGTATTCCATATCTAAATCAAACCCATCAGGAAAGGTGTATAGAGCTAAATCAGGTGGGGGTCTGAGATTTTGGGGAATAGCATTGTAGAAATTGTTAAACCGAGCACAATAATCCAAGACAGTTTCTTGGGGACCTCTTTTGATAGTATTGTATTCAGATAAAATATGAAGTGGATCCTTTTTCTTCTCCCATCTGTTGATAAAGGTTTGATACAGGGCTTCAGGGTCAGCTATAGAGTTTGCTGGGAGTGACCTAAACCATGATCTTACATCTCCTGTTAGGCTTTGCACAAAAATTTTCATTCTAACCCCATCATCATCTATCTCATAATTTTCAAAGTAGTCCTGCATTTTCTTAGTATGTTGAAGGGCTGGATAAGAGCCAGTACCATCAAAATATGAAATCTTGCTTTGGTAATCTTGAGGCATAGGCCCTGGATTGGCAGGTAACTGCAGTGGAGCATATCTATTAGCCATGTTTGGTGGGACAATAGGGATAACAGGAACGAATGGGACAAGTGGAGGAAAGGGGATGAGAGGGGTATGTGTAGTTGATGGAGTGGTTGAAAGGATACCTTGTGAAGTAGATGAAGAGCTAGGAGGTTGTGGCACAATGGTGTGAGGATGTAGAGAAACCTTAGCAGGGGTTGGTATGTCAGTTTGAAGACCTGCTTCAGAACTTGAATCTGATAGAGTCCCTTATGATTTGTGTCTCTTAAGGATTCTTGAAATCAAGTTTGGATTTTGGAACTCAGGTGATGGATCAGGATCTGGGTTTGACCTTGTATAGCGAGTTTTCTTCTTAGGAGCCAGTTTCTGTGATTTTCTTTAGGAGAATTTTCTAAGAGATAGTGATATTTGACAAGGACTGATCAGGTATAGCACAACTGTATGGAACTTAAGACTGAATAAAGATTGACTGAGGCAGCTTTTATATACTCCTGCAAATGCAAAGCAGAGGCAGTTTCTAAAGCTATCTGGCTGTCACTCAGGCTTTATCTACAATATTAAGAATCAGACAGGGGGTTACAAAGTTCATTCAGATCCCCAGTGGAGTCGCCATTTATGTTAACACCTAGGTTGTTCCCTTTGACTCCTGAGGGAATACGGCCGGGGTAACCACTAACCAAGCTTTGGATTGCAGGTTCTAGCCCACCTGAAATCAGAGAGGGCTCTCTCTTTCAGTTTTAGCTTTGTTTTTTTGTGATCTTAGGCTAGTTATGAGGTGAGGATTTTGTTTACAATTTTGGTTGAATGATGTCTTCCAGTAGCTGAGATGAGGTCTTCAAAAGGTTCAGTCCATTGGGCAATGGAGTCTGTGATTATGGGATGTTTGAGATATTGAGTAAGATTTGCTAATACTGCAGGGCCTTATAGATATATCATGAAACAAACTTAAAATTGTGAAGATGAAATATGTCTAGCCAGTGAAAGGCAACTAAGAGTTTTTCACTAAGCTGGTGATGTGAGAAAGAGATATATCACTCAGGAGCAGATTTGAATTCCTGAATAATACTCACTGTGAAATTTTAGTCTGAAGGTGAAGCAATTAAGAATTACACTTTCATAACTAATACTAGAGGAAAACATTCATAACAGCATAGATTGAGTTCAGGGTATTCAATGAACAAATCCTGAAACTATTCTTTTTCTGTGCTATTAAACTGTGAAATATAGAGCATGAACGGATTATGAAAGAACGAAATACATAACAAGAAGGTTCAAGAAACTTATTGTGCCATGAAATATGCAGGAATCCTGTAGCAGTAAGCAATCACACCACAACACATCAAAACAACTCAGAACTTTGGAAATTCCATCAGCTCCCTATATTAAAAGTCTGAAATTTACAGCATGGGTTCTGTGGAAGAGAAAATCCACCACCCAGCAAGCTTATGCGAGGGGATATATATACAATCGGTTTTTACAAAATATCTGAAACGCTGAGTCATTTGTTCAATAACTCCGTTCACCAACTTTCAGAAATAGCAGATAAGAAAGTTATTGCTATTCTAAATATACAATGAATACCCTACAGTTCTGTCAAAAGCCTTTTTGACTTTTGGAGGCCACTGAGTCGGTTGAGCGCTCTGCATTTATTCTAAATGATATGCCTTTAATGTTATGTCGTGTTGTAGCTTTCTCGGCCTTGTCATCTGCATCTGTCGAGGTTGCTTTAGTGGCTGAATTGGTTTGCTGAGTTGGCTCAGTCCACTCTTTTACAGTCATAGTGGATGTATCACCTGTCTGAACATGATGATTTGTATTTTGATGTAAAAATTTGATGAAAACCTGTTTGTTCACAGCAATGTCTGTATCATGCTGGTCCACCATTCCTGTGTAGGCAACTGATGTCTCAAAATTGTGCCTAGTGTTTCATCTGCCTCAGTATATTTGTAGTAATTAGGAGGCACTTCAAACAGATGTCTGATCTCATTCATGATAAAGAACAAATTTTCTATTCTGTCATAGAGGCTCTGCCCAGATGCAGGCCCTGTTTCCTCTGGGGTACTTGATCCTGCAGTGATCTGATTTGTGGCAAATGTATTTACCCTTTTGGCATAATTTTCATGGGACAACAATCTACCTGCACTGTTTAGTAGGCTGGGAAGGCCTCTGTTATGCAATGCTGTGAATTTCTCTGTGAACTTGTTCACCTCTGTTTGCATTTCCTGGCACCTTCTATCCAATGTTTGTACCAGATTTCTCAAAGTGAGGACCCTCTTTATCAGTAAGATGGTGTCAGTTCTATTGGTGATTCCTATTGCTGCCAGCTGAGGGCCTGTGCGGTTGTTCAGGACATTGATCATCCTATTGGCTATCTCAGGCATAGTGCCTAGAGATTCCCTTGCTCTTTGACTCTCCTTGTGTGCCCTGCCTATGAGGTCCATGTGCTCATGAATGGTTTCTATGTATTGCCATTGGTCTGTTATAGATTGACCAATATTGGCCCATAGGACTTTCTTGATTTCTGCCACTATTTTGTCAAGAGAGAGCTCTTTCTCCAGCTCTTTTATCCTTTTCTCTAGAGCCTTCACTTCTCTTGTTTTTTCAGCTACAGTTTGCTTTGATTTATCATACTTTTCATTAATTGTAGCCAATTTTTCCTTGGCCTCATTTAGTTCAGCCATCTGGGCCTCTAGAACTTGAATCTCCTTCATCATCTTCTGCATATCAAGGCTTGGAGCCTGTTCTGATGTTGTTGCTGGTGCTGATGTTGATGGACCCGTTTCAGCTGCCTGTCTTGTGGGAGGAGTGATAATTTGAGGGGGCTCCTCAAGGTTGATCACTGGCTGAGGGGGCTGAGATGTCTGGCCTCCTTCTTTCTGCTGCAGGGCTGCCTGTAATGCAGCCTCTGTTTCTACCAATTTCCCTTCTGTTTGCACCAACTGTTTGTGTAGTGTTAGCAGCATGGCTGCTACATCTTGGTCTTCCTTTGCTGAGCAACCTCTTCTGTTTGAGGGTGAAGGGTTGCTGGAATTTTTACCATCTTCCTCAAAGCTCCTATATCTGCATCTCTTACCTTTAATAATGCCTGCACAACTTTGGGATCACTTGGGTCATGCCCAAGCTCTATAATAATATCTTCCAAAGACCTGATCCTGTTGTCTTTGGCCTGAGAGGATGCCTTCTCCAATTCAAGTTGGGCAGTTGTATTATGAAGACTGTTTTGCAATTTGTGTGCCAGGAAGGTCTTGTCTGCAAGAGTTGAATAGACCATCTCACCCGTTTGCTTGTGAAGCTCTATCTGGTCCATTGGGTGGATGTCCTTTGCAAGTACCTCAAGGTTGGTCCTTATGTAATCTGCAGCTGACTGTGGCTGCAGCATAGTAGGCATGAAATGACTCATAGTCATTTTCCCCTCTGTTATGTCATATGCTGACATAAGCCTCTGCTGGTTTGTGGGAGCCATTTTGAGCAAGTGATTGTACAGCTGGAGTCTAACTGGCTCATTCCTCTTCTTGATGTCAATGAATTGCTGCTTTATGCTTGATTCTGCCCTTCTTTGCTGGCTTGAGGAGCTGACCTCTCCTCCAAGGGTTCTTTCTTGTTCCTGCTGAAAGGAACTGGCAGATGCTTCCATGCTAGGGGGGCCCATACCCAAGGATTGCCCAATAGGCATCTCTTCTTCAGAAAGGGGATTTATTCTTTTCCTTTTCTCCCCTTGTTGACTTGTTGATGTAGTAAGGGGAGTTTCCTGCTCTCTATCCCTCTTCCTGGTTCTCTCTTCATTTAGTGGAGTTTGGAGCACCGAGGCCTCCACTACTGTTTCTTGCCTTGGAGGCACACTTTCTTGAGCCTATTTCTCTGTAGATATTGGGGCCTCAGTTGTTTCTTCTTGTTGTTTGGGCTGCTCTTTCTGTTGTTCTGTTGTAGGGGGTGGCTGCTCATGTTCCATCTCTTTTTCTTTACCTTTGCTGGCCGCCTGAGGAGTAGTTTTAGCTGCCTGCTGGGGGGCTGTAGAGGATGAGGCAGCTGCTCCAAGTTGAACTTGATAAGAAGAGGAAACCTACCCACAATTTTCCAAGTCAGCTTCCTTCTCAAGATTCTTTGCTTCTTTTTGTAGTATTTCCTCTTTAGTACTTGCTTCTTCTAATGTGCCCTCTTTCCATCTTAACAGATTGGCATATTTTTCAATATGGGGCAGCCTGACATGATCATAGCTAGCCAATTTATACTTGACCCTTCTAAGGCTAATGAAGTGATTTGGATCATAGGGTATCCAGAGGAAACTAGTTTGCAATCCAAGGCGTTGCAGGATCTTATCTGCTTCTTGCCATGCCTCTTCTCTTTTATTATAAATGAATGGGCCTAGCTGATTTCTGACTTTTAGTTGCACCTTCTTGTTTTTGCTGTGGAAATGGACCATGTCTGCATTTCCAAACTGCCTGAAATACTCTAAGGCAAAGAGTCTCATAGGGACATATCTTGGCAGCCTATATGGGGCTAGCTCACAACCATATATTCTGATCACTGTATGGTGTTGGTAGAAGTACCAATCCCCAATGTTGTAGGCCTTTGAGAGCTGGAGGATCCTTTGCATCTCATCTGTTAATCTTGGAGGAGGGGCACTCAACAACAAGGACATGGTTGGATGGATGAACAAGTCTATGAATTCACAGTAGTTGTATGGTGAAAAAGATATATGATGGAACACTGAAGACCAAAACACTACAGACCTTTGGTTCCCTTGGGCATCAAGCCTCTTGAGAGTAATAGGGAAGCTATCAGGCTGATAGAATAGGAATAAGTGATAGATGTAAGAAGTATATCTAAATGTCCTTTCCCTCTCTAGATTCATAATTTCTCATGAATCTTATTGGCAATGTAGGCAGCATAATCATAGTGAACAGCAGGAGGCTTTCCAGGGGAGAAGATGGACAACATCGCCAGAATGGTTTCATCAGCATCCTCAGATGTCCTATAACCCAGGACATAACTGATCATATCCACAAGCATCCTGCCCAACTCATTGAAATAAACATTTCCTATGGGAGGAGTCCTCACAGTTTCAGAGCCTGGTTGAATGAATAATTGATTGATCTTTAAGATTTGGGCACTAGACAGCTTGCCTCCTTTCTTTAGTAAGTCCATCATGGAGAGAGGAGTCAATGGCTTTGTAGTATGAAAGTGTAGCATCTCATTTATGGCCTCAGGGGTGACATGGAACAAAACTGAGCCTGAGGAATTGAGGACAGCTCTCTGACATGGGTCATAGTTGGCACTGCATCTATGTATCAAGTCTGGGAGGATATTGACCTGAGGGAGATTGAAAATGGGAAAATTGGAGTCCCAAATCCCTAGGATATCATTCCCACTGAGATGTTTGGCTTTAAGGTCATTGAGTACATGAATGTGGTACTTACTATATTCTGGGATTCCCTCTGCCATTTGGTAGTCTCTGTCAGCCAAGGGTAGCCACTCTAGCTCTCTTTGTGGGGCATTAAGAGGTGCAATATTCAATGCAACTAGAGTTTCCATGGTTTTTGCTACTTTGAATGGTATTTGAACTTGTTTTTCTGGGCGCAACAATACAGAGCAATGAATTCTGCAGAAGCAAGGCAATTTGCAGGGGAAACAGGGTGAATTATGGTGAAAACAAGTTGAAATGCTCCTGAAAAGGTATAATGAGCAAATACTGAGACTGAAGAGTTGTTTTCCCGGTGAACTTGTGCAGCAGAGGTTTCAGTTTGCGAATGCGCAAACAGACTGTAAATTTGTGGAAATTCGGTTCGATGGGGACTTCTGTAGGTAAATTCGGCCTTACAGTGTGGAGGAAAAGCACTGGTTTATGAGGATTTCTGGAATTTACTGTGTTTTTCTTCTCTTCTTAGTTTCTTCTGTGATTTATGTAAAAACCAGGCGCGGAGGGGATGATTTGATAAATACCTGGTATATTCTGGCAATGGTGGCAATGCAGATGGATTCGGGGCGCCGAGAGCACGGAAGCAGTCTTCGAAGTTGACGGGTGAATGACGTGGTTGTTCATGCAGCAATACAGTGCATAAAAATGCAAATAACACAAAAATGGGCTTTTTGGGCCAAAATAGCGAAAATTTGGCTTTTGGCGCGTTTTTTGGATGATGTCAGCATGACATCATTGGGTGGGGTCGGGTACGGCAGGGTGATGTGGCGGCCTGTGAGTGGTCCACGGGAACTGCCGAGGTGGCGGACAGAGTGGAGCAATGGCAGGCTTAGCGTTGATGCGGGGCCGACTTGGCATGAGTGGGCGTGACGTGGGCAGGCGGTAAACCAAAGCGGTAAGTGGTTCCATCGAACCGCTTATGGTACGGGGGCAGTATTGGCAGGCGACCTCCCGATATATCCTGGAAGCGACGCATGGCCGAGCCCTGACGTCACCCTCTAACATTTTTCGGGTGCTATCGTCCGGACATCAGGGGCGGCCTGGTATTGATACGGGCCGTCGGATGGGAAAGCCCAGATCCGACGGGCGACGAGTTGCAAAGCTGATAGGACAATACGGCGGGACTCGGCGGCATTTTTTTTAATGATTTTCTTTGTTTTTTGTGAAATGCGCAATATAACCAAAACTTTGGATAGGCGGAAAAAGTGGGTTTTAGCAATGGTTTTGCAAATAGCGCATGTAAAACATTGCAAAGGGGTTGTAAGGGGACAAGGGTAGAGTTTAGGTTATTAAACCAACCAGGGGTTAGTTTAATCCCTGACTTTACACAACCATATACAACAAGACTTTATTTCTGCATGGTTTTCCAATATTCGAACATATGGCTATAATGCCAAAGGGGAGGGATATATACATATTTTTTGGGGTTTTTATACACAATAGTGCTATAGTAATAGGGAAAGGGGAACATAGGGAGTCAAGTATAGATGGAGTTAGTAATTAGTATTGGTTGGAAGATATGGAGAAGAGGAAGCAAAGACTAAGTTTTATAGGAAACAAACTTAGTTATGAGAGTAGATCAAAATGAAAATATTTTTACACAGGAAATGTGGCTCTTTATGCAACAAGGATCAATCAATGAGTTTGTTTTCTCTCATGAACAAAGGTGGTATTGGGATGTTAGCAAGGAATGTGATGGGGGATGATTGGGAAGTTAGACATGCTTCATTTTGCTGCTACAAAACTGCTGAATAGGAGGGTGTGCACTGGCCACCATGTGTTTCCTTTGCTTAGGCCAGAGATATGAAAGAAATCATGCTTCTGCAACCCCATCTACCTACCCATTCTATTGCCTAGCATTTTTTGTTACTTCAAGGAGGGTGCACTTAGACTTGCAAACCCTCATGTGCCTTTTCTTTTCCTTTGGCTTTTTCCTTTTGATTTTCTATCTAAGGCTAGCCTTATTACTTCCAAGGCCCCAGATTAAACAGTTGGGAGCCTTCATTCTCTACCTAACTACTTATCTGCCAAGATTGAACAGTTTGGACAGATTTCTTTCTCTAGTCTACAACAAAAAATTGAAATATGGCATGACCCAATTTAGACTATTGGATCACCCATTCAGAAGTAGGACAGCATCAACCAACTGTAGATATGTGTCTTCCACAAGAATATGAGATCTTTGCATCACCAAAGTAGATCATATTGGCACTTCCCCTGCTAATCATGAAAAATGAAACCCATTGGTATAGGTAGCTAACAGGGTGCACTCGGGAAGCTGCAAGAAGCTCCAATTTGTATGCCATAGTACCAATCTTTTTCAACACCTTGTACAGACCATAATACTTTGGTGATAATTTATTATCCTTCTTAGCTTGCTTTAGGTACATTTGTTTATATGGTTGTAGCCTTAGAAATACCCAGTCACCTATATCAAAACTTCTTTCGATGCGTTGTTGATCTGAATGTTGTTTCATTCTATTATGTGCAAAAGTTAGGTTATCCTTTAAGAGTTGGAGAACTTGTTCAATGTGATCTTCCACTGCTTGAACCTTAGAATTTTCTCTTAAATATGATGTGATGGACGATGGGTGATATCCATAAAGTGCCATAAATGGGGTCATTTGTGCTGCAATATGGAAGGAAGTGTTATAACACCATTCAGCCAGAGTCAACCATTTGACCCATTGTGTCTGTTTATCAGATACAAAGCAACGAAGATATCCTTCCAAACATTTGTTTACTATCTCGGTTTGCCCAGCAGATTGAGGATGATAAGATGAGCTATGAGCTAACTGAGTACCAAGACAAGAAAATAATTTTGTCCAAAAATTTCCATTGAAAATGGGATCTCTGTCGCTTACAATAATCTTTGGGTTTCCATGTAGCTTTTGATATGTTTCCATAAATGCAATAGAAGCTGTACTAGCTTAAAATGGATAACATAATGCACAAAAGTGTGCATACATGGTAAGTCTATCAACTACCACCATGATGACACTCTTTCCTTCAGAATTGGGTAAACCTGTGATAAAATCCATTGAAACCTCCTCCCAATGTTGACTTGGAATGGATAAAGGTTGTAATAGACCTAGGGTCTTAATTGTTTCAACTTTATTTTGTTGGCAAACCAAACATTCTGCCACAAACTTTTGAATATCAAATTTAAGGCCATCCCAAAAAAATTCCTTCTTAGCCCTATGGTAAGTTTTTAAAAGTCTCGAGTGCCCTCCTAAGGGAGAGGCATGCAATTCCATAAGAATATTTTGTTTGAGTTGGGAATTCTAGCATAGGTATAAGTGATCTTTGTACCCTAACAAATCATTTTTGCAGCTAAATGTATCATATGTACTGGGATCTTGTTGTAACTTTTGAATGAGTTCCCACGCTTCTTCGTCATTCTTCCATTTATCCCTCGCTTCTTTTATCCAATCTGGTCAGATAATAGAAATGGCACAAAACAATGCTTCCACTTCCTCATCCTTTCTTAAGAGTGCATCTGCCACAACATTTTTCTTCCCTTTTTGTATATGATTTCAAATTCATAACCCAACATCTTTGTGACCCATTTTTTTTGCTCTTCTGAAGATAATATTTGTTCTAAAAGGTATTTACGACTATCATGATCCGTTTTTACCTTGAAGTGTCTTCCCATTAAGTAGGGTCACCATTTCTTAAGTGCATGTAGTATTGCCAACATTTCCTTCTCATAAATAGCTTTGTGTAAATACTTTCCTTTGATTAGACGACTTTTGAAAGCAATGGGTCTTTCTTCTTGCATTAAAACAACGTCAATTCCATTTCCTGAGGCATCACATTCCACAATAAAGTTTTTTTTAGCTTCTAAAACGTCGTAGATAAAAAGTTATAGAGAAAATGCCACGATGACCTATTTGGAGCAGCAAAACCCTAGAATCCAAAGCTCTAATACCAAATGTTATGAAACCAACTCACAAAAAGATAAAAAAAAGATAGATCAACGCCTTCAAAATAAGCCTCTTCGAGGGGGCAACCTCCTTTACATTACACAAATGAATAATTCTTGGATGATACAAATGACAAAACCTCATTTCTATATATAGGAGTTTAAGGGGTCACAATATAATCAAAGCCGACATAATAATAATAATATAAGGGAACAACAATAATAATAGTGGGCTTCTATGGGGCACAATAATAACAATATGGGGACAATAGGGGCACAACAATAACAATAAGGGCTACAATGAATATAGTAATGGGGGAATCACTAGTATTATAGGGACCTAACACGATGGCTCTAGTTTTTTGAGAAATTCAACAGGTATGAAACAAAAGGTACCAAAGCCTTCACCTAAGAATTTGATGGAGTAGAAGTAGAGATAGGAGACATTAACCTCATCCTCATAGAAACTATTGTAGCAGAAGAAACATAACTACCAAGAAACAGGGAAAGTCGGTTCAAGAATAGAAGAATTAAATAGAATGACTGGGTCCATTTCCTTAGAGAACCAGATATGGATTTATCCATTTTCAAAAAGGGTATTCCATTTAGTTCATTAAAAGGAAATGGATAAATCTCTTGCTAGTTATTCAAAAATTTGTGACATGTGAAGGAAGATTTGGGACAATGTTTTTCTACCATGTCAGACTTATGATGCATTTTGTTGATGGAAATGAGATTAATTTTCCTTACTTTATTCTTCAAAGTTTAAAGAAAATGGAATTTATCATACAGAGAGAGTCTAGGTCCACTGATAACTCCCTTTACCATCATGGGATCATCAAGATTCTTGTAGAAGCACATTTGGAAACTAAAGGAGATCGTTGGAAATATTTCTTAGTGAGAAACCACTTTGTAAAAGCCCCAGAGGAAGAAACAAACGGTAGGGTTAAAAGAAGTCAAATAAAATCAAACCCTAACCCTAGAAATAAGAGAATTGAAGAATAAATTCTAGAGCAGAATGTAACTAAAACATCATAAGCTCCATTTGAAGAAGATACCCTACTATCCTAGTGTTTTGGTAAAATTAAACAGAAAAATGACAAATGGGACCTTAGAAGAAAGAAAGCTAGCTTGAGCCAAAAATTACCTGAGGAAAAGAAGAAAATAGAGGATAATAAAACAAAAGGGCAAGCCTTTAGAAACTCAGAAGTAAAATTGAGGAGAAGCAAAATAATTTCAAAAAATATCAAGTACACATTCACCGAAAATAATCAATCTTGGAGAAGGGTATAATACACCACCTCACATAGTCATTCTAACAATATAAACTCCAGAAATTGATCCAATCCATCAAGAGATTTATGACTATGTGGAATCCCTAGAGCAAAGGCACAAAAAAAGGAAAAAAATTCTCAATATCAGATGGGTGAAACTTCAACAACAAAACAAAATGTAGAACATGAACATAGAATTGAAGAAAATCTGAAGCGACACATATATGAGTTGGAGGTTCTTAAAAAATATTTAATTAATGAAATGGAAGCAACAAAAGTTCAGAATGAGATACTCAAAACCCAAAATGATAATATACTTCTACACCTCTGTGATTGGTATAAGAAGAATAAGAAACTTAAGGTTCAAAATAAGTTTCTCAAAAACAAAATCAGAGGGTTACAAGGTAGAATTCTAATGAAGAAATCAATGACCACTTTCAACATTAAAAAGAAGAAAGAAATCACTAGTCTGGATGTGCTTGCACAGGCTTCATAGATCATTCACTAAAGGGGAAAAGAAGAGACATATTTGAATTTTTGGTGCATGAGGACATGCAAAACCTTTGGTGTGGGGGAATGTTGAAGTCTGGAATTGTTTCTTTTTACTATCCTTTTTTCCCTCTCATTTCACCTTCTTATCACCATTTTATAGCAATCTCAACATGTTCAAGGTCAATTTCAACTCTTAAAAAGGTATTCATCATCCATAATTAGAATCTCTCCTTCTTAATGAATTATAATGAAAATATTCTTACAATGATATAATTATAAACATTCTGTAGGTAATATTGGTTTCCATAGCAGTATTCATTGTTAGGCAGGTTGCACCACTTCAATAAAAGGATGAAGACTACCTAGATATGAAAAATTTCTACCGTAAGGATAACCACCTATCATCATAACTTGGAAAGCTACGAGGATTGAGAGATCTAGAAGTAAAATTTAGAGTCAAACTTTGAAAACGACGTGTAGAGATCAAGTAAAAGTAGTGGAGGAATAGAACAACATCAAGTGAGTGAGATTGAAGACCTATTCAGCTGTTAGATTTTGGATCAAGATGAATCTCCTATGACTTTCTCTTTCAGTAGCAAGTCATAAAGAGATTGAGTTTCAAATTGAATCTATCTCGTAGATTTCAAAATAGCTCATGTTGTGTTGGCTTAAAACTCTTAAAATCATTTTATGAAATTTTTATAAAGGTTGTAAGCCGAGACCGGAGACATAAGTTTTTTTTTAATATTAAGTTTATAATTTTTTTACTGTGAACACCGATGATGCCTTGTCCCATATTACTGTAAGTTACTTTGTTCTTAGTGTGTGTCCGAAGATCTTTTGATTACTAGCTTACCTGCACTCATGGGAGGGCCCCCTGTCAAGCTGTGAGGTTTTCTTTATGGTTTTGTTTTGCATTGCTTACTTTTAGTATTATGGTTTCCTTCATAATTTGTTTCCATTGTAATTACACTTCTAGTAATTCTCATTTTGATTGAAGAGTACTCATAAACATAAAAACACTAAAAAAAATTCAAATATTGAATGCATTTTCTTTCCAGCACATAATTACTTTGTGGCTTAATTTGATTTCTTAAATGTTGATGAAACACTCTTTAGAGGCTAAATACGCACACAAGTAATCATTATCAAGTTGTAAATATTTTCATTTCATTTTCTGCAAATAGGAATTAGATCCTTTTTATTGAAATTTCTCTTTTATGCAATTAGTATAGAATTTCCTTACTGCAATTTAGTATAAAGTCTTGTTTTTGCAACTTAGTGGTGAATGCTTTGAATTTTGCAAAATAGAATTAGATTGTTTCTTTCTTGAAATTTTGTTTCTAATCATTTTCCTTACATACAATTGGAAGAAAGCTTGAATTCCTGCAATTTAGATAGATTTTCAAATTCTGCAAAGTAGTGAATTTCAATTCAGTTAATTAGGATTTAATATAACTTTGGATTGAAATAACATGTGTGTAATTATTCTCCAAATAGTGTCCATTAGTTTCATTTCTATAAATTAATTCACGGAAAGAATCCTAGCATATATAGTGCACATACATTTCACAAGTGCATTTCATTAGAGCATAAGGCTAAAACCTTCTCTCGTTCTCTAGAACTTACTCGAAAGGAGCTATCACCCCCTTAACTTCAATTCCTTGTGGATCACTTTTCAGAATATTTCAAACTGAATCCACCTGATCAATCTGTAGGCCACCTTTCATCAAATTTTCATATAGGACCCACTACCATAATCAAATCACTAAATCAACTAAAACAGATCAATCACTGAATCTCATTGCAACCAATCAATCTAAACCAAAACAGATCCTATGAATGTAGTGTCAATCATCAACCCATACACTGTTACTGAAACCAACTGCTGAAACTACAAACCCTGATCAATAATATGTCAAAATATATATGTTACTTTTCTTAAGAATATTCGTGTATATACGCACTTTCAATGAAACATACCTGTGTACAGATCTTAAAACACTGAACCCTCATACTGAATCACTGCACTGCTGAAATCAATCACAGACACATATATCCTTCATCACAGATTTCTGAGCTACTTATATATCATTCATACCAGTTCAATATTTCATTCACAAACCATTCAACTTCATCAAAACTATCACATAACGATTATTATGAAGAAGACCTCATCAACAGATAGAAACATTCACAGCAAGACTGATAAGACATAATTAATTGCACATACTTCAGAAACCCTATCATATGTACCTGATGCTTACAAAATACATCTGCGTGTGTACATGCCTTTCACGAAGCATATCCATTTACAAATATGTGCATCCTACAGAATCTATATGCAACTATATAGAGGCAGACCCACATATGTATGCACCTGTTCTGAGACAATCTTGTGTATATATATGTAATTAATGACTCATTCCTTCACTGCACAACAAAACTTCAATCAAACCCAAATCTCAGTAAACCAAGTAACAAACATACATTAGGACATTGTTGTCACAAATTAACACATAAGAAAATCATATAGTCATTTCAGATACACAATATTTGATCCCACATCACATTCCTTATGCAACCTTCTTTCAAACTAAACAGTTCATCAATATCCCATTACTTGCACACAAAACACTTTCATCTTCATATCCTTATATATCTTAGGCATTATCCAATACCATAGGTCAAATCCTTAGTAATGTCGATGGTATTCTTAGATGGGATCAAATATATGTTGTTGCACTCATTACTATGGACCAATACCATGGTAAAGATCCCTGGTATTTGGGATACCATGGTGCAGAAACTATAAGCACTTTTTCTTCTCCACACCCACATATGTACACGGCTTTGCTTCACAGAACCTGCTTGTATTTATCAAAGCATCACCTTCATCATTCTTCTATCTCTGGAATGCTATTCCTTTGTCCAAACTCTCTATCACATGTGTACTATATTGTAAAATCATATTTTTAGCATCATGTTGACAATCTTCATCAAGTAGGTTGTCGTCAAGGACAAAACATTTTTCATAATGCCAACAATCTCCTCCTTTGGACTTGATGGAAACCATTGTGGTGTTTGGTTACCAATCATCTGTAGATACTTGTAGATATAACAAGATTCTCTCCGAGAAAGCTTTCTCCAAACACCAAGCTACTCTCCCCCTTTGACATCAAGGGAAAAGGCTTCAATAATACTGAATGGAGTGTTGTAGATCACGGAATTAAGTGCTTTTGAATATTTATCATTGAATGTGGACCATGCTCCCCCTGAGCAAATGTTGAATTGGATATATACAAATAAGTAACCAAGCATGACTTTTCCTATCACCAATAACTGATATTGATCAATCTCCCAAGATAGTGGGGTTACATATTACATCAAATCCCCAACATGGGATGATATACATAATTGGCTTGACCCCAATAGTCAATTCATGAATGAATATTACACTTATTACATCATAGGTATTTACATTACATTTACATAAAATGATAGATATGACATTTATAATCAAGACCAAAGACCTCAATAGTGAGGTAGCAAGACCAGGATAGTCTTCAGTACTACATACCATATAATCTATACTATAAGAATTAGACAACAACACCATGAACCTCATCAAAAAGTAAGTCAAGAACATGTGTTTCTTCAGTATCATAATCAAGAAATCATAATGCCAACATTGTACTATAAGAAGCAAATAAAAATGCTCTCCCTGAACATGTGCCAACTATTCACTGTCAAATCTGATTATATCAACACATTCATTAGTCAAGTCATCAAAGAAACTTCATTAATCAAAGAATCAATGTTATATTGGAGAAACTCATAAACCATAAGTATATGATCATCAACAAACTATATCTAACTAATATCAGAACAAAAAAAAAACACTTGTCAAAAGCATATCATAACTTTCCTTTGAGTTAATACTTCATCACAAGGAAACATACGCGGCTGTAGGGATCAAAATAGGCATATATACACGACTTTTCTTCATCAAATCCATGTACACACAATAAACTGCAATAAATTTCACTTTCATCCCCCCATGAACTTGAAGGATTGCTCAGAATGATTAAAAGAGTGATGAAGCAAAGACCACTCCTAATTTTTGTCTCAAATATTCAAAGGAATCACGTGGAAGAGGCTTTATAAATATATTTGCAACTTGTTCTTTTGAGGGAACATACTTCAGTTTGACTTTTTGTTAAAGCACATGTTCTCTCAGAAAGTGATATTTGATTGTAATGTTCTTGTTTTTTAGTGCATGACAGGATTTTTAGAAATACTTATGGCACTGGAATTATCACATAAAAAGGGAATAGGTAGAGAGAAATTGATTTGAATATCCTATAATGTTTGCATCATCTAGGAAGTTGTGTGAAGCAAGATGCAATAGAAACATACTCAACTTCTGTAGTAGATAAATAAATGGGGCATTGTTTCTTTTCTCAACCATGATACCAAGCGGGGTCCCATGTAGTATGCTCCTCCGCTGGTTCTTTTTCGGTCATAACATTTCCTACCCAATCTGCATTTGTGTAACCATGAAGAGTAAGATTTTCATCTTTGGGATAACATAAACCAAAATCTCAAGTTCCTTGTAGATACTTAAATATTCTCTTGACTGCATGAAGATGAGTTTCTTTTGGATTTTCTTGAAATCGTCCAACAATTCCAACTGCATGCATGATATCTGGTCTTGTTCTTATAAGATAAACTAAGCTTATGATCATCGATATGTATTCTGATTGGTTGGCTGGGGGAGAATCATCATGTGAACTGATATCACATCATGTTACCATTGGAGTGCATACATGTTTGTAGTCTTCCATTCCATATTTCTTCAAAATATGATTGAGGTACTTTTTTTGTGAGAGGAAGATACCATTTTTTGCTTGTTGTACTTGTAGACCAGGAAAATATGTTAGTTCACAAAGTAGGGAATTTCAAATTCTTGCTGCATGACAGAAGAAATTTTTTGACTCATGGACTCTTCATTGCTGCCAAATATGATGTCATCTACATAAACAAAAACAATTAAAATTTTACCATCATCCATCTTTATATATAGGTTTCTATCTGTAGACCCCTTAGTGTCTTGTTGATGAAGATACATGTCAAGATGATAATACCATGCACGAGGATCTTGATTTAGCCCATATAATGCCTTTTTGAGTTTGCAAACAAGATTTTTATCATTTCCTAGAATGAACCATTCAAGTTGTTCAATTTAGACTTCTTCTTGTAGGTCCCCATTTAGATATGCATATTTAACATCCATTTGATAGACTTTGAAATTATGAAAGCTTGAAAAGGCAAGAAACATTCTTATGGCTTCAAGTCCGACCACAGGTGCAAATGTTTCTTTAAAGTCTATTCCTTCTTCTTGTGCATATTTTTTGCATACAAGTCTTTCTTTATTTCTAATTACCTCTCCATTTTCATTTAACTTGTTTTTGAATACCAATTTTGTCCCAATAACATTTTTACCATGAGGTCTTGGTACTAATTTGCATGTATGGTTCTTTTCTATTTGGTCAAGTTCTTCATCCATATCCTTAACCAAAAATTCATCTTTGCTAGCTTGATTTACATTTTTTGGTTCAATTGTGGATAATAAGTCTAGAATATTAGAAGTTCCAATAATAGTCCTTCTAGTTTGTACTCCAGCTTCCTTATCACCTAGAATTTGAGATTATGGATGATTTTTCAGAACATACATTGATGGAGTCTTTTCTGGTGCTTTTTTATTCTCACTTACTTCTTTTGATGCTTCATTAATTCTTTCTCCAACAGTCTTTTGGCTTGTTGTAGGAGTATCTTCATCATCTTTTGGTGCTTCCTTTTTGGTACATGTGGGTGGTTCATCAATCACAACATCAATGTATTCAAAAATCTTTTGAAGTCTTTTATTGTAGCATTTATATCCTTTACTTCTAGAGGATATCCAAGGATAATTCCTTCATCATATCTAGCTTCAAACTTTCCAAGTTTATCATCATTATTATTTATGTATCATTCACTTCCAAAAACTCTAAAATGATTAATAGTTGGAGGTTTACCAAACTATAGTTTATGAGGATTTTTGTCACTATTTACCCAAACATGAGCTTTGTTGAGGATATTTACTATTGTATGTGCTTCTTCCCCCTAGAAGGTATGAGGTGTTCCAGACTCATCAAGAATGGCACATGTCATTTTTTGGATTGCTCTGTTCATTATTTCTACCACTTCATTTTGTTAAGGATTTTTAGCTATAGAAAATTGCCTCTTGATGCCATGTTCTTCACAAAAGTCGAAAAACTCATATGATATAAATTATCCTCCTCTATCAGATCTAAGACATTTGATTTTCAAATCTAACTCAATTTCTACTAGAGCTTTGAAGACTTTAAATTTCTCAAATGCTTTGTCTTTATGTTTTAATAAGCCAATCCAACACATGCAAGTAAAATCATCATTGAGTAATATGAAGTATTGTTCCCCCCGAGGAGACTTATTTCCCATATGACCACACAAATCAGTATGAATAAGTTCAAGTGGCTTACTTGAATTACCTTCTTTGGCATTAAATTGCACCTTGGTTTGCTTACCGAATTGACAAGATTTTCATATGGTACCTTCTCATAGAGATATGTTGGGCAAGTCGTGAAACGCTCCCATTCTTTTTGACTAAAGCTTAGGTGTCCCAATATTTTGTGCCAAAGCCAACTTTATTTTGATTTTCTCATGTAACAATGTTCTAAACCGCCTTCCAAGACATAGACATTACCTAGAGTTCTCATTCCCTTTATTATGATTTTACCTATATCGAGATTTTGAACCACACAATTCTTTGATCTGAAAATAACCTCATGCCCTTGGTCACACATCTGACTAACACTCAACAAGTTATTTTTTAATCCATCAACAAACAAAACATTCCTAACTTTAACTTTTCCTTTTATCAAAACAGTTCCTTTTCCTTTGATAGCAACGGGTGAATTATTTCCAAAGTTTATATTCTTTTCTTTCTTTATTTCATTGAAGGAAATAAACTTATATTTATCAGATGTCATATGATTTGAACATCCACTATCAATGTACCACAAATTTTATGATCTCCTACATATAAAGCTAGACCACAGTTTTCAGATTCCATGGTCTTCTTTTTCCATACCATAGATGTTGTTTCCTTGTGTCATTCTGAGGTGTTGAACGCATTTTTCTCCTGCATTCAGATTCTTTATGCCCAAATTTATTGCAAATGGAAAATTTAGTTTCATCTTGAAGAGGTGAGAAAGTATTGTAAGGGTATTTCTTTACCCCAATCTCATTCATTTTCTTTCTTACTTCTCTTGTCATGATAGTTTTGTAAGCAACACACTGAGGAACCTTATGACCAAAATCATGACCAGTGAAGCACTAACCATCAAAGTAGGAGTTTCTATGTGTATAGTACCTTCTTGTGTAATTTTCCCTTTGATTCTAGTAAGGAAGATTTACCTGAGAAGTGTTTGATCCTTTATTCTTTTGTTGATGGGTGGAGTTTCGCTAAATGCTTCTTTTCACTGCATTGAGATAGTTTCTTGTACCTGTTTCAGAAGGCTTTACAATATTTGATGATTCTCCAATGTATCTGTTAGTTTCAGTCTTTACAGCCTTCCTCCAGTGATCAAATTTTCTCTTACATAGTGATTTTGAAGTGTCAAGGTCAAATTTTGTCATTTCAGTGAGTCTTCGAGCAAAATTTGGTCACTAGGCATTAGGTCTAGGGTTTGCCCAAATGTCAGTCCATGTCATCATTCATCTGAGCCTATCGTCATTCAGAGGGTTGTCATTATCATGTCAGTGTCTAAGGAGTCATTTTACACCTTGTTCATGCTTCAGTTGCGCCCAGGCAAGGTCATTTCCCTCTCTTAGGGTTTTGAAGGCAGTTTCTCTTGGGCGGACAAATCATCGGCAAAACTTGTTTCCTGATGTTCATACACCTTCCCCTATCCTTAATGTACCTTATCAAACACTTCCCGACACTCAGATCCCCCAAATTCCTCATTTTTGCACAAACCCTAGTTTCTAGCTACAACCTGGCAATTTTCTAGGTTGGGCCTGTGTTTTGCCCTTTTGGACCCCTTCCCCTCACTCAATCTCTGAGATTCCACTTTCCCCTGCTTCCTAACATCCCTCCCTACTCCCAAAAATTTCCCCAAGAATTTAGAATCCCCTTATCCCCTTCATTTCACTTCATTTCGACCAAAATCCTTGTTTCACACATCAGGGCAAGTTTCACTCAAATAATGTTTCAGAGCAGTCAAAGATGAATTTTGGAAAACTGAGAGAGGTTTTTGTCCAAAAAATTCCAAGGAAGAAAAACCTCTTTCACTTTTTGCACAGATGTCATTTTTTGAGAAAAATGTCAAGAATATCGTTGCCTCAGGAGAATCAAAGGCACCTCTGGAGTGACCTTGGGAAAATCAAGTTTTATCCTAGCTTGGTTGGCCAAATGACTTGCTTGATGGGTAAAATGATAACTAGCCAAAAATAGCTTTCCAATGAGCTATCATGAGCTCAATTTGGGGTTGCGGAAGGCATTCAAAAATTGACTGCAACAACACTCTTCCTTGAGGCAACCTCATTGGGCACTTTTTGACCAGTCTTGGGAGATTTGATTTTTGACAGGTCAAATCAACTCCAAATTGAAAAATTCCACTTGGGTTGGAAAGTAGACTCAAAAACCTTTCCAACGAGCCATCCTGCGCCCGATTCCAACACCAGGAAGGCCCTCAAACAAGGCTGTGAAGGGGTGCGACCACTCAGGCGGGGTGCGACCACTCAGTGACCCCTCTGCAGTGTATTTTTCTCAAGGGTGCGACCACTCAGGCAGGGTGCGACCACTCAAGCTGTCTTCTACAGAATCACTCCAAATTTACTAAATTGCCCTCTTGCTTGCTAAATTGATCAAGGTAGGCACTCAATTCATGAATGATGATATGGATGGTGAAAATAATGATGTGTGTCATGGTTTTATCATTTAAAGTTGCAAGTGAATGGATTAATATGGCCGTTGCTAATGTTTGTAAAATGCTAGGGTTTTGTGACTGTTTCAAGTGTTTATTGTCCCATTGATCCCTTCCTTTTTCCACTCTTTCATTAATAATCATGTTTGCATCTCTGTCCTATTTCATTTGCACATAAATGTTGCCCTACTCCCATCCCTAAGTTATAAACCCTACCCCTCTTACAAGCACTCAAACCCTAATTTCCTCTACCATACACATGCAAAAAACTAAAACAAAAAGAAAAGATACATTGTAAAGACTGAAGAGAGTCATGTAAATTTAATGTGTTTTATATTTAAAAGCATGTACAAACCCCTATATATCCTTGACATCCCCTTATACATTAAACACTTTCCCTTCATGTGAAAATGATGAGTATGTACTCCTTAATGTGCATGTAACCCTTAAAGAACAAAAAGAGCAGAATTTGCCTTATAACACACATGAACTCCTCAGTGAATTTGGTGTATGGTGTCCCTAGGTCCCTCTTGATTCATGTATGCCCCTTCCATGTTCATTATCATACATGATTTGTCCCACATGAGATGTTCTTGGCAAGTGATTTCCCAATGTTAAAACGGTTCCTATATGCATGACAATGTGTAAAGTTTCCCGTGAAGATTCCCTGTTATTATCATATATTCCCATTCCTTGTTAAGAAGTTCCCTCCCCTAACATTCCCCTCATGTTTTTTTTTTCCCTTGAAACAACATAGAGTTCAGTACTTTTGCAGGCAGAGGCAGCAGTCCAATTTGTCCTTCAGTTTGCCCATCTTGCTCCAAAACCATGCCAGATACTGAGACTTATGAGCAAGGTGATGACCATTCATCATCTACAGAGGTTGAGGTACAGAGGAGGCCTCATAAGGGTGGAAAGGGCGGTCATCACAGGTTATTGGGCTAGGATGCATGTTTGCAAGGCGAAGATGAAAATGTTTCAAAGGAGGTTGACCGAGGCTCCCAAAAGGAAGAAGAAGACCAACCCACTCCGTATCTTGGCCGAGGCCTCTCTTACTCACCATGATACTCACTAGCCTTCTTCTAGCAGCAAAACCAAAAAATTTGAGAAGTTTTGGAGCATTTTTTACATTTTTGAGAAATTTACAGGTTTTAGCCGTTGGAGTGGTCTCACCCCGCGCGCGACCACTCATGGGAACAGCTCAGATTAAGGAAAACTCTACATATTTGGATTTTTCATGACAAAATACGCTTGGATATGGATGGGTTTCAAATTTTATGGAGATTTGGGCTCCCAAAAGCTCAAAATACATGCAAATTTTGACTTTCTGCCCCTTTTTTGAGTTGCAGAAAGAAGTCTTGGGAGATTTGATTTTTTAGGGGTCAAATCAACTCCAAATTCATAAATTCTAGTTGGGTTGGAAAGTAGACTTCTAGACCTTTCCAACGAGCTATCCTGCACCTGATTTGGACTCCGGGAAGGCCCTCAAACAGAGCTGTAAAAAGGTGCGACCACTCGAGCCAGAGGTGCGACCACTCAGGCAAAATTTGCCAGTTTTTGACCAGTTCGGCCAGCAAAGCACTGTTTTCACTTTGGTTGACTATTTGGGCATGTAAATGATGGATTCTTGTGTAAATGTCATGGCATTAGATACTTTTACTCTTCTTTACCACTTCTAGAAGCTTCTTTGATGTAAATAGTGAATATTTAATGCATAGATAGGCTTCCTAAGTTTTAGAGGTAAGTTGTTGAGCTGGCCTATTATCTAGTGACTGATTTAAAATTAGTTGCAACAGCTCCTAGGAAGCTGAGCTCGACCCCTAGAGGTGGGGAAAGGAGTTGGATCTCCTATATTATGCCTTCTCTTTCTCATTTTCATGGTTGGACTCTTGTGGGAGAAAGCTTTATTGTATATTGTACATCTATCTCTGCAATTTAAGGAAAAGGAAGGCTAGGGTTTTGCAGACATCATTGTGGATTCTTGCGGATTGTTGTGTTGATGGTGTGTTCTCTACATGTTCTTGTAAGTTTGTTTATGTATTCCACATCTCTCTTTTGCTTCTAATTGGACAGATGAAGTGGTAAAGTTTGAATTCATGCTTTGACATGCTCAGCTTTTTAGTTTGTTCAAATATTTATGTTTTCTACTGTCTAGAGAGGATTCAAAATGGTTGTTTGCCCTCTTTAGCTCCTCCTCTATCATCCCTGATCATCCATCTCAGATTAAGGCATCAGCGCTCACTCCTACCTTGCCCCAAAGATCCCCCTGCAAAAACTGTGCTCAATCCTCGCACCCTGAAATGCACTCCCTCCAATTGCCACCAAAAACCCCAAAAATCATTAAATCAACCCCCCTATCAATTTACTAGCCTAAAATCTTTATTCTTAACTGGTCAGCCTAATCATATTGAAAGATCTATCAAATCTGACCCGAGAGAGCCTTCTCATACCTCGTAGGGCTAGCTACGAGGTGAAATGGTTTGATGTTGCCTTGAAGGTTTACCTTCCTCAGCCTAGGGTGAAATCTCAAGCGCTAACATAGTGGCGACCATACTGGGGAGAACATCAATCTTTTGCTCATTGTAGTGTGATTTCTTAAGTCTTAGACGGAGCCTGAAGTTACGCCAGAAGCCTTCGAAAACGCTCTTGTTTTACATCAGCGTTAGTAGATAAACGCTGCTTCAGTCAATCTCCGTGAGCTTTTGAAACCCTCACTTCATTGACACTTTACCCCAATACATGTATCAAGTTTAGATCTGATTGTTGATGGTGAACAACGATCAGACACTTGAAAGGCTGAAATCATTCACTTGGTGACTCCAAATCAGTTTCAAGATTAGATCCAAGGACTCCACTGGAGGATGATCCCGACCAGCAGAAACATGAAAGGAGAATATGGCAAAATCAGGTATTCAAGTTGGAATTTCATCCAAGACATTTTGTTCTTTGTCATAAATTATTTCTTCTCTTTTCCCACGAATGTAAAGAAGGCTTTGCAAAGCATATTGCATTTGAGAAGAGATCCTCGGCCTGCAGTTGATTCTTTTCCTTCGAAGATTGTGAATACCAAAGATTTGCATGCTTTTGAGCTTGATCAAGATCCTTTTTCCGAATTTTGTGATGAACCCCAAGCAACAAAGACTGATTCTATACCTGCTGTACATACCCCTACACCTTGTAAAATTCCAGATCGGTATAAACCTCTTGTCTTACCTTCTGTTCTTCATGCTTTCCCCAAAAATTATGATCTATACTTGCCGATGTTTGATGGTGAATGTAAGAATGTCAACGCTGAGCAACATGTCCAGAATTTTGAGAAATTTCTAGATCTTTTTGAAGTTGATGAAGAAGATGTCAGCATTAGGCTTTTTGCTCTTTCTTTGCAAGCTGAAGTGAAGAGTTGGTTCAAAGCCCTGCCTGATGCAAGCATTTCATATTTCTAGCAGTTTGTCAAAGTTTTTCTCGACAGGTGGATGATCGGTCAAAACCTTTTCTTGATTGTAGAAGAGTATAACCAGTTGAAAAGACTGCCAGGTGAGACAGTACAACAGTTTTCGGCCAGATTTAATCAAGTTTATTATTCGATGCCAGTTGATATAAGACCTTCTCCTAGATCAGCTCTCTTGCACTATCCGGGTGCCTTTGATCCAGAGATGGAGTTTCAGTTGAGAGAAAGGGATATTGCAACACTTCACGAGATGCAAAACAGTGCAGTAAATGTAGAGGCGCATCTGCTGATCCGAAGGGAAAGGTTGAAAGAAGAAGAGATGAAAAACATAGATCTAGCCG
This sequence comes from Pinus tabuliformis, assembly GCA_031772625.1. Lineage (NCBI taxonomy): Eukaryota > Viridiplantae > Streptophyta > Pinopsida > Pinales > Pinaceae > Pinus > Pinus tabuliformis. The sequence continues at coordinate 829,262,745 of CM062806.1, forward strand.
AATCAACATCTCTAGAGGTAAAGCTTGACATTTTGGTAAGTGCAGTGGAAGAGATGATGCAAAAGATCAACTCAAGGAATGATTATGATGTTCATGGCGCGCTGATTGAAGAAGAACAAGTTGCTGATCCAAAACATTTTGTTTCTTACCCTAGTTGTCGTAGTGATTGTTTTATAGATCATTGTGAAGAAGAGAGAGCTGTTGATATGACATGCATGCTTGATGATGTGTTTTATAGTGATGATTTGCCTCATTATGATCAGTATGATGATGATTATGTTCTCCAAAAAGAAGCTAATCTTACAGACGAACCAACAGCTAGTTTGTGGGAGGAAAAAGTTCATTTTCAGCAGCTCGAAAACAATGATCAGCCATCATATATCAGCTATGACATTAATGAGGAAAGTGCAGCAAATTTTGAAGTAAGTGAAGGATCTTTGCCTCTTTGTTTTGATTCGTTTCAGTTCATTAGGGACAACTTCCATGAAATTAGGAATCAGCTGTCAACAAGTCTTGATTTGAACCATCTTGAGAGCAAAGAAAGTTGTGTTCAAGACTTCTCATATTCAGATTTGCAGCCCCCAAATGCCATTGGTTGTCAAGTTGCAGATAAAGGCATGGAAGTTGACATATTTGATCAAATGATACAAGAAGGTTCCCTACCTTTTTGTTTCGAATCATTTCAGTTTTTGAAGGATAGATTGCATAGTAAATCTTCAAATGAACAGCCTATAACAAATCAGCAATCTCTCAGTTTTAATGTTGAGGATGAAGGTCAGATTATAGATGAAGGTGTGGTAGCCGAAATACATGATTTGATGATGCAGGAAGATTCTATACCCTTTTGTTTCGAAGCATTTCAGTTTATAAGGCAGAATCTTCGTAAAATCTCTCAAGAAAAAGATGAACAGCTAGAAGGATGTCAAACATCTTCAATGGATACATTGCAGCAGTCTTTTCAAGTTTTTCATGATCCCATAGCTGATGTTTTGGATGAGTTTTGCAGTCAAAATCTATCTCCATTGACTACATGTGAGCTTGAAAAATGTGCTGATATGAATTTGATCCGGCAGCCGGTTTCTTTGTCATTTTCAGCAGCGGTCTTGTCACACGGTTCAGATCAAAGTTTGCATTCATGGTATGAGGGAAAGAGAAGTAATCTATTGGATGAGCTAAGTTCCAGTGTGCTTGAATTTCAAGATCCTTATGCAGTGTTTTTGGAGGTGGATAGAGAATTCATATCATTCTACGGATCTGTTTCTAAGTCGTCATGCGAGTTGCATTTTATTAGTTCTCTCTTGTTGGTCATAAGTGAGCACTTGTGGAGAATTCGAACAGCAGATGGAATACTTACTTGGTTGCATTGGTTGTTTCATTTCACTTAATCAGGTGATGAATGAAACTGTTAGAGTAGGTTGTGATGAATAAGCTCCACTTTGAGCATCATTTTCAGTTTGTCGGTTGTGTTCAAGTATCGAGTCAGTTTTTAGTTGAGTCATGAGTTCTTTATGAGTCAATTTTTAGTCTTGTTGTTAAGTTAGTTTGTATCAGTTTTCAGTCATGCATTTCAGCTTGAGTTTATGACTCCATTGCCCAATGAATAAAGCACTGGTCTGCTCTCCCAGAGGTCTAAGGTTCTTGGCACCTCCAAGGAGCTACCATCCCCATTGGAGCCAATGTTAGTGTCAGTCTTTACAGCCTTCCTCCAGTGATCAAATGTTCTCTTACATAGTGATTTTGAAGTGTCAAGGTCAAATTTTGTCATTTCAGTGAGTCTTCAAGCAAAATTTGGTCACTAGGCATTAGGTCTAGGGTTTGCCCAAATGTCAGTCCATGTCATCATTCAGCTGAGCCTATCGTCATTCAGAGGGTTGTAATTATCATGTCAGTGTCTAAGGAGTCATTTTACACCTTGTTCATGCTTCAGTTGCGCCCAGGCAAGGTCATTTCCCTCTCTTAGGGTTTTGAAGGCAGTTTCTCTTGGGCGGACAAATCATCGGCAAAACTTGTTTCCTGATGTTCATACACCTTCCCCTATCCTTAATGTACCTTATCAAACACTTCCCGACACTCAGATCCCCCAAATTCCTCATTTTTGCACAAACCCTAGTTTCTAGCTACAACCTGGCAATTTTCTAGGTTGGGCCTGTGTTTTGCCCTTTTGGACCCCTTCCCCTCACTCAATCTCTGAGATTCCACTTTCCCCTGCTTCCTAACATCCCTCCCTACTCCCAAAAATTTCCCCAAGAATTTAGAAGCCCCTTATCCCCTTCATTTCGCTTCATTTCGACCAAAATCCTTGTTTCACACATCAGGGCAAGTTTCACTCAAATGATGTTTCAGAGCAGTCAAAGATGAATTTTGGAAAACTGAGAGAGGTTTTTGTCCAAAACATGCCAAGGAAGAAAAACCTCTTTCACTTTTTGCACAGGTGTCATTGTTTGAGAAAAATGTCAAGAATATCGTTGCCTCAGGAGAATCAAAGGCACCTCTGAAGTGACCTTGGGAAAATCACGTTTTCTCCTAGCTTGGTTGGCCAAATGACTTGCTTGATGGGTAAAATGATAACTAGACACAAAGAGCTTTCCAATGAGCTATCATGAGATTAATTCGGGGTTGAGGAAGGCATTCCACAGTTGACTGCAGCAACACTCTTCCTTGAGGCAACCTCATTGGGCACTTTTTGACCAGTCTTGGGAGATTTAATTTTTGACAGGTCAAATCAACTCCAAATTGAAAAATTCCACTTGGGTTGGAAAGTAGACTCAAAAAAATTTCCAACGAGCCATCCTGCGCCCGATTCCAACACCAGGAAGGCCCTCAAACAAGGCTGTGAAGGGGTGCGACCACTCAGTGACCCCTCTGCAGTGTATTTTTCTCAAGGGTGCGACCACTCAGGCAGGGTGCGACCACTCAAGCTGTCTTCTACAGAATCACTCCAAATTTACTAAATTTCCCTCTTGCTTGCTAAATTGATCAAGGTAGGCACTCAATTCATGAATGATGATATGGATGGTGAAAATAATGATGTGTGTCATGGTTTTATCATTTAAAGTTGCAAGTGAATGGATTAATATGGTCGTTGCTAATGTTTGTAAAATGCTAGGGTTTTGTGAATGTTTCAAGTGTTTATTGTCCCATTTATCCCTTCCTTTTTCCACTCTTTCATTAATAATCATGTTTGCATCTCTGTCCTATTTCATTTGCACATAAATGTTGCCCTACTCCCATCCCTAAGTTATAAACCCTACCCCTCTTACAAGCACTCAAACCCTAATTTCCTCTACCATACACATGCAAAAAACTAAAACAAAAAGAAAAGATACATTGTAAAGACTGAAGAGAGTCATGTAAATTTAATGTGCTGTATATTTAAAAGCATGTACAAACCCCTATATATCCTTGACATCCCCTTATACATGAAACACTTTCCCTTCATGTGAAAATGATGAGTATGTACTCCTTAATGTGCATGTAACCCTTAAAGAACAAAAAGAGCAGAATCTGCCTTATAACACACATGAACTCCTCAGTGAATTTGGTGTATGGTGTCCCTAGGTCCCTCTTGATTCATGTATGCCCCTTCCATGTTCATTATCATACATGTTTTGTCCCATATGAGATGTTCTTGGCAAGTGATTTCCCAATGTTAAAACGGTTCCTATATGCATGACAATGTGTAAAGTTTCCCTTGAAGATTCCCTGTTATTATCATATATTCCCATTCCTTGTTAAGAAGTTCCCTCCCCTAACATTCCCCTCATGTTTTTTTTTTTCCCTTGAAACAGCATAGAGTTCAGTACTTTTGCAGGCAGAGGCAGCAGTCCAATTTGTCCTTCAGTTTGCCCATCTTGCTCCAAAACCATGCCAGATACTGAGACTTATGAGCAAGGTGATGACCATTCATCATCTACAGAGGTTGAGGTACAGAGGAGGCCTCGTAAGGGTGGAAAGGGCGGTCATCACAGGTTATTGGGCTAGGATGCATGTTTGCAAGGCGAAGATGAAAATGTTTCAAAGGAGGTTGACCGAGGCTCCCAAAAGGAAGAAGAAGACCAACCCACTCCGTATCTTGGCTGAGGCCTCTCTTACTCACCATGATACTCACTAGCCTTCTTCTAGCAGCAAAACCAAAAAATTTGAGAAGTTTTGGAGCATTTTTTACATTTTTGAGAAATTTACAGGTTTTGGCCGTTGGAGTGGTCTCACCCCGCGCGCGACCACTCATGGGGACAGCTCAGATTGAGGAAAACTCTACATATTTGGATTTTTCATGACAAAATACACTTGGATATGGATGGGTTTCAAATTTTATGGAGATTTGGGCTCCCAAAAGCTCAAAATACATGCAAATTTTGACTTTCTGCCCCTTTTTTGAGTTGCAGAAAGCAGTCTTGGGAGATTTGATTTTTGAGGGGTCAAATCAACTCCAAATTCAGAAATTCTGGTTGGGTTGGAAAGTAGACTTCCAGACCTTTCCAACGAGCTATCCTGCACCTGATTTGGACTCCGGGAAGGCCCTCAAACAGAGCTGCAAAAAGGTGCGACCACTCGAGCCAGAGGTGCGACCACTCAGGCAAAATTTGCCAGTTTTTGACCAGTTCGGCCAGCAAAGCACTGTTTTCACTTTGGTTGACTATTTGGGCATGTAAATGATGGATTCTTGTGTAAATTTCATGGCATTAGATACTTTTACTCTTCTTTACCACTTCTAGAAGCTTCTTTGATGTAAATAGTGAATATTTAATGCATAGATAGGCTTCCTAAGTTTTAGAGGTAAGTTGTTGAGCTGGCCTATTATCTAGTGACTGATTTAGAATTAGTTGCAACAGCTCCTAGGAAGCTGAGCTTGACCCCTAGAGGTGGGGAAAGGAGTTGGATCTCCTATATTATGCCTTCTCTTTCTCATTTTCATGGTTGGACTCTTGTGGGAGAAAGCTTTATTGTATATTGTACATCTATCTCTGCAATTTAAGGAAAAGGAAGGCCAGGGTTTTGCAGACATCATTGTGGATTCTTGTGGATTGTTGTGTTGATGGTGTGTTCTCTACATGTTCTTGTATGTTTGTTTATGTATTCCACATCTCTCTTTTGCTTCTAATTGGACAGATGAAGTGGTAAAGTTTGAATTCATGCTTTGACATGCTCGGCTTTTTAGTTTGTTCAAATATTTATGTTTTCTACTGTCTAGAGAGGATTCAAAATGGTTGTTTGCCCTCTTTAGCTCCTCCTCTATCATCCCTGATCATCCATCTCAGATTAAGGCATCAGCGCTCACTCCTACCTTTCCCCAAAGATCCCCCTGCAAAAACTGTGCTCAATCCCCGCACCCTGAAATGCACTCCCTCCAATTGCCACCAAAAACCCCAAAAATCATTAAATCAACCCCCCTATCAATTTACTAGCCTCAAATCTGTATTCTTAATTGGTCAGCCTAATCATATTGAAAGATCTATCAAATCTGACCCGAGAGAGCCTTCTCATACCTCGTAGGGCTAGCTACGAGGTGAAATGGTTTGATGTTGCCTTGAAGGTTTACCTTCCTCAGCCTAGGGTGAAATCTCAAGCGCTAACAGTATCCAAGACCCATTTTTATGAGAGGAGAGTGTTATAGTTTGATGATTTCATCTAAGGTTTCAAATCCTTTAGCAAACCTAAGATTTAGACCCTTTGTTTTCTCAAGTTCCTTCCTTAGACTTGTTATTTCTAGTTCTAACTTTTCATTATGATTCTCCTTTTCTAGGATTTGTTTCTTTAGAGTTTCTTCTGCTAGTTTAGTTTCTTCCAAATGAATTTTAAGTTTAATTATTTATTGAATAAAATTATCCTTATCTTCTAGGGAATCCATAAAGACATCACCGGTCGCATCAATGCATTTATCTTCAAGTTCCATAAGTAATTTATATTCTTGATCAAACTCACCCTCTTCGCCATTTGAAATACCATCACTATCTTCGTGAGTGTAGAAGCTTCTTTTGTTTTTGATCTTTCCTCTAAAATTTTCTTTTGTTAAATTCTTCCCTTTATCATGATTTTCTTAAGGACATTTGGAAGCTTAGTGACCAATTCTTCCACAAGAAAAAAATTTGAAAGGAAGCTTACCTCTGAATCTTCCAGTATCTACTTGAAGTTGCTTCACGAAACTTGCCTCTTCTTCATCTGATACATAACCTGGCTCCTTAATTTCCTCTTTTTATTTTCCTTTAGAAGTAGCCTTGAATGCATCTTCTCTAATATACAATGGACCCCCTTTTCTCATTTCATAGGGTGTTAGAATCCCATGAAGTTTTTCAATAGTAAGGTTCTTCAAATCTTGCATTTCTTCAATGGCAGAGACTTTTGAATCGAATTTTGGAGTTAGATATATTAATATTTTCTCAACCAAATATGATTCTTTTACTTCGTCACTAAGATTTCTCATTGAATTAAGGATCTCGTCTACTCTAAGAAAGAAACTTGCAATGATTTTGTCATTATGCATTTTGAGAGTTTCATATTGAATTCTAAATGTTTGAAGTTTGTCACTCTTTACCTTGGTGTCACCTTCATAACTTTGGATGATCTTATCCCATATAGCCTTTGCAATATTCAACTGCATGACTTTGAAAAATTATGATTCTTCCAAGCTTCCTAACAATGCATTGACTACTTTTCCATTGGTCTCATACTTTTTCTTTTCTACTTCATATGTGGGAATGGCAGATGGATAATGATAGCCTCCTTCTATGATTCCCCAAACATCAAATCCAAGTGACTATAGGTAATCTCTTTTTTTGACCTTCCAAAAAACTGGATTGGATCCATTAAACAATGG